>SJYA01002271.1:905634-1043345 GCA_006410615.1 Neotragus moschatus | reverse complement strand
TTTTTTTTTTTTAATCCCTGCAAACATCTACGCGCTTATTAGCTTTTCCCGGTCTGCTCCCGGGCTTTGGCCAAGACTCGGTTCGCCTCGAACCTCCCTCGCGCCCGGACTTGGCCCGGACCCTGCTCTGGGCCCGACCTTCTGGCCGACGAGCAGTGTCCTTTCTGCGAAGCTTGGGTCGCGCGTCGGACTTCCCACTCCATCACCAGAACTCTGGGGCAACCCCGCATCTCCCACCCCAGTTGCCCGCTCTGCCGAAGCAGCCCGTCTTCAAAAACTACCAAGCCCCTCCAAGTCGAGAAAGTCACCGCTTGTCGACGCCAGTGCTAGAGACTCTTTAAAGGTGAACAGGAACCAACACACCCTAGCCTCCAAGGCAACTGCATTAAAATGAATGAGGCTAAAATTTATCCAGAAAATAGCCCAGCTGAATTATTTAGGGGTTCATGGCAGTACTCCTTTCCTAGATTCTGGAGACCTCTTACCAGGTGATGCAACAGGTATCTGACGTAGCCGCAGGAGAGGCAGAGAAGAACGGGTTTGTTGTGTCATCTAACTTTTGGAGTACTGTGAGCACACAGAAATGAGTCCAAACGTTGGTTTGCGTCATAATCGCCATGGAAATAACCGGTACACAGTTGCAGTTAGATGCATGCTTGGGTTTGTTTCCTTTCGGTTGATTACTTTTGCTTTGGTAAGAGGTCACCTCCACTTGAGATGTTTAAAATTTCTTAAGTGGATTGACAAGTGAAAAAGTCCCCAGCATTGTTTTTGTTGGCTTAAAGATGAAGAAGAGCCAGAATACCGGAGGTTAGGAGTCTTGGTTCTCACTCACAGATCTAAACTTTGTGTTCCCTTGTATTGTTTTTAAGTTTTTAAATTTACACTGTAACCTCTTGGGTAGGAAGGAATTCCTATGCCTCAAACTGGGAATTAATGTGAGAAGGCCATAGAGACTGCTTGGGACCTGAGGAGAGTACTCCGTTGAGTTTGCATATGAACTTGGGGGTGAAAGGAGATAGGTTAGCATACTGAGAAAAATGGAGGATGATAGGAAAAAGATCCAGAGAGGAATAATCAGAACCAGAGATTTTAAAAGAACGTGGTACTTTGTAAAGTCTTTGGCCTGTGTCACTGGTTAAGAAATAATTCTCTAGATGTAAACTTTTTGTGGCTAGCTGTGGAAGCTTTGACTTTTCAAGAATTTTATTGCCCTTTTACTGTTTCTGCCCAGTCCCCCTTGAGTGATTTGAATTTGGTTTCTTATTTATTCATGCAGATTGTTACACACCATCCCTCAAGATATATTCTGTTCTTGAGAGCACAGTATACATTATCTTCTAGGTTGTTAAACTCCTTTATAAATTAGGATTATGCAGTGGCCAGAGGGCCAGTCTCGTTGCCTAAAAGAAATCTGAAAGTAGAGGAAGAGAACATTTCGCTTTTTTAATAAAACTGGAGATACATTCTTTGGCTTATAATGGGCTTCTTTACACTTTAGGTAGTCTTATGAATAACAGAAATCATTGCTATGTNAGGGCCAGTCTCGTTGCCTAAAAGAAATCTGAAAGTAGAGGAAGAGAACATTTCGCTTTTTTAATAAAACTGGAGATACATTCTTTGGCTTATAATGGGCTTCTTTACACTTTAGGTAGTCTTATGAATAACAGAAATCATTGCTATGTGGTAAACGTAGGAAAAGCTAGAGGTGATTCTCAAACCAATATGTTTTGAAGGGAGGAGTGTTCTGAAAGACCTTTAAAATGTTAACTAGAGAACAGAGATATTATTCTTCATATAGCTTTTGTGAAGTAGGTAGTTGCAAAGTAAATAGAGAAAAGGGTACCTGCGCAGAGAGCTACAAATAGGATCTAGAATGTCTAGACCACAGTCTGTTTCATTATTTTTTCTACTGAACAGTTCTGTGTTTGTTTCTTATATATTACTTTTTCCTGTCAACAGGAGGAGCATGTGGATGTTTATCAGAAATGGCAACTAGCTGAGTTACTAGACTTCCAATAAACTTGACTTTATATGTTCTCCTGAGGGCTTTTGGTCTGTAAGTAAGTGTCTTATGTCACTAACTCAGCAACCTACAGTTATTTAGTTAGGACCCTGTAAAAGCCACAAAAATGAATGAATCATGCTTTCTTCTGTAAGGAATTTAGAGTGTCATAGGGGAGGTACACCAGTGGTAACAATTCAGAACAATGCCATGGTTTTGATAAGAGCAGAACAAGATGCTAGGAAGACAGCGCTCTTGTAGGATCATGGAATGCTGAAAAATAAAGGGGGAAAACCCTGAAGAATGGAGGATTTCCGCAGGCAAGGAGTAGTCAGCACGAACAGACTGGCAGGAGGAGGAAAGCACAGGTTGGATTTGGAAAATCCAGTGTAGCTAGAGTGTAGGAGGCATGAAAGGAGACAAAACTTCCAGTTTGGCTAGAATTTTCATTAGTTTGGGGCTGAGGGGGTGGTCTGTGAGCCGGGGGGAACCATTTAAAGTTTTCAAGGTGAGGAGCAGTGCGGTCAGAGTTATGTTTTAGAATCAAGACCAGTGGATTGAGGTATAAATTTGTAGCTTTTATACTCATTTTTTCTCAAGTCAGTTTTGGTTTTTGAAGCATCTTTGCTTGATGTCAAGGGCAAATTCCTTTTATCTTTGGTAGTATTTCCTAGTCATCATAAATGCCTTTGATGAGGATTACTGTGGTCTGTCGGTACAGGCCTGGTACATCAGCTGTCTTTCTAGTCTAGACTTTGTAAGCATGAAAATCAGCCTTTGATTCGTGCTTACAGCCACTGTTCATAGGGACCTCTTGCGGTGTATCCTTGTTCCTCTTTCTCTGTGAGGCTATTGCCTGCTCTAGTTGACTGTGTTTTTCCTGTTCAGTAGATTGGGAGCTGCTGATCATTTCTTTTCTTCCATAACTCTGTCACACGTATTTTGGGAATGAGGTTATTCACATATTGCTAATTTACTGGCATACATAGTAAAGCAAGTGATTCAGGTTAGTTTCAATTGCTGGGCCAGTCTCTGGCACAGGCACTTGTGCACAGGGTCTTCCTTTGTCATAGATTCAGATTTTGTGCTGCTAAATGAATTTTTAGAAACCAAAAATACGCAGTAATGTAATGATGTTTGTAGATTTCATTCTATAAACAATTTTCTTCCCGATTTTTAAATAGTATCTGTACATCTTCAGAGTCATAGACACTTTCTAGGAGTCTTCAGATGAAGCTTTTGTCTGGACTCCATTCTTTTGATCCTCCTCACCCCATTGTACTTCTCCAAGAGTGTGAGGCCATTCAGATATGACAGGATCTGACTTCCTGCACATCTGTAAATCTAATTCCGTCTTCTTGAAAGAGTTTCAGACTCACCTGAATATACTCTTAACCTAAGTGATTCCATAGTATCTTTAAATCAACATGTCCAGGAACAAACATTTTCCCCTTTCTCCTTTCCTGGCCTCAGGCCCCTCGCCCCTTCTCTACCCAGCCCTTCCTGCTATATGCTCTGGCGGGTGCGTGCACACACATTTCCTGTGTTGTAATTTTATCTAGATAACTAGCACCTTCTTCTGCTCAGTTTCCCAAGCGAACATCTTGGGAGTAAAACTTAAATTCCTTTTATTACAAACCCTTCCTGTCTCTTAATTTGGTTAATTTTATCTGGAAGTCAGAGAGAGCTTGATGATCAGTGGCTTAAACTGGAAGGATCCTTAATCCAGAAATTAATCTGTCCCTGTATTAGTTGAGCAGCTCAGCCAAGTCAGCAAGGACCAAGACTTTCTCATCTTTTCACTCAGCTGTCCTCGGCATGTTGGCTTTTGTTCCTTCGTTGTCCCCTCGTCATTGGAACATGACTGTCATGCGCCATAGTGTCCTCATTCACTGAGCTGTGAAGACAGGTAGGTAGGACCTTTCTCCACATGCACCTCTCCTTTTAATAATAGAAGGGAGACTTTGCCAGACCCACCTTCTTTCCTGAGCGATTGTCCAGAGTTGGCTCACAGCGACTGTGAGGAAGCTGAGAAGGAGGGTGTGTGGCTTTTCCAGCCTTTGTGGTGAGTTGTGAGTAGGCGGGTAGCTGGGAACCTATGATGTTTATCACATACTTCACTTTCTGAATATTCTTTAAATTAGTTATATCCCCATTTCCACTATTGCTTCTCAAGTTCAGGCCCTCATTATCTCTGCTTCTCATAGACTTCTTATGAGTTTCGATCTCAAATATTACTTCATTCTAATCCATCTTTCCTTCTGTGACCAGAGTAATCTTCCTGAAACATAAATGATTGGTGCCATTCCTCTGCTTAAAATTCACCTGTAAGATAAAGTCTGATAACTAAGGCCTTTATTGGTGCACCTGACTATTAAAAAAAAAACCTTTCCTACCAGTCCCCTGCTACCAACCCTCCACCTAATATTCACTCTTTATGCTCACACAATGAAATTTAAGTTATCCAAATAGGCTATACTGTAACCAATATCTTTTACACATGCTGATCCTTCTGTGTGGAGTGTCCAGTTCCGACATTGCTCAGCTATTAATACAACCCCTGTTCCTTCCGACTGCAGCTTAGCCTTTACTCATCAGACTTGCCTTAATTTCTGGGCCATGGTTGTACTTTCTACTGCTGCTGCTAAGTCGCTTCAGTCATGTCCGACTCTGTGCAACCCCATAGACGGCAGCCCATCAGGCACCCCCGTCCCTGGGATTCTCCAGGCAAGAACACTGGAGTGGGTTGCCATTTCCTTCTCCAACTCATGAAAGTGAAAAGTGAAAGGGAAGTCACTCAGTGTGTGTCTGACTCTTAGTGACCCCATGGACTGCAGCCTACCAGGCTCCTCTGTCCATGGGATTTTCCAGGCAAGAGTACTGGAGTGGGGTGCTGTTGCCTTCTCTGGGTTGTACTTTCTACATATCTCAATAACTGCATGTGTTATCATTCTGCCCATCCCACTAGCCTGCAAGTTACTTGATTGTTGTTCGGTCGCCCAGTCGTATCCGACTCTTTGCGACCCCATGGACTGTAGCACACCAGGCCTCTCTGTCCCTCACCATCTCCTGAAGTTTGCCCGAGTTCAAGTCCGTTGCATAGGTGATGCCATCCAGCCATCTCATGCTCCGAAGCCCTCTTCTCCTTCTGCCCTCAAGCTTTCCGAGCACCATAGACTTTTCCAGTGTGTCAGCTTTTTGCATCAGATGACCAAAATGATGGAGTTTCAGCTTCAGCATGAGTCCTTCCAGTGAGTATTCAGGATTGGTTTCCCTTAAGATTGACTGGTTTGATCTCCTTGTGTCCAAGGGACTCTCAGGCGTGTTCTCCAGCACCACAGTTCAAAGGCATCAATTCTTCGGCAACTCAGCCTTCTTTACGGTCCAGTCTCACAACCTTACGTGACCACTGGGAAGGCCATTGCCTTGACGTACTGACCTTTGTCGACAGAGTAATGTCCCTGCTTTTTAGCACACTGTCTAGCTTTGTCATAGCTTTCCTGCCAGGAAGAAAATGTCTTCTGATTTCAGGGTTGCAGTCACCATCCACAGTGATTTTGGAGCCCAACAAGAGGAAATCTGTGACTACTTCCACCTTTTCCCCTTCTATTTGCCATGCAGTAATGGGGCCGGATGCCGTGATCTTAGTTTTCTTAATATTTAGTTTTAAGCCGGCCCTTTCACTCTCCTCCTTCATCCTCATCAGGAGACTCTTTAGTTCTCTTCGCTCTCTGCCTCTCGGGTGGTATCCTTCTCATATCGAGGTTGTTGATGTGTCTCCCGCATGTTTTGATTCCAGCCTGGCATTTCTCAGCATATAGATTAAACAAACGTGGTCTCTATTTATGTCCTTTGTTGTGCCCATCTTTGGGCACAGTGTTCCGTTGATATCTCCAGTTTTCCTGACGAGCTCTCTAGTCTTTCCCCTTTTGTTTTCTTCTAGTTCTATGCACTTTTCATGGAAGAAGGCCCTCTTGTCTCTGTGCTGCTCTTGGGAACTCTGCGTCTAGTTGGGTATACCTTTCCCTTTCTCCCTTGCTTTTCACTTCTCTTGTTTCTTTGGCTGTTTGTAAAGCCTTCTCAGATAACCACTTTGCCTTCTTGCTTTTCTTTTTCTTTGGGATGATTTTGTTTGCTGCCTCCTGTACAATATTACGGACCTCCATCCATAGTTCTTCAGGCACTCTGTCTACAAGATCTAATCCCTTTAATCTATTCATTAACCATCACTGCATATTCAGAGGGGATCTGATCTAAGTCATACCTGGCTGACCTAGTGGTTTTCCCTGCTTTCTTTGGGCCTGAATTTTGCTATGAGAAGCTGATGACTGATANCTTCAGGCACTCTGTCTACAAGATCTAATCCCTTTAATCTATTCATTAACCATCACTGCATATTCAGAGGGGATCTGATCTAAGTCATACCTGGCTGACCTAGTGGTTTTCCCTGCTTTCTTTGGGCCTGAATTTTGCTATGAGAAGCTGATGACTGATAATCTGAGCCACAGTCAGCTCCAGGTCTTGTTTTTGCTGACTGTATACAGCTTCTCCATCTTTGGCTACAAAGAATATAATCAATTTGATTTCAGTATTGGCTATCTGGTGATTTCCATATGTAAAGTCGTCTCTTCTGTTGTTGAAAAAGGGTATTTTCTATGACCAGTACATTTTCTTGGCAAAATTCAGTTCGCCTTTGCTAAGTCGCTTCAGTTGTGTCTGACCCTATGTGACCCCATAGATGGCAGCCCACCAGGCTCTTCCGTCCCTGGGATTCTCCAGGCAAGAACACTGGAGTGGGTTGCCACTTCCTTCTCCAATGCATGAAAGTGAAAAGTGAAGTTGCTCAGTCATGTCCGACTGTCAGCGACCCCATGGACTGCAGCCCACCAGGCTCCTCCATCCATGGGACCTTCCAGGCAGGAGTACTGGAGTGGAGTGCCATCGCCTTCTCCAGTGCTTCATTTTGTTCTCCAAGGCCACACTTGCCTGTTATTTCAGATATCTTTTGACTTCCTATTTTTGCATTCCAATCCCCATTGAATAGAACATCTTTTTTGGTGTTAGTTTTAGGAGGTCTTATGGGTCTTCATAGAACTGATCAGCTTCTTTGGCATCAGAGGCAGGGGCATAGACTTGGATTGCTGTAATGTTGAATGGCTTGTTTTGAAAACGATCCAAGATCATTCTGTCGTTTTTGAGGTGGCACCCAAGTACTGCATTTCGGACTCTTTTGTTGATTATAAGGGCTATTCCATTTCTTCTATGGGGTTCTTGCCCCAGTAGTAGATACAATGATCATCTGAATTAAATTTGCCTATTCCCATCCATTTTAGTTCACTGATGTGAACGAAAGATGTCGATATTTTTTCTTACCATCTCTGCTTGACCATGTCCAATTTATCTTGATTCATGGACCTGACATTCCAGGTTCCTATGCAATACCATTTTTTGCAGCATAGGATTTTGTTTTCATCACCAGACACATCCATAACTGAGCATCGTTTCCACTTTGGCCAGCTGCTTCATTCTCTCTGGGCCATTAGTAGCCCAGTAGCATACTGGACACCTTCAGACCTGGGGGACTCATCCTTCGGTGTCATATCTTTTTGTCCTTTTATAGAGTTGGTGAGGTTCTAATGGGTGGTTTGCCACTCCCTCCTCCAGTGGATCACGTTTTGTCTGAATTCTTCGTTAGGACCCGTCCACCTTGGGTGGCCCTGCTCGGCTCATAGCTTCATCGAGTAATGCACGTCCCTTTGCCACAGCAAGGCAGTGATCCGTGAAGGGGAAGTTACTTGATAGCATTGTCACCAGTGTTTAGAACAGGGCCTGTCACTAGAAGCTGTTCTGTAAGTAAGATTTACTAAATGAATGGGATTTTAACTAGGCAGTTTTATTAGGAATGGTGCCAGTACTTAAATGGTATGAAAAAGTCATCTGATCCCTCTTCTCCTGTGTCAAAGGCCTGTTTCTGGGTTGTTTTTTTTTTCCCTATACTTTTACTTAGTTTATTGTAGGATTTTAGCTTTATTGTTGGAATTGGGTGACCAAGAAGGGGAATAGGATAGGAAAAAATATCAGTTATTGTTCTATGGCGTAGCTTTTTTCAGAAGGAGGAGGGGATTATTTTAAACACTGTGGAACTACACTGAAGAAATGTTCTTAACTGGTTTATTCTTTGAACTTGGGTGTTAGTCACTCCTTGGAAGATAATCCCTCCAAAAACATTGTCAGTATCTGATTAATAGGAACTAATCCCTGATTAATAGGAACTGGTTAATAGAAACTAGTCTTAATTTTCTTGTACCAAGTATGCTTCTTGGACCAGTGACTTTCCTACCACTTGTTCTAAAAACAGTGACCCACAGATCTAGCTTTAAAAAAAAAAAAAAAGGACAGTCATAAGTCTGCCCTCTTCTGTTATCCCTAACAATATCTGCTTTTTTTTCCTCCTTTTTTTGGCGGGGATGGGNGTGGGGGAGGGAGGGAAGGGGGTGGGGTGGTTTAGTATGTAAAAGAATTCAGTGCCTCTATATGTTTGTTTTATATTCCCCCAATAACAAATTGCCCCAAACTTAGTGGTTTATGACGGTGCGGATTTATTCTCTCACACTTGCTTAGGTCAGGTGTTCTGGTGGACTAGGCTGGTTCCTCTCCTCTGGATCTCACAAGGCTTGAAAGCAGGTTGTCAGCTAGCCTAGGCTGCAGGGACAAATCTGCTGCCAAGCCTGTTAGAGTGTTAGGAAAATTCAGTTGCCTGCAGTTGTAGGGCTGAGGTCCCATTCCTCGCTGTTGTGTCAGCCAGGCCCCCCTCAGATGCTTAAAGCCTCTCTCATTCCTCACCTGCATCCTTCATCTTCAAACCGGCAATAACACATTGAGTCCTTGTCACACTTTAGATAGCTCTGGCCTCCCCTTCTGCCACATCAATTCCACATCCATCCAGAGGAAGTTCTCTGCTTTTGTGGAGTTTTATAAATAGATGAGACCCATGAGGATATTCCAGGGGAATATCTATCTTAAGGGCTTCCCTGTTGGGTCAGATGATAAAGAATCTGCCTGCAATGCAGGAGACCCAGCTAGATGAGACCCACGAGGGTATTCCAGGGGAATATCCATCTTGAAGTCTATAACTTTACTTCTGAAAGTCCCTTTGCCATGTAGTATAGCGTATTCACAGGTTCTGTAGACCAGGATCTAGACATCTTAAGAAGTCATTCTGCCTACCACACCATCTGTGAAAGACATTTTGTAAACCCCAAAATGTTCAGTGTTCCCTTTCAGCAGTCCTTTGACTTGCCATGGAATAAATGCTAACCTAGTAACTTAAAATGGAAAATCTGATGTTCAGTCATTCCCCCAGTATCCTTGGGGGAATTGGTTCCAGGCCACACCCCAGATACCAAAATCTGCAGATGCTCAAATCCCATAATTGTCCCTCCCTGTGCACAGATGCAGAAACTGGATTCAAAGGCTGACTATATTTATTGGGAAAAATAAAGTCTACATTTCAGGTGTTCCCGTGTTGTTAGAGTCAAACATACTCAAAAAGTAAAGTATGGAAGCTTTTTATGATTGACAAGTACTCAGATATTAAGGGTTCAAGCATGTTAATGACTGCAGACCCTTCAAACTACAGTGGTGCAGTGTATATCAATCCCAAGGTCACATGATGAGGGATAAAGTTAACAAAATAGAATTTAGTGAAACTTATAAATTACTTTTAAATACCAGGGAGAGCCTACTATTTTAGGTGAATTCTTTTGTTAGACAGATTTTTCTTAAGACAAGTTATACTTTGCATTTGTTGACTGTCAAGATTTTCTATAAGATATTTTAATTCTAAAGCACTATTATTCATATATCACCCAGTTGGTTATTAGAATAAAAAGAGACTGCCAAAATAATATTACTATTGTTGTTCAGTCGCTAAGTGGTTTGACTCTGCCACCCCATGGACTGCAGCACACCAGGCTTCACTGTCTCCCAGAGTTTGCTCAAATTCATATTCGTTGAATTGAGGATGCTATCTAACCATCTCATCCTCTGCCTCCCTCTTCTCCTTTTGCCTCCAGTCTTTCCCAGCATCACCATCTTTTCCCCTGAGTCTGCTCTTCACATCAGGTGGCCAAAGTATTGGAGCTTCAACTTCAGCGTCAGCCCAATGAATATTCAGAGTATTAAACTATGAGAAAGGCAGAGCAATAATAAAGGGAAACAAGATATGTGTAAAACAGCTTCGTTTCTATTTATCTGGAATGTATTTTAGTATTTGTGATAGTCCCTTACCTATGAAATGAAAACTAAAAAAATAACTAATTGACCCCACATTAGTTGAAATAAAAGTCTCTCCTCACCAAATTGTGATGTCATCCTTATCATAATATTGAATTCTTGCCCATACAGAATTAGTCTCATTACTACACAATTTTAATTATTATAATTTTACAATATATTTAGTATATGGCTGGGCCAGTTTCCGTTTATTATCATTCCAAAGTTTTCGTGGCTACTACTCATTTTCTTTTTTAGGACTACTTTGTAAGGCTCGGAAAAATTCCATACTTTTGTCTCTCTCTTTTTAATTTTATTGAAGTATACATGAAGTTTATTGTCTTGATCATTTTCAGCTTTGTAGTTAGTTCAATGTACATTCACATTGTTGTACAGCCAGTCTCCAGAGCTTTTTGTCATCTTTCAAAATGCTTTTGAACTGTGGTGTTGGAGAAGACTCTTAAGAGTCCCTTGGACTGCAAGGAGATCCAACCAGTCCATTCTGAAGGAGATCGGCCCTAGGATTTCTTTGGAAGGAATGATGCTAAATCTGAAGCTCCGGTACTTTGGCCACCTGATTGGAAGAGTTGACTCATTGGAAAAGACTCTGATGCTGGGAGGGATTGAGGGCAGGAGGAGAAGGGGACAACATAGGATGAGATGGATGGATGGCATCACTGACTGGATGGGCGTGAGTCTGAGTGAACTCCGGGAGTTGGTGATGGACAGGGAGGCCTGGGGTGCTGCAAGCCATGGGGTCGCAAAGAGTCAGACACGACTGAGTGACTGAACTAACTAGCTAACTAACTAACAGTGAAATTATACCCATTAAATAGCCGTTTCCCACTTCCTCTTCCCCCAGTGCCTGGTTATCACCGCTCCGCTTTGTCTGATAGACACCTCATGCAAGGAGAGTCCTGCAGCGTTTGTCTTCTTGTAGCTGACCTGTCTCTGTTTGCACAGTGTTCCCGGGGTTCATCCCTGTTGTAGCATGTGTCAGGTTTTTTTCTTCTCAAGGCTGAATAGTAGTCCACATTTGTCTATGCGTTTATCTGTTGATTGACGTTGTTGGCTTTCACTGTTTAGCTATTGTAAATAATGCTGCTGTGACCGTAGGTATACAAATATCAGTTCCAGGTCTCTGCTTTCAGTTCCTTTAGCTATATACCCCATAGCCCATACAATTTTGTAAAATTTCATAACATTTCAGCCTCATGTCATCCCTAGAAAGGCTTCCACGAGCCTAAAATTACAGAAAGAGTTTATACTTTTATTCCCAAGTGAAAAGCCAGTGCTAATTAATGAATGATTCGTGAGTCCCCACGTTCATTAGAGGTACATAGTACATTTATCCTGTCTTAAATTATCATTCTATATAAGTCTATTTCTTGACCTTTATTCATATATTTAGTTACCTCTTCCTGCACCATTACAGGTGTTTAACTATAGTATTCTACTGTGTTTTGATGACTGGTGATGAGTTTCTCATATTCTCCTTCAGAAGTCTCTTTTTTCCTCCACATACCTATTTTTCAAACAGAATTTAAAATCAGTTTATCAAAAAATTCATTGAAATTTGAAGTATAATGACACTAAATTTGTGAATAATTTGGGGGGAGAATAGATTTACAATCGAGTCTTTTCCCATAATAGTAAGAGCTGACAGTTTTGTGTGTTTCCTGTATGCCAACCATTGTAATAAGCCATTCTCTTGTATCCCTTTTGGTGAAACAGGCTTAGTTGAAGAGCCTGCTCAGACTGATTGCCTTAAGTGGTAGAGCAGGGTTTTTTTTTTAATTAATTTATTTTAATTGGAGGCTAATTACAATAATGTGGTGGGTTTTGCCTTACATTGACATGAATCAGCCATGGGTGTACATGTGTCCCCCCATCCTGAACCCCCGTCCCATCCCTCAGGGTTGTCCCAGTGCACTGGCTTTGAGTGCGCTGTTTCATGCATTGAACTTGGACTGGTCATCTATTTCATGTATGATAATATACATGTTTCAGTGCTGTTCTCTCAAATCACCCCACCCTCACCCTCTCCCACAGAGTCCAAAAGTCTGTTCCTTTTATCTGTGTCTCTTTTGCTGTCTTGCATATAGGGTCGTTGTTACCATCTTTCTAAATTCCATATATATGCGTTAATAACTGTAATGGTGTTTTTCTTTCTGACTTACTTCACTCTGTATAATAGGCTCCATTTTCATCCACCTCATTGGAACGGACTCAAATGTGTACTTTTTAATAGCTGAGTAATATTCTACTGTGTATATATACCACAGCTTTCTTACCCATTCGTCCACCAGTGGACATCTAGGTTGCTTCCATGTTCCAGCTATTGTAAACAGTGCTGCGATGAACACTGGGGTACATGTGGGTAGAGCAGTTTTGAACCAAGAGCTCTAACACTAAAATCTGTGCCATTAACCACTGTATAGCACCCCTCATCCATGGAAAGTGCTATATTTCTCTTTTTATTTGTCCTAATCTTACATACATCAATACATTAAATTTCATTGTGCTCTTCGGAACCCATGAATGGGTAGTGATTTTTAAACGTCCCCTACATCCTCATCCTTTTCTGTAAATGATTTTGTAAATGGGTGGTTTTTTGTGTCAGCTGGATATAGAGGGCCCAGTTTTCAGCCAAGCAACAGTCTAGGTGTTGCTGTGAAAATATTTTCTAGATTTGGTAAACATTTAAATCAGTAGACTTTGAGTAAAACAGATTATCTTCCATAATGTGGGTGGGCCTCATCCAGTCAGTTGAAGACCTTAAGAAAAAAGACCAAGATCCTTTAAAGAAGAAAGAATTCTGCATCAGACAGCTGTAACGTCACTTCTTCCCAGCCTCTCTAGCCTGCTGTCCTGTCCTGCAAGTTCCACACTTGCCATCCCCCACAATTACATGAGTCAGTTTCTTAATAATCACTTCCTTACCCCCACCGCCCCAGCCAAGTTAGATTTTGTAGTCTACCGTTTTAATCATTCCCTTTGTCATACTTGTCTAGCAGCCGTAGTTAAATTGAACTCTCCATCTACTCAACGCCTCAGCAGCCAAATGCAGCTAGAGAAAAATATACAACCATACAGACTAATCTCACTTTAAAATCATGACCACAAACCCCAGGAAGACCCTAAATGCCATTTGGCAACATTTCCTTATTTCTCTGGTCAACTGACTTACCCACTCTCCAAGACAATTGCAGTATCTCATGCTCTTTCCACCTTTACTCTCGCTGATGACTTCACTGCTTATTTCATTTAAATTAAAAAAAAAATTGAAGAGAATGTTCTCATCCTTCCACTACCACTGTTCCTCTCCCTCCTATTACATGGAATGGGACTGAATTGCCCATGTCCCTGTCTGAGGTCAAACTTTCCACTGTGTGCTGAAACCCATACTCTTCAGTGCAAGGACTTTGCGGTCAGAATTGTCTTCATCTGTTCTCTCCAGTTTTTTGTGTTTTTTTTTTTACCCTGCTTTCATTCCAATCAGCATACAAATATGCTGTAATATTTTCCAGCTCTTAGCCATTTGAATCAAGGAGAACTAGTGGGATACTTCAATATTATCTCTGTTAACTGTCCACCATATTGTACCATGATGTTCCCATCGTGCTCTCAGCCTGGGGGTTTATGTCATTTTAAATCAGCTTCCAAAGTAACTTACTACTTTTAAGAGGCTAACAAATAACGAAGCAAGCAAGAGCTGTGATGTTTCAGTTCACATTCATTCTGACCTGCTCTTTTATCTGTGGGTATCAAAACAATAATGCAGCAGGACTTCCCTGGCAGTCCAGTGGCTGATAGCTCTCACTTCTGTTGTAGGGAGCATGGGTTCAATCCCTGGTCCGGGACCTAAGATCCTACATGCTGCGTGACATGGTCAACCAAAAAAAAAAAAAAGGCAGTTTTTTGCATTTCCTAAGTTATTCAGTCTGCAGTGAACTTGAGGGTAAAGACGGTGTGTTACTCTTCTTTTTAATCCCAGAGCTTGGTACGTAGTAATTACAGTACTTTAGAAAGGCTTCTTGGACTTAACCTGAGGTTCCCCTAGGACTTGTCATTCTAAAACAGTTTCTTCCTCCACGGTGTCATCTTGTTCGTGGCTGCTGCTTACAGGATGGAGAAGCGTGCGTGCAGGGTTCTGCGTTGCTCAGGTGTCTTAACAGGTCTCCCTGCCCATTCGGGTGGCGCGTGAGTCATATAACATCCACACTGGTTCAGAACAAGAGCATCAGTATGAGAAAGAAGGCTGAGTCGGCCTGCCTTCTCCTTGGTCATGCCTGCAGTCTGTTACTGAACGTAGTGAAATGTGTTAATAGTTCTTTGTCTTTATGGTTTAGCCTTGGCGTTAGGTTGCATGGATTTGTATTTTACCTCCTGCTTTTCAGCTGTGTGACTTTGGGGAAATTACTTAACTTCTCTGTGCTAGTGTTTCTTTCTAAAATGGGAACAGGATTTCCCTGGCCATTCAGTGGTTAAGACTCCATGATTCCAATGCAGGGGATGCAGGTTCCATCCCTTGTAAAGGCAAATGGTCAAAAAACAGATAAAATGGGAGTAGTACTGTACTTGGCTCATGGGGTTTTATAAGGATCATATGAGTCAATTTATATAAGATGCATAGAATGATACCCAGCACAGGATCAGCACTAGAAAGTGTTAGCTATTGTTATTGCTTGTGTTGTTATTTGCAGGATTGTAAAAGCTAAGTGAGCTTCATTTGTATACTTTCAGTAGTTGCAACACCTGACAGCTTGATTTTGGGGATTTCTTCACTTTATCTGAAGGAGAGTTAGTACACAGAGCAAAGCACTACCCCAGTTGAGGCATTAAGAGCAGGTTGTGGTAGATGCAGAGGACAAAGTAGTGGCTACCAGTCAGGAAGGGGTCGAGCAATAGAGAGGTAGGGGAGTGGGTGCCAGCTACTGGGTGTAAGATAGGCTCAAGGATATAATCGTATGACATGGAGAATATAGTCAATATTTTACAACTGTAAATGGAAAACCAACTTGTAAAACTGTATAAAAATTAATAATTTAGATTTTTTTCAAGTGAGCTGTTGTACATTTGACACCATCTCCAAGATCTCTGTCGTACTAAATATATAAAATTGGGGTTAATTGTGTAGCCTTTTTTATCCCCTTGGGTGTTAGAGTTGACAGCTAGTTTTCAGCCTTTCTGCCGCATGAACGTAATGGAAGTAATTTATAAGTCTTGAAGTATTTATGGAAACTAAAACAATTTAGCTTGAGATTGGTTTGTATACCATAGTGTAATTGTAATTTCTAACTCACTGTCCAACGGTGAGTTAAATGATCTACCAGATAATGGTAACATGTTCATTGTCTCCAGCAGTCCTCAGTATAATCTGTAGTGTGTATTGTAATCTGCTGAATAGTATTAAAAGAGTTGTCTGGTTGAAGTACCGTGGAAGTTTCTAGTTTCTAAAAGGAACACATCTGTAGATTTTCCCTCTCCTTCACATTTGAAGGTTAGTTATAGTTCCCAGGGTAGGAGGTCTCTACTAAACTAGATAAAGTGGGCATGTCATACGGCATTTAGGCAAAGAGTAATAATGATGGCTGGTTTTACTTGTGATGGTACGTGATAGGTCACCAAAATTTCACACTTAAGAAAAACGATGAACTAATATTAATGATTTCCATCTTATTCTGAAGTTGTTCGGGACACTTCAAGACTATGTAAAGAAAATCAAAGCCACATGAGACTATCTATTAGGAAGTAGTCATGTGATTTAAAGAAGCAGTAGATGAAGGCAAAGAAACCTGGGCTTCATGTACGACTCAGCCACTTATTATGTGGCCTTGGGCGCAAATTACTTGCTTGAATATCACAAAAACGATTTACATATTTTGTGTGGACTATTATTATGAAAGACAGAGTAAGTGAAAGCCTGTGTTAGAGTGACATCCAAAAAATGAGTTACTTATGATATATACATATTTGTTTTAACACTTATCAAATTGTGATTGATTGTTTACATTCTTAATGAGTTCTTATGGACAGGGACTGTGAATTGATCATCCTTAGATCTCCGGTGTCTAGCAGAGTCCCCGACACATACATTTTATTAATCAAAGTTGTCTAACTTTATTTGTAGCTTTGTAGGTAAGTAAAAATTTGAAATAAGATTCAAACTGAGATGCAATTTAGAGGAACCATCTAGAACCATTTCTCAATTTTATCCTGGGCTTCCCTTCTGGCTCAGCTGGTAAACAATCCACCCGTAATGCAGGAGACCTGGGTTCAATCCCTGGATTGGGAAGATGCCTGGAGAAGGGAACAGCTATCCACTCCAGTAATCTAACCTGGAGAATTCCATGGACCGTATAGTCCATGGTATCACAAAGAGTCAAACACAAATGAGCAACTTTCACTTTCAACTAAGATAAACATTTTATATAATACTTATTAAACACACATGTAACTGAAACCAGATATTTAGGAAACACTTCGGTGTGTGTGTGATATCCTCTAAGAAGTTCTAATCCACTATGTTTTGTGCGTTAAGTCACTTCAGTCGTGTCCAATTCTTTGCAACCCTATGGCCTGTATGTAGCTCACCAGGCTCCTCTGTCCATGGGATTCTCCAGGCAAGAATAATGAAGTGGGTTGCCATGCCCTCCTCCAGGGGATCTTCCCAACCCAGGGATCGAACCCAAGTCTTTTATGTCTCCTGCGTTGATAGGTGGGTTATTTACAACTGGAACCACCTGAGAAGCCCACATTATGTTTCATTTAGTAAAAATAATACTGGCACAGCCCACTGAAGTGATTTCAGGATTTTTTAATGAGTTTTACACCTGCAGTTTAAAAGATAACTTTTCAAGAATGCAATCTCCAAGAGAACAGAAACTTGGTTATGTTTGAGTCTGTATTGCTAGTTCTAGTGTGTCGTAGGTGTCCAATACATATTTCTTGAACGAGTAAAAGAGTGGAGATCCTCTTTTCCCATGTTGTTGTTCAGTCGATAAGTAGTGTCCAACTCTTCGCAAACCCATAAACTGCAGCACGCCAGGCTTACCTGTCTTTCACTATCTCCTGAGTTTGCTCAAACCCATGTCCATTGAGTCAGTGAGGCCATCCAACCATCTCGTTCTCTGTCGTCCCCTTCTCCTCTTGCCCTCAATCTTTCCCAGCATCAGGGTCTTTTCTAATGAGTTGGCTCTTTGCATCAGGTGGCCAAAGTATTGGAGCTTCAGCTTCAACATCAGTCCTTCCAATGAATATTCAGGGCTGATTTCCTTTAGGATTGACTGGTTTGATCTCCTTGCTGAGGACTTCTCCAGCACCACAATTCAAAAGCATCAATTATTTGGTACTAAGCATTCTTTATGGTCCAACTCTCACATCCATACATGACTACTGGAAAAATCATAGCTTTGACTATATGGACCTTTATCGGCAAAGTGATGCCTCTGCTTTTTAATATGCTGTCTAGGTTTGTCCTAGCTTTTCTTCCAAGGGACATGCATGTTTTAATTTCATGACTGCAGTCGCCATCTGCAGTGATTTTGGAGCCCAAGAAAATAAAGTCTGTCACTATTTCCATTTTTTCCACATCTATTNTATCGGCAAAGTGATGCCTCTGCTTTTTAATATGCTGTCTAGGTTTGTCCTAGCTTTTCTTCCAAGGGACATGCATGTTTTAATTTCATGACTGCAGTCGCCATCTGCAGTGATTTTGGAGCCCAAGAAAATAAAGTCTGTCACTATTTCCATTTTTTCCACATCTATTTGCCATGAAGTGATAGAACTGGATGACATGATCTTCTTTTTATGAATGTTGAGTTTTGAATTTTAAGCCATTTTTTCACTCTCTTCTTTCACTTTTATCACAAGGCTCTTTAGTCCTTTGCTTTCTGCCATAAGGGCAGTGTCATCTGTGTATCTGAGGTTATTGATGTTTCTCCTGGCAGTCTTGATTCCAGTTTGTGCTTCATCCAACCTGGCATTTCACATGATGTACTCTGCATATAAGGTAAATAAGAAGGGTGACAATAAACAGTCGACGTACTTCTTCCCAATTTGGAACCAGTCTCTTTCATGTCCGGTTCTAACTTGACCTGTCCAGTTGCTTCTTGACCTGCATACAGGTTTCTCAGGAGGCAGGTAAGGTGGTTTGGTATTCCTGTTTCTTTAAGAATTTTCCATAGTTTGTTGTGATCCACACAGTCAAAGGCTTTAACTACTAGTCAGTGAAGCAGAAATAGATGGAGTTTTTTGGAATTCCAATGCTTTTTCCCATGAGTCACTTTTAAGGATAGGACAAAGGAAAAAGGATTACATATTCCTTGCTACATTTCAGCTGATCAAGAATTTGAATGATCTGAGTGTAATACAATACACTAAGCAACGTGGAGGGTACAGAATTAAGTAAGACTTTGTCTCAGATCTCATGCAGCTTTAGAACCCAATCCAGGAGGATAGTCAAATACAAATAGGCTCCTTAGAAGGAGTTTCGATGTTTTACCAAAATATTTCACACAACTAAATTAAGTGGTTGCTAGGAGAGATTTGCCAAGAACTTGGTTTTCCAGTATAGTTGTGGTTCAGGACCAAGAACCGGTGGTGCCCTGTCCCATCTACTAGTAGAGTCAAACTGTGGATCATATAAAATAGGGTTAGTCTTGAAGATATTCATGGCGCATTTGGTTCACTGTCGATTTGACTTTTAAAAATCTATTCTCCTTTAAATAACTTACTTCAGAGTCGTCTTATATCTAGCCGGTTGTAGGTTTTAGAAATTGGATCTTTTGGTAAATATAGTAATTTGTTTTTGAGAATTAGTTTGCCTAATCAATAAAGAGGAGGAAACTTCACCCCTGTACAAAATACATGTCACCACATTTTCTTTGCTTTTTAGATTATCATGTCAGTATATATATATTATCATGCCAGTATATCATGTCAGACATATTCACACTCATGAGATCAGGACAGTACTTAGGAGCTTTTAAGACTCAGTACAGTCCCTAAGAAAGCCAGTCTTAGGCTAACTTTTAAGTTTTATCAGGAAGATGCAGTCTAAATAGTTATATTGAAGCAAATGTAAACGGAGACTGTCCCAGCAAACAAGGAAGTTTGGCCAGAGCTTTTGTGCATATGTTTATTTTGGCTACACTGTCAGTCTTAGGCTAACTTTAAATTTTATCATCAGAACTGAGACTTGAGAGTAAAACCCTATTAACTAAAAGATTACTGACAAGTCTTTCATAATCAGGAGATATTACATACTCCAAAAGATTAAGGCTTAATACCTTAATTACTGTTATCAACAATTTATAAATAATTTTTAAATGAAAATGTTTTTGATATATAGATAATTTTCTTTTTCCCTAAGACAGAGAAAGTCAGCCATGTGCTTAGCAGATAATATTTTCTGGTAGTGAAGAGATTGGAATAGTAATAAAATAACATCTATACTATATAATTCTTATAAAGCAAATTAACAGACATAGATGGGTATTCATGATTTCATCTTAAAAAAATACTGGAAAATCTCAGGTCATTCGGTGCAATTTTATTGTGTCTGGTTTATGACCAGCCTGTTGTTAAAGCACCATAGAAAGCATTTAATATGATTTCCTGTTAAGTAGCATTTGTGTAAGATTATCTTGGAATATATCCATTGGTACCAAAAAGACTTCATAAGGTAGCTTAACAGTGTGAACATCAAGGACAGTTTTATGTAAGAAGTCACTATAATAATTACCCCACAGTCTCTACTTGTCACAGTTTATTTTGGATTTTTAACTCAGTAATTGAAATATCTTGTCCTAAACACCTTTTGGGGGGAATAAAGTAAATTACTTACTTTTAATGCCATGAACACTGATTCTAGTTTTTAGGGGAAACAGTCATACTTTATACTTATATCATTTAATATGCCTTTTAAGGAAATCAGGCCCAGACTCTAAGTGATTATATTAAATGTTTTAAGTTCCAGACTACAGAGATAGCATTTATGATAGTTGTTGCTTTCAAGCAGGAAGCATAACATTTTATTATGTTGATAAAACAAGTCACTGACTAAAATGAATTTAATGAAAGTTCTTTGTCAGAAGAACTTAACATTTAAACATATGACTATAATATAGTACAGTCAGTTCAGTTGTATAAACAATGCTTTAGAAATAATAAATGGAAATATTTAGGCCAATTTTTTGCATTGAAGCAAGATTGAGTTCAAAAGTAGCTGCAGTTATTTATGTATTTATTGCTTTCCCATATATTTCAAGATGATTTTTCTGTGAATTGTTTCCTCGTTTTCTGTTAATACTCTGGAATATTGTGATAAGCCTTCTAACCCTCAGTGACACTGGCAGGTATCAGAGGGGGTTAGACGTGTTCTAGTGGTCCTTCCTGGGCCCTCTTCTCTCCATTTACTTGCCATCTCTGTGGACTTAAGACGTTCAAGGCTGTAAGGCCCTAACACCAAAGTGAGGTTAGGTCTCCAGTCCTCTGCTCCTCTCCTTCTTGTATATATAAGAACCCCATAAAACCACTGCCTTTAGAGACCTTTTACTTAGATCTGTACTTCTCAAGAAGATAAATAATTGTTCATGGGTGTCTTAAAGCAGAGTCGAGTTAACTCTGCCATTGTTTTCCATTCAGTTTAGTGAGTCACTGCTGTTGGTAATGTGACATAACTCCCAAGTCTCGAAAGTTCTGAGAATTAACAGGTAGCCAGAACCAATCTGCTATTCACACGTGCATCCAGCCCTTTATCAGTGTGTGGCACAGAGCATGAGGGGGAATCCGACCAATAGGTGTTTGCTGCCACTAACACTTGCTGCCTGTTGTAGGTCAAGTGCTCTTCTAAGTAGTTTATACATACTAATGTATTTAATTCTCATAGTAGTCTTCTGTGGAAGACTCTGCTTATTATCCCCACTTTGTAAATAAGGACAAAGAGGATAGAAATCTTTCCCCAGGTCACACAAGTAGTAGATAGTGAAGTGAGAATTTGAACCAAGGGTGTGAATTGGAATCAGTGTCTCTTTCTGAGACACTGGGAACCTTTAAAAGTTACCAGATGTCAGAGTCAGGGAGGGATAGATTGGGAGTTTGGGATTGACATATACACTGTATTTAAAATAGATAGCCAACACAGACCTACTGTATACCACAGGGAACTCAATATTGTGTAAAATAACCTAAATGGGAAAATAATTTGAAAAAGAATAGATACTTAAATGGGTATAACTGAATCACTTTGTCGCAGACTTTAAAACGAAGGCTGTGAAAAGAGACAAAGAAGGCCACTACATAATGATTAAAGGATCAATCCAAGAAGAAGATATAACAATTATAAACATATATGCACCCAACGTAGGAGCACCGCAATATGTAAGACAAATGCTGACAACTATGAAAGGGGAAATTAACAATAACACAATAATAGTGGGAGACTTTAATACCCCACTCACATATATGGACAGATCAACTAAACAGAAAATTAACAAAGAAACGCAAACTTTAAATGATACAATAGACCAGCTAGACCTAATTGATATTTATAGAACATTTCATCCCAAAACAATGAATTTCACCTTTTTCTCAAGTGCTCACGGAACCTTCTCCAAGATAGACCACATTCTGGGCCATAAAGCTAACCTTGATAAATTCAAAAAAATTGAAATTATTCCAAGCATCTTTTCTGACCATAATGCGTTGAGTAGATCTAAATTACAGGAGAAAAATTATTAAAAACTCCAGCATATGGAGGCTGAACAACACACTTCTGAATAACCAACAAATCACAGAAGAAATCAAAATATGCATAGAAACAAATGAAAATGAAAACACAACAACCCAAAACCTGTGGGACACTATAAAAGCAGTGCTAAGAGGAAAGTTCATAGCAATACAGGCATACCTCAAGAAACAAGAAAAAAGTCAAATAAATAACCTAACTCTACACCTAAAGCAACTAGAAAAGGAAGAAATGGAGAACCCCAGATCTAGTAGAAGGAAAGAAATCATAAAAATTAGGGCAGAAATAAATGCAAAAGAAACAAAAGAGAAAAAAAAAAAAAAAACACTTTGTGGTATACCTGTAACTAACCCATCATTGTTGATCAGCTATACTCCAGTATAAAATAAAAATTAAATTGAAAAAAAGTTACCAAATATCTGTGAAGAAACCAAGGCAAAGAACCCCCATCTCCTGACACTCAGCCCAGTGTCTTTCCACTATAGTTCAGATGCTTCAGCATTGTTGGTTTTAATGCTTGGATCAGCCTTTTCTATCCAAGCAGTAAACTCTGAAGTAACTTCTAAGATGATAGAAACAATGTTCTTGTGATCCAAACTGGAACACAGAGATACTGTGAGCTTTCGTGTTGGATCCTAAGGGAATGATAGTATTAGATATAGCTGACCAAATAGCTTAGTAGATGGTTGACGTGGACATGTTGTGGTAACTCTGCTGTTGTTTCATGGTTTGAGAGAGACTGTTTTGTGGTAGCAGCTGGCTCATTTACTGTTTTCCTTTGGTATATTGGGAAGAGTTTGAGAAGAATCACATTGTAAACCAACTTTAAAATGAAAGCGTCTGATCTTCATATAATCCCTCAGGGATCATATGGTTGTCAGCGCTGGGTAAACTTGAACATAAAGCTTCCTTTAGTGGGTCACCCTCAGTGTTCCATATCACTCCGCCCTCACACAGCCCTGTGTGCTAACCCTAACCCTTACCCTACTTTCTCTGTAGGCTGGCCCCAGTGTCACTATGTGTATACCTCTTCGTCCCAGCTTCTGCAGTTGTTTCAGAGCAGTGTATTCAACTAGTCTCTGAATACTGGTTATACTCTTAGACTTGGACCCAACTCTAGAAATAAAAGTGGTCTTTTCCCAATTCAAATAAAAAGCTAAGCCTTTAAATAAAATTGTCCTTTTTCCCCAAGTATATAAGTTTAAAACTTCTGGCATCTGCTGCTACTTAGACAACAAAATCAATGAAGACATATCCAACAGAAATTAACAAAAATCTTGCTAACATCCAGTCACGTCGAATTCAGCAGCTTGGTTTGTTTGTTTGTTTTTCATGGATACATGTTCCTGGCTGTGATTTCGTGTTGCATATTTATAATACATCTTCTGTTGGAAAATATCAATGTTTCATGGTTCTACAAAAGCATGAATTTCCATATAGTAAGTTGAGAAGCTCTGTTGAGCTTTGTGAGAAGATTTTTATTCTACAGATACTGTGTGAAATGTTTCAGCAGTAGTAGGTAAATAATTTTTCAAAGACAAAGGATGGAAATCAAGTTAGAGGCACATTGAGAAACACTGCTGTAAATCTTAAACTGTGAGACGACAATATTACTCAACATGAGTAGGTCCCCACAGCAAGTCATTTTAGGGGGAGTTTCACAGCTAAAATCATTCAGTAAGAGACTGGCTCCTCATATACAGTCGGCTCTCTCCATATCCACAGATGCAGAGGGCTGCCTTTACCGTGCCATTTCAAATAAGGGTCTAGAGCATCTTGGACTGGGGAGTCTGGGGGGGTTCTGGAACCAGTCCCTTGCAGATACCAAGAGACTGCTGTGTTTGTTTTGTTTGTTTACAGTTATATCATGCATCTCAACTTAAAATAGGCATCCTCCATATTGTCTGCATAGCCTTGGCAGGACTTTGAGGCAGAAGGACTTGATAAGGCTTGCTGACCTTGAATTAAACACTCGTCTCCCGCAGGCAGCCTGCCCAGTTTTTANACTGCTGTGTTTGTTTTGTTTGTTTACAGTTATATCATGCATCTCAACTTAAAATAGGCATCCTCCATATTGTCTGCATAGCCTTGGCAGGACTTTGAGGCAGAAGGACTTGATAAGGCTTGCTGACCTTGAATTAAACACTCGTCTCCCGCAGGCAGCCTGCCCAGTTTTTAAAGAATAAGCCTTCCAGGCGTGTTCTCTAATAATAGAGCAAGGAAGCCCTAACAGAAACAGGAACGTTTGGATAGCATTTCTCACTCTGACGGACTCTGTGGAAGTTTTACTCTCTTTTTCTTTGGAGTCCATTCAGAAAAAAATTTTTTTAATAACACCAAGGAGAAACATCAAATTTACTTAATTTATTCAGTAATGTGCTGCTATTCATAGATGAGAGGTGACTGACCAGAATACATATATATATATATTTAGAGTTTGGGGTTTTATTTTTTGTTTTGTTTTCTGTTTTGGCGGGGCATGCCATGCAGCTTGTGGGATATCAATTTCCTGACCATGAATTGAAGCTATGCCCTCAGCAGTGAAAACAGAGAGTTGTAACCACTAGACTGCCAGGGACTTGCCAGTTTTTTTCTGTTCTTGATATGTTATTTGTTTACAGTCTTGTTTTCACATGTTTTTGAAGGCAGCTGTCTGAAATTAGGAAGGCAATCTGTAATTTGAGGAATAACCTAGTTAAAGGTTTTTGACTAGGAGAGGGGCCTGGCAGGCTATAGTCCATGGGATTGCAAAGAATTGGACATGACTTAATGACCAGACAACAAGAGTTCAAGAACTAATTGGACCATCTTTTGAGTTTTTCATTAGAAATGCTTTAAGGTAGCTGATAGTCTTTTCCTTTTTGGAGGGGTGGAGGGGTGTGTGTCAAGTCCCATACCCATAATATGTATATTTTATTTCTCTTTTACTAAAGTTTATATTTTGGATTATTTCGTAGAAGGAGGACAGGAAAATGGGAACTTTCTTGTTCAAGAATTTCTTGGTTCTCACTTTGCTAACAGAGAGGAAACTTTGTTATATTTTTAAAGGAACAAAGTATGTATTCTGTCTGAACAAAATTTTGTCCTTGGAGGATTCATGATATTTATAGAAGAGTTTTTGTTTAGGTTTGCCAACTGTGGAAACTATATACTCTTTACCATTTGGTACAGGTTAGTAGATCTTTTACTTCTGTTCTAGCACCCCACTCCAGTGCTCTTGCCTGGAGAATCCCAGGAACAGGGGAGCCTGGTGGGCTGCCGTCTGTGGGGTCACACAGAGCCGGACACGACTGAAGCGACTTAGCANGGTTAGTAGATCTTTTACTTCTGTTCTAGCACCCCACTCCAGTGCTCTTGCCTGGAGAATCCCAGGAACAGGGGAGCCTGGTGGGCTGCCGTCTGTGGGGTCACACAGAGCCGGACACGACTGAAGCGACTTAGCAGCAGCAGCAGCATTTCTTAGACAGTTTTATTGAGACATAATTCACTTATTGTACAGTTTGCCCTTTGAGTACAATTCAGTGGGTTTTAGGGCATTCACAGAATTGTACAGCTATCATCTCATTCAATATTAGTCATTTTTCATCACCTCAGAAAGAAATCCCATACCCATTAGCGATCACTCCCGATTTCTCTGCAAACCTCCCAGTCATAAGTAGCCACTAATCTATTTTCTGTCTGTATAAATTTACCTATTTTAGGCATTTCATATAAATGGAATCGTACACCGTGATTGACTTATTTCACCTGGCATAATGTTTTCAAGAGTCATTCAGTTGCTGCATGCATCAGGAACATCTTTCCTTTTTGTTGAGAAATAATGTAATAAAGGTATGCCACACTGTTTATCTGTTCACTAGCTGAGGAACGTTTGGGTTGTGTCCACTTTGGGCCTATAGTAAATAATTACGCTATGAACATTGATGGCAACTTTTTACATGTGTTTTGTGTGGTTGANGCATCAGGAACATCTTTCCTTTTTGTTGAGAAATAATGTAATAAAGGTATGCCACACTGTTTATCTGTTCACTAGCTGAGGAACGTTTGGGTTGTGTCCACTTTGGGCCTATAGTAAATAATTACGCTATGAACATTGATGGCAACTTTTTACATGTGTTTTGTGTGGTTGAGCATAAACCCAGGAGTGAAACCCATTCCATTATTCTTGCCTGGAAAATCCCCATGGATAGCGAAGCCTGGTGGGCTACAGTCCATGGAGTCACAACGAGTTGGACACAACTGAGCAGCTAAGCAGCAGCAGCATAGTAACTCTAGGCTTAATACATTTGAGGAAGCACCAGGCTTTTCCGAAACTGCTGTAACATTTTACGTATGTACAGTGGAATATTACTCAGTGATTAAAAAAGAATGAAATGCCATTTGCAGCAACGTGATGGACCTAGAGATTATCATACTGAATGAAGTCAGACAAAGGCAAATATCACTTGTATTATATTACAGAGTTATTTTATATATGTGTGTGTGTACATGTATTATATACAGAATCTAAAAATATATATATGAAATAAACATTTACAAAGCAGAAACAGAGAATGAACTTATGGTTACCAGGGGGCAAGGGTGGAGGAATAGATTGGGCATTTAGGATTGACATGTCACACTGCTGTGTTTAAAACAGATAACCAACAAGCAGGTGGCTCAGTGGTAAAGAATCTGCCTGCCAGTACAGGAGACAAAGGTTTGACCCCTGATCCTGGATCCTTACATTCCTAGTTTGTTGAGTGTTTTGATCATGAAAGCATTGGATTCTTTGTCCTTTCTTTTAGAGATGTGGTGTATTACATTAATTGATTTGGGGAGATACTACATTCATTTTCTATTCCTAGAATAAATGTCACTTTGTCATGATGTATGTTCCTTGTTACATGTTGCCAAATTCCGTTTACTAGTATTTTGTTGAGGATTTTTGAATCTGTATTCATAAGAGATTAACCTGTAGTTTTCTTATAATGTCTTTGTCTGGTTTTGGTGTCCCAATTAATGCTGGCCTCATAGAGTGACTTAGGGAATGTTCCCTTTTCTTCTGTCTTTTGAGACATTTGTGAAGAATTAGTGTTCTTGTTTAAATACTTGGTGTGTGGATGCTCAGTAGTTTCAGTTGTGTTGGATTCTTTGTGACCCTATGGGTAGCCCACCAGGCTCTTCTGGGATTCTCCAGGCAAGAATACTGGAGAGGGTTGCCATGCCCTCCTCCAGGGGATCTTCCCAACCCAGGGATCAAACCCACATCTCTTGCATCTCCTGCGCTGGCAGGCAGGTTCTTTACTACTAGCACCAAATCACCTGGTTGTAGGCTTTTCTTTTCAGGATTCCTTTAAAATGACCAGTTCATTCTCTTTTTTTCATTCTCATTGATTATAGGTCGATTCAAATTTTCTCTCTCTTCTTGATTCAGCCTCAGTACTCTGTCTTACCAGGAATTTATTCTCTTCATTTCAGTTATCCAATTTGTTAGTGTACAATTACTCATAGTATTCTTTATAATTGTTTTTTTAAGGTCAGTAGAAATATTTAGTCATAGATCTGTAACTAGTAAATAGTTACTTTAATCCAGAAAATAACTCTTAACCTTTGGGGCCCTTTCTAGGGATAGAAGATACTTGAAATGCAAAGAACTGTTGAGTCCCTCATTGTTAAGCATCAGCGTTAATTCCTGCCTGGCACAGAATATTGAGACAGGGCGTTTGGGAAACAATGTTAAGAGTGGTTAACGTCTGCTTTTTAATACTGTTCAAAGAAATATCTCTGGGTTAAGAAATCCCTTTCCTAGCAACTTGCAGGTTTCCTTAACTTGAGCCGAAACCCTTGGCCTGATGGCCCCGCTTTCTGGGGGCGGACGTAGCGCTGCTGCTTGCAGAGCTGTCGGGCTTGTTGCTCAGGTCTTAGCAGTTCTTCAGAAGAGCCTTACGTGGGTCAGATCTCTCATGGTAAACTTTAAAGGACTGACCAGATTTTTAGGTGATGGATTTCTCTTTCGTTTTATTGATTTTCCAATTTATAGAATGTGTCGAAACATATTCTTTTATATTTAGAACGTAAAGTCTTGAAAGCAGGGAAATTTCAGACCAAAGTAGTATATATAGTATATATACCCAGGCAACATACAGAAGTGCTATAGAGATTATTTTCAACTGTGAAGGAGCAGAGAGTAAAAGATTTCTGAGTCTAGGATCACCCAGTCTCCTAAACCTGTATTAACTCTTCTGGCCAAAAGTCATTGTGCAGGCTTTTGGTTTTTGTTTTTTCATGAAAACCTTTCTCTCTCTTAATAAAATGTTTAGATTCGCATTATAGAAATCTATTATAAAAGCACTTTGAGGAGGCTGTTTACTCGTCAACAGAAGATAAATTGTTAAAATTAATAGTGATATTAAATGTTAAATGCACATATTCAGTTTACTAAAAGTTTTTTTAAATCTTTTGATTATTGCAGACATCTATTATGTAGCTCTCTCTTTTTCAAAAATATTCTATTTTGAAAGAGAGGCGCTCACACCATAAAAAGAGAAAAGGTAACTTTACATAGGAGCTGCGTAGGTCTGCATCCAGAACAAAAACCTGTAGGTGCCATTGTTAAGGAAGTTAGAAAGTAGATCAAATTATTGGTTGTAAACAGCGTAAGCAATGAGATTTCTCAGTTGGAAAAGACAATTTAAGTCCTAGAAGTTGGCTGTCAGGAAACCTCTGAACAAACAGATTTGGGTAAACATTTTTCTAATTATAAAAGTTAGTAATATACATAGTTCATAAAATTGAGAAAAACAATCTTGAAGTGTATGGAGTCAAAAGTGAGCATTATCTCTTTACACCCTTGTGTTCACACCCCCATGATAATTATTTCTCCATTCCCCCAAACTGTTAACAGTTTGATCTGTAATGCTTCAAACTTTCTTTTGTTGTAATTGGTGGTAGTTTTGTTTGTTTTGTCTTAATATTTAGCATGCAAACTTACAGACAGGGCCTATTTATTTAACTTACAAAAATGTGAACTTGCTACAGGTAATGTATTATGACCTGGTGTCTTTACTTTATGTGTCTTAGGTATATTTTTAGTGCCCTTTTATAGTAACTCATTCTATTTAGTAGCTGTATGATAGTTCATCATATGGATTTACCATCACTTATGTAACTATTCTCCTACTGGTATTTAGATTGTTTCCAGTTTTTAGTGCTATAGATAACTGAAGTTAATATCCTAGGACATGTCTCTGCATATGTTCAAGCATTTCTGTAGACTGCCTTCCAGGAGGTGGAATGGATAGTTAATTGTCATTGATGCAGTATCTTCTGACATCCTTACCAACACTAAGTATTAGCAATGTTTTGTATCTTTGCCAGTCTGATAGATTAAAAAAAAAAACTGGTAGGGAGTTCCTAGCCATCCAGTGATTAGACTCCGTGCTCTCACTGATAAGGGCCTGGGTTCAATCCCTGGTTGGAGAACTAAGGCCCCACAGCCAAGAAGACAAAAAAAAGAATGTTAGCTTATTGTTTTAACCAGCATTTTTCTGATTACTAATGAGATTGTTGAGCTTCCCTGGTAAAGGGAAGTAAAGAATCTTCCTACAGTGCAGCAGACCTAGGTTTGATCCTGGGTCAGGAAGATCCCCTGGAGAAGGAAGTGTCAACCCACTCCAGTATTCTTGCCTGGGAAATCCCATAGACAGAGGAGCCTGGTAGGCAGTCCATGGGATTGCAAAGAGTCAGACATGACTGAGCATCTGCCACTTTGAATTCGCTCTGATTTTGACGCAGGAAGGCATTCCATATGTTATATGGAACAATCAAAGGCACAGTGATAGGACTCAATGTGCTGTTATCATGGGAATTTCAGAGCTGTAAGGAAAATACCAAGAAATGGTCAGAAAGGCCTAAATATTCAGTAAAAGATTTAGGAAATAGTAGCCTCCTATAAGTGGATTTGAATCATAAATGAAAAATATACTGAATCTTTTCTTCCCCTCTAGTACTGGATGAACGAATACACCTCTTCCATCGGAATTGGAGTTTTTCATTCAGGAATTGAAGTATATGGCAGAGGTATGTGTGCACACAGTCTAGATATACTTTCTGAAGATTTTTCTCATTTAAAGGGGTTGCAAAATCATGACTGTAGCTCTTCCCTTTTTTAAGTACCATACTTTATTGTAGAAAGTAGGGGAAAATCTCCCCATATTTGTTTATACTATATATTGGAAAAATATCCCAAATTGAATGTATTTGAAGAGAAAGTACTCAAAGTACACACGTGTACATTGATTTGGTTATCTGTTATTCTAAATCCTGTGTCTTAAAAATATTTTCCTTTTGAGATTGTTATACCATCACAGTTTTGCCTTAATCTATATTGACCTTCCTAAGAAACCTGGCACTTTGAAAAGGTAGTATGATATAAATAATCATTTTGGTTGGAAAAGGATTGGTGCTGGAACGTCAATTTTGAAATACAATTTCCTGAGGGAATTTCTGTAACTTGTTTTTGTAGACCTACAAATGTATAGTTATAAAGTTTAAAAATATTACTGAGCAAATCCTGCCTTTGAATACATGTTGCTTTTTGCTTAAGAGTGTTGGCCTTTGTCATTAATTGAGCCCTTTTTGTTCTTTATTACCATTCATTATGATAAACGTAGCTGGAACCACTCAAACCAAGCAGCTCTGTTTCAACAGCTTTTTCCTTTGTTCTAATTCTCTCTCTTGGTACAAGATAATCTCCTGACCATGTTTTAAGTAGAATGTTGTTCATAAGACAGATCACGTTGCTGATTTCACCAAGGTTGTAATAATATACTAGTTTGAATCATAAGCTCACCCTGTAGCAGAAATGCTCTTATTTGCTTCAGCTAGGCAGTCTTTGTGACCTCTTAGATTATGCCACTGCAGTTTCCTCCCAGTTACCCCTGAAGACTACATTTGTTGTTGTTTGGTCACTAAGTCATGTCTGGCTCTTTGCGACCCCGTGGTACCAGCTTAGCTAATAGAAGGAAAAGGCTCATTGATGATTACATGTGTCAGTGTGTTGTTTTACTGTCCCCTTTTTATATGCTAAATTAGCTTCTTCTAGGTTCAGCGTACCATATTAAATATTGGCTATAAAAATCTGCCATATAAGCTCCATTTTACTTGAAAGACTGCCATCTTCCAGAAAGCCAGAGGGGTTTGTGTTGAAGATTCCAGTGGTTGGTGTATTGATACAGGTGAAATTGTAGCCTGTGGGCTTGCTCCCTGTTTGATGTGGCCTTTGCCAAAGTTGCATGAATGTTCGTTTTTAACTGAATTTGAGTGGTATGTTACAGGTTTTAAAGTGCCATAGGTTTTGGAACCGCATGACCACGCCACTCTGAGATAGATTGTAGCATGGGGCATCATTTTTCAGATGAAGAAACTAGAGCTCAAACCTGCAGAAAGTCATACTGCTAAGTAACAAAACTAAGACTTGAACCCAAGTATTCTCATATGCTAGTCTGTTATCCTTGTATCTGCCTAATCATTGTTCCCATTCATAAAATGACTTAGGAATAATTAGAAACCTGATTCAAAAGAGCAAAACCAGAACCAACTATATTCCTAAAAGTGAATTATTGCTTCTTGAATAGACGAATAAGTGAGCCTACAATTTTACTATAATTGAGAACATTAAACATCAAAATATGATTTTTCCATATCTAACCTTATCTACAATGTTTTATAAAGTTGTTATTAAAAAGTTGTATGTTTCAGAATTAAATGCTTTCTTATTCTACATTATTGTTGTTTCTTATGAAAGGTTTGAATCAAAAGTAAACTTAGAATTGCCTTGTTCTTTCCCATGCCTTGTTCTAAAACCTTTAAGATTATATTTAATAAATTTAAGTGATAATATTTAAGCATTTGTTTAGAATTCTTTAAGTCTACTACAATTTTCCACTTAAATACCAAAGTATCTCATACCATAATTGTCACCAGAAATTTTATTTCCTTCCTGATTTGAAACCATTGTTCATTTTTATTCTGGATGAGAGTTTGTATCTGATCAGTCTGGATGTACATTCACTATAGTACAAGTTGCTGTCTCCTCACTTACAGATGTGCTATGGAGTGTGTGTGTCTGTGTGTCAGTGGCTGTGTATGTTAATATTTCAGCTGATTTTTTCTTGAATGAGGGGGATTGAATTCCATTTTTCTGGTTTCCTAATGTTTCATTCTTAATCAAAGATAAACCAAGAGTCTTAATCCCAAGAACCTTAAAAACTCATTGTTATTAGACAGTTTTTCCAGTAAAACACAAGTTTGAAATTTGACCACTTTAAGTTTTAAGTGGCACAACACTGAACTGGCCACCTACACACTTTGGCGTGATAGGGAGACACAGGAGCTTTTTCTCTTTCGAGTGTTAGGTGCTCTCCTCTAGCCATTATAAAGTGAACGTAGAAGTTAGGATTACCTTTGAGCATCTTTTATTAGAGTTTCAACTCTTGCGTCAACCGTTCTATACAAGTAATAGCTAAATGAGATGTTTGTGAAAGCATTACTAAATTGAAAAATGTTTAGATGGTATCATTATTATCTTCATCATTTATTAAGTCTAATTCAGCATACTGGTTAAATTTTATGTGATAAATACTAAGAATCATGAGTTTTCTCTTTTCAGAATTTGCTTATGGTGGCCATCCTTATCCCTTTTCTGGAATATTTGAAATTTCCCCAGGAAATGCTTCTGAACTAGGAGAAACATTTAAATTTAAGTAAGTAGGGAGGATAATTTTTATTACACTGTATTAGGTGCCAAAACTTGTATTCAGGCATACAGAATTCATTCTGTAGATTAAAAAATATAGGAAGTTAAAATGTTTCTTTAATGTTGTTTTAGTTGCTAATGCTTTAAAATCAAATCTAAGTTGTTGTGTAAAGATAGTAGTCAGCCAGATAAAGTGCCTGAAAGAAGCTAGTCTGTTGCTCGTATTGAGGACCCACGAAAGTTATCTTGTCTGCTTTACAAATGTTTTTACCTTAATGTAAGATTTTGCTTTAACAGACTGTCCCATCTAATGCTTGCTTCCCTCAGTCTCCTATTTGGAGGGAGATGGAGGAAAGATTGTGACCTACCTAACACTCTTAAAAATCTCTTCATTTTCCCAGTGAAAGAGACACTATTTATAAACTTGAAATAACTAAAATAATCTGAATAGATTAGCCGAGAAAGTATTGTTATTATATGTACTGATAGACCTAAAATGTCTAAAATGTATGGATATGAGTGTACTCTGGAGCCTTGGGAGTAGTAAAAAGCACCGAAAACCTACTGCTAATGCAGATAATCAAATTGTCATTCCTTAATTAAGTTTTATATTTAAAGTGATATTTAGAATCTTAGTTTCAAGGAGCTTTAAAGAAACTTCTAGGCCTATAATAGTTTCCAAGTGAAAAATAATGAAATGAGGTTATAACACTGAAATTCAGTATAGGGCTATGCCCTTTTATCACTACTAAGTTAATGGTTCTCTTAGCCTATAACCAATTTGAAATATTTACACACATAAGTGTTATAATGCCAGCCTGAATCCATCTGTTAGGTCTCCCTTTTGTCAAAACTCCTAAATAAAAGGATTTTCTGAGTGTTGTCAGCTTTCTTGGATTCTAACTTGAATCTGACTAAAATTGTACTCTCTGTTGAATAATGTCTATTGCATTTCCAGGGTAGTAGTTTAGAAGTGGCCGGGAGGGGGGTGGGTTGGTTTGTTTTTGGTTTGGTGTATTGTTTAGAATGGGATTGTTTTTATGCCTGTTTTTAAAATTAGTCATTTGACAGTTGATCTCACTGCAGCCCAGTGGCAGATAACTTAAAAGATTATTTTTAGGTGAGACTATGACCAGCCATTTGATGGCAGCTGTAATTAAGCAAGAATATTTGCAGCATGGATCTAGTGCTCTAGTAATGTAAATTCTAATGCAATAGTAATAAAAATAACTGTGATATTACATTTTTAATATAATACTGTTTAATAAGGGAAATGACTTATTTTGCATTTGTATTATTTACAAGTGGTATACTTAAGAGTTCATTGCTTTTAAAAAGTAGAAACTAAAATAATCAGATTATTAAAATACCTCATTTACTTTTTAGTCTTATTACATTAACCCTGCTTTGTTAAACATCCATCGTAATATTCCTGGAAATAAGCATTTCTGAAAATAAGTCTTTAAGCATGCCTATAATATAACTCACACAGCTATATTCTTTTTTTCTTTTTCTTTTTTTTCTTTAAGAGAAGCTGTTGTTTTAGGGAGCACTGACTTCCTAGAAGATGATATAGAAAAAATTGTGGAAGAATTGGGAAAAGAATACAAAGGCAATGCCTATCATTTGATGCATAAAAATTGCAATCACTTTTCTTCAGCTTTATCAGAGGTAAATTTTATTCTAAAAGTTCTTCAAATAACATTTACTCATATACTTATTGCCCCATTATATTTAGCAAGTTATTTTTTTCTGTTTATTTACATTATGTAATATATGGTATTTTATTTCTTTTCTGTAACTATTTCTTATATATAAGTGACCTTTCAAAAGTTGATAACTTTAGAGTCAGCATAGTTTGGGGTTTCTTTAACTTTATGCATTCGATTCTTTCTAATTATATTTTTATTTTGTATTGGAGTATAGCCAATTGACAATGTTGTGATAGTTTCAGGTGAACAGCAAAGGGATTCAGCCATCCGTGTACATGTATACGTTCTCCTCCAAACTCTCCCTCCCATCCAGGCTGCCACATAACATTGAGCAGAGTTCCCTGTGCTATATAGGAGGACCTTGTTGATTATACATTTTAAATACAGCACTGTGTAGATGTCCATCCCAAACTCCTTTACTATCCTCCTCGCCTCCAACTCTCAACCATAAGTTCACTTAGAGTCAGCACAGTTTTAAATTGTAATTCTAGTCATGACCTAGCAAGTGTGTAGAGTGAGTACAATAATGATTCGCTTCTTATTCTAGTTTATTTTATTATAGCCTTATATTTTCACTTAATGCCAAGGGGATTGAGGGGAAAAAAACATAAAAAATTAATGCCTAAGTGACTTCCACTTCTTAGCCAATAATATTTCTCTTTTCCTAACTTTTAGTTGCTAACTTCAACTTTTTTCTGGCTCTTACTTATTAATAAGTGATTCATTTCTCTCATCTAGAAATTTTACTCTGCCAGTGATCACACAGGCACTTATTTGCCTTCCCAGTTCTTGGGTGCCAAGCAGAAAACCAAAAGTAGATCCAAATTAAAGGACCTTAAAAAAGAAAATGGAGGGAAGAAAGTTAAAAGATTATAAAATAAGGTCTGGAGAATTAAATCGCACTTGAAACCGCTTCCCAGCTTTCTGACACTTAGCAGATGGTCGCAGTGGCCACATCGAATCGCGAAATACGTAGAGGAGAAAATGAGCTGCAGTTCCAGTGACCTTCTCTGCAGAGCTGCTTGGCTAGCTGGCCCTTTGCACTGCCCTCCTGGCTTCCCTAGCATAGCTTCCAAACAAGACGACAGCACACTGTTGCTGTGCCTCGCCAGTTGTTTTCTGAGGGCCAGTGGCATGTTTGTAAGATACACGCCATGGATGTTGACTGAACCGTGTTGCAGGGGTCCACAGAAAGGGGCTTTTCCTCCATCGGGACCATCTGAAATTGAGCTGCTGACCAGCTCTGTGTTTCTCAGACAGAGACTGATTGCATTCCTGACTTGGTGATTGTTGCCAAAAGCTGCCAGTTAGGGGAGAGCACATCACCAGGCCTGTGACCCCTCCGCCCTGTGACCACTCCTAACAGAACTTACTCTCAACCCCATCTCGGGGATGTTTCAGTGCAGGCCCCTTCGTGAGTATCAGAATTGAGTATCAGAATTCATTGCAGTTTGCAGCGACAGAGTGCTCACCTGACTCTGCTGTTCTCCCACCTGTCTCCTGGAGCACCCGCCTGAATAAGGTAGCTTGACTACCACATGCAGCCATCCCCAGAATCAGAGGGATCTTTTCTAGACCATTCACTAGATAAATGACCAGGAGGAAAGGAGGTGTTGGCTGTATAAACCCATTTTGAAATTTTCTGGAAATTCAGGATTTAATCCTGACTGATTTCTAACATAATGCATCTAGCTGGTTAAATCATGTGAAAATGTTTCCTCTGAAAACTCTTCGGTTCCTCTTATATACTTCCCTTCCAGATCCAGACAAAAGGTCTGGGGGAGAGTAGGGGATTCTTTTTTTAATACGAAGTTATGATTGCTGAATGTGACGTACTGATTTTGTAACAACAGAAGAAAACCCTGGCCCCTGAGGAGACCAGGATGGGTGAAGGCATTAATACTCTTTTCCCTCTCTGAGGAAGAGCTTCTCATTCTGCCTGGCCCAGCTGCTGCAGGCCCTTTGAATTCACACAGGCCCCTGAGCTTGTAATCACGGTGACGGCACTGGCGCAGGGACAGCGGAAGGGGCCCCTCGCTCCTGCACTCCCCACACCGAGCACGAGCAGCTGCCTTCCACGCTCACGAGGCCGATCACCTCGTGTAGTGTGCAGGCAGAACTGCTTGGAGCTGAGTGCCTTCAGGCAGTCCCTCTGCACCAAGATGCAGCTCATTTTTCAGACTGGACTAGAAACCCTGGAGCAGAGGGCCCAGTCCATTTGGGCTGCTGCAACAAAGTATTGTAGACTGGTGGCTTGTAAACAATAAGAACTTATTTCTCCCAGTTCTGGAGGCTTGGAAGTCCCCGGTCAAGGAGCTGGCTGACCTCAGGGCCTGGCGAGAGGCCTGCTTCCTGGTCCACAGGCCGTCTTCTCACTGTGTCCTCACCCGGTGGAAGCAGTACAGAAGCTCCCACATCTCTTGTATAAGGCTGCTTACACCACTCCTGACCTAATTACCTCCCAGAGGCCCCACCCCCAAATACCAGCACAGTGAGGGTTACAGTTTCCGCAGGAGTTCTGAGGGGATACACATATTCTGTCTGTAACAGGCCCACAGTGCTCAGCACAGTGAGAAAGCACCCTGGGGCCTTGTTAACCCTGCGCTGCCTGACTCATGTTTGCCCTGCTGAGAGTGCCCTGACCCCGTAAGCTTAGCTTCTGGTGGTACCTTCGGGTATTTTCCTTCTTCTGTGCGCACCCTGACTATCATGACATTGCTTCGGCCCTGAAAAATCTTTCAGGTCAACTTCAGCTTACTGGCCAGCATTGTGCTGTGGCCAAATTGATACCTTAGACCAGATGAAGAAAGCTCATACTGAAACTTAAACTTTGATGGTTTAATGGAGTTTGTTTCGACTGGCTAAGTCTGGCACCTCTCAAGAGAGCAGCTGAGCTCAGTACTTCAAATTGGTCTCAGTGCCACAGGGGGTCCTCTGGTCATTTCTACTGTGACAGCTTGGCTGAGGGGTGAACTGGGCGAAAAAGGTTAACAAAGCACCCCGGAGACTGCTGTCCTTAAAAACACCTGCATGCAGAGTCATCCTTGGCTGCCTCTAAGAACTTGGTTTTCAGGAGGGTCCCACCTGCCCTAGACTCCTGCAGGTTAAGGGCTCATGTACCTGAACTGTCTGTGTGACTGTGCGACTTATGCTAAAGCCCTGCTTTGGTTCTGGGAGTCGTAAGTACATGTTAGGAATGGATGCCTATATGACCAGGCCTAAAAAACCTTAGATATTAGGTCTCTCAGGTTCCCCTAGTAATAAACATTCTGCATGTGTTGTCACAGCTTCTTATCCTATGTGACTCCACTGTGAAGAGGACCTTTGAAAGCGTGTGCCTGATTTCCTCTGGACTTCGCCTGTGCCCTTTTTCTTGCTAATTTTGTATTTGTACTGTAATAAATCATAGCTGTGAATACAGCTATATGCCAAGTCCTGTGAGTCCCCTCAGCAAATCATCTAACCTAGAGATAGTCTTGGGGACTCCTGATACAGTTCCCTAGCATTCTCCAAAGGTAACAGATTTTTTTCAGAATGTAGTATAACTATAGATTCCCCTCCCCCATCCCCAGATTCAAAAATAATTGATATATTTCAGTTCAGTGCAGTACTGTCCTTGTCCTATTTTTTATCAATGGGATTCTCTTTAAGTCAGCTTCTGAGTCTTTTGATATGATGCTAATTAAAATTATTGGAGTTTAGTTGCTTTACAACGAATATTAGTGTCTGCCGTACAATAAAGTGAACCAGCTATACGTATACATATATCCCCCCTTTGGGTTTCATTCTTGTTGGGTCACCATAGAGCATTGAGTAGTTTGCCCTGTGCTATACTGCAGGTCCTCGTTAGCTATCTGTTGGATACATAGTAGTGTATATATTGTCAGTCCCAGTTCATCCCACCCTGACCTCGGTCATCTTTAACAGCCTTCTTGGTTTTTGGTATAATGAAATATTCCAGGCTCATCTGTATACTTCCTACCTCAGAACTGTTTCCTTCTAGTAAATATTTGGAAATCTTAAACTGGGCATTAGGGTTGCTCCTTGCTAGTGCATTGGTGATAGTTTCTAGGTTGTTTTTTTTTTTCTGCAGAAGACAGAGCTAGGACTTTTTTACAGATTCATAGTGATGTTTCTCGGAGAAGGCAGTGGCACCTCACTCCAGTACTCCTGCCTGGAAAATCCCGTGGACAGAGGAGCCTGATAGGCTGCAGTCCATGGGGTCGCTGAAGGTCGGACACGACTGAGCGACTTCACTTTCACTTTCATGCATTGGAGAAGGAAATGGCAACCCACTCCGGTGTTGCCTGGAGAATCCCAGGGATGGGGGAGCCTGGTGGGCTGCCGTCTGTGGGGTCACACAGAGTCGGACACGACTGAAGTGACTTAGCAGCAGCAGCAGCAGTGATGTTTCTACTTAAAATTCAGACTATAGGATTTTTACTTAACCTTATCAATAGTATATCTGTACTTTGCTATGCCAGGTATAAAATCCCATTTCTTAACAACAACATAATTACCCATTCATTTTAATCCCTCTATGCCTAAAACAACCTTGAAAGTGAAAGTGAAGTCGCTCAGTCGTGTCCGACTCTTTGCAACCCCATGGACTGCAGCCTACCAGGCTCCTCTGTCCGTGGGATTTTCCAGGCAAGAGTACTGGAGTGGTTTACCATTTCCTTCTCCAGGGGATCTTCCCAACCCAGGGATCGAACCTGGGTCTCCTGCATTGTAGACAGATGCTTTACCGTCTGAGCCACAACCTTAGAGTAATAGTATAACCACTGCCACCAACAATATGACTACTGAAAAGTAGAAGGTTTTTTGCAGTTCTATTTTTAGAGTATGGCTCAATAAAAGTAACTTTTATAGTTGAAATAATTTTTTTCTTGTGTGGTTATGCCACCAGTTTACTACACAGGGTTCTTGTTTCATTGATTCTCTTTTTGACTGGGAGGTGCTTTTTTGTTTAATTTTGTGTTTATAAAGTCTCCATGGTTCCACAGTCAAATGTGGAAGAAAGAAAAAACAAAATGTGTTCATAGCTTTGTAGCTTCTCAATATCCACTCGCCTCCACCCTTCTTCCTTGGCCTCTAGAACTGTAAGAGAAAATATTGAATTGTTTTAGCCACTGAGTTTCTGTCAGGTTTGTTAAAGTTGCCATAGGGAACCAGTACAGATGTTGGTAACTAGAGATGGGCCACTACTATAACAATACCTTTACTAGTGTGCAGGTGGTTTTAGAATTAGGTGATTGGTAAAGGCTGGAGCAATAATGAGTTTGATAGAAAAAACCTGGACTACCTTGAACAGACTTAGCAGAAATACTGAATATGTAGATATTAAAGGTGCTGCTGGTGAGGGCTCAGAAGGAAATAAGGAACACGTTATTGGAAATTAGAGGAAAGGAAATCTTTGTTATATAGTGACAGGAAGCTTAGCTGAATTTTGTCCAGCAGTTTTGTGGAAAGCAGAACTGTAAACATTAAACTTGAATATTTAGCTGATGAGATTTCCAAGTAAAGTGTTCAAGGTATTCTTTCTGCTTATGCACAGAAGGAAAAAAAGAAATGAACAAAGAAAGATAAAATAAGGAAAGAAAAGTTTAAGCGACAAAGGAGTCAGAACTTAATGATTTGGAATTGTTCGGCCTGTCCAGGTGGAAAAGATGGTAAAGGTAGGGGTTTTCTGTTAAGAAAGCATATTATAGAAAGAAGGCCCAAGGGTGTGACTGGGTAACTGCTGCTGAAGAGAGTAAAGATTCAACCCCTGGATCCTTTCAATCATCTTGGGAAATCAGGAATAGAAATGGAATCTTCCAGGAGAGACCTATAGAGAAACCTCATATCTCGTAGAGTGAATCCCATGATGTACACAGGAGACTCAACATCTTTGAGGTTGTTACATTAGTAGAAACACTGCCAGCTTGGAATAAAAGGGACGGAGAAAGGACAAAATGAAAGATGACTCTTGGATTCTCAAATTCTGTAGGCAGGAAACAGGCTGGTGAGAAAGGATGATTCATGGGCCCAGACAACAGAATTAGTCCCAAGCCTTGAAACCTAATGGAGGTTGCCCCAGGCAGATTTTGAAATTGCTTACGACTAATAATTCCTTCCTTCCTTCTATGCTCTCCCTTTTAGAATGGGAATGTGGATNCACTCCGGTGTTGCCTGGAGAATCCCAGGGATGGGGGAGCCTGGTGGGCTGCCGTCTGTGGGGTCACACAGAGTCGGACACGACTGAAGTGACTTAGCAGCAGCAGCAGCAGTGATGTTTCTACTTAAAATTCAGACTATAGGATTTTTACTTAACCTTATCAATAGTATATCTGTACTTTGCTATGCCAGGTATAAAATCCCATTTCTTAACAACAACATAATTACCCATTCATTTTAATCCCTCTATGCCTAAAACAACCTTGAAAGTGAAAGTGAAGTCGCTCAGTCGTGTCCGACTCTTTGCAACCCCATGGACTGCAGCCTACCAGGCTCCTCTGTCCGTGGGATTTTCCAGGCAAGAGTACTGGAGTGGTTTACCATTTCCTTCTCCAGGGGATCTTCCCAACCCAGGGATCGAACCTGGGTCTCCTGCATTGTAGACAGATGCTTTACCGTCTGAGCCACAACCTTAGAGTAATAGTATAACCACTGCCACCAACAATATGACTACTGAAAAGTAGAAGGTTTTTTGCAGTTCTATTTTTAGAGTATGGCTCAATAAAAGTAACTTTTATAGTTGAAATAATTTTTTTCTTGTGTGGTTATGCCACCAGTTTACTACACAGGGTTCTTGTTTCATTGATTCTCTTTTTGACTGGGAGGTGCTTTTTTGTTTAATTTTGTGTTTATAAAGTCTCCATGGTTCCACAGTCAAATGTGGAAGAAAGAAAAAACAAAATGTGTTCATAGCTTTGTAGCTTCTCAATATCCACTCGCCTCCACCCTTCTTCCTTGGCCTCTAGAACTGTAAGAGAAAATATTGAATTGTTTTAGCCACTGAGTTTCTGTCAGGTTTGTTAAAGTTGCCATAGGGAACCAGTACAGATGTTGGTAACTAGAGATGGGCCACTACTATAACAATACCTTTACTAGTGTGCAGGTGGTTTTAGAATTAGGTGATTGGTAAAGGCTGGAGCAATAATGAGTTTGATAGAAAAAACCTGGACTACCTTGAACAGACTTAGCAGAAATACTGAATATGTAGATATTAAAGGTGCTGCTGGTGAGGGCTCAGAAGGAAATAAGGAACACGTTATTGGAAATTAGAGGAAAGGAAATCTTTGTTATATAGTGACAGGAAGCTTAGCTGAATTTTGTCCAGCAGTTTTGTGGAAAGCAGAACTGTAAACATTAAACTTGAATATTTAGCTGATGAGATTTCCAAGTAAAGTGTTCAAGGTATTCTTTCTGCTTATGCACAGAAGGAAAAAAAGAAATGAACAAAGAAAGATAAAATAAGGAAAGAAAAGTTTAAGCGACAAAGGAGTCAGAACTTAATGATTTGGAATTGTTCGGCCTGTCCAGGTGGAAAAGATGGTAAAGGTAGGGGTTTTCTGTTAAGAAAGCATATTATAGAAAGAAGGCCCAAGGGTGTGACTGGGTAACTGCTGCTGAAGAGAGTAAAGATTCAACCCCTGGATCCTTTCAATCATCTTGGGAAATCAGGAATAGAAATGGAATCTTCCAGGAGAGACCTATAGAGAAACCTCATATCTCGTAGAGTGAATCCCATGATGTACACAGGAGACTCAACATCTTTGAGGTTGTTACATTAGTAGAAACACTGCCAGCTTGGAATAAAAGGGACGGAGAAAGGACAAAATGAAAGATGACTCTTGGATTCTCAAATTCTGTAGGCAGGAAACAGGCTGGTGAGAAAGGATGATTCATGGGCCCAGACAACAGAATTAGTCCCAAGCCTTGAAACCTAATGGAGGTTGCCCCAGGCAGATTTTGAAATTGCTTACGACTAATAATTCCTTCCTTCCTTCTATGCTCTCCCTTTTAGAATGGGAATGTGGATAATTTACTCTGCCTTATCCACCATTATATTTGGGGAGCATATATACAATTCTCTACTTTTTTTTTTTTTCACTTAACATTGTAGCATGGAGTTTATTCTCTAACAGCTGAATGATACTCCTTGTTTGGATGTGCCAAATTGTCAGTTTCCTATTAATGATGTTTGGGTTATTTTTAGTCTTTGGCTATTACAAACAGTGCTGTAATTAGTAACCCTGTTCATACCTCTTTTCAGTAAATTCCTAGAAAGAGAGGTTACCAAATTGATGCGTAAATGCAAAAATAATTCTGTTATATGAATCAAATATTTTTTGATCACTTTCCACAGTAAGAAATATATTTTATATCATGATCTAGATATGTACACATAATTAAAACAAGTATCACAGATACCCTATTATCTACAGTTTCTTTCATTTTAAGAATTCAAGTTACAGTGCTCAATGACTTATGAATCTTGACTCAAAGGTTAATAAAAGACATTGGCTTGATCAAGAATCTGCACACATTTTCTGAAAGAGCCATATAGTAAATATTTTAGGCCTGTGGGCTACTATTCCTGGATCCCATTCTATCTCTACCATGGTAGCCCAAGAGACATAGGCCATAAAAAAATGAAGGGGGATGGCTGTGTTATGGTAAAATTTTTATTTATAAAAACTGGTGGCTTTAGTTTACAGAACTCTGTTTTAAGTTAATCTAGCCAGCTCTGGATGTTGAGATGAAGTACATTCATACATGGAGAAATAAAATTAGGATTTAGGAAGGAGAATGAAGAAAACCACTTGGATAGTCAACAATTGCTTATTACATTAACCTAACTATTCCTAGTCACCACTTCTGTGGTAACCTTCAAATATACAAATCCCCCTAATTATGTCTTGGGTGTAAAATATAATGCAATACTTGTTTGCCTGTGTTTTTTAGAATAAACAGGTAGGAATGGAGTAATACAAGGTCATTGCTCAGCTTTCCCCCAGATCTACTTCATACATGTTCTCCAAGTATGTTTAAGTACTGTCTGCCTCTCAGGGCTTCCGGGCAGTATAATCAGAAGTGATCAAAACTTTCTACTTTCCCCCCAGAGAGACCACCCTCTAGCTTTGTAGTTAAGACAGAGACACAATGTTTAAATGAAGGCATTAAGGCATAGGGCTAAAATGTCACATTGCTTGATTACAGGTGCCGGCTTATTTACATTTTAGCTAATTTGGGGACATAAGATACTTTGAAACCAACGAAGCTAAACTAGCTGATACTTCACTTCTGGATCATAATTATCATTATTACAATGATTATAATCTTTGACATGGTTGGAGGCAACACCACCACAGGGACAATAAAGCATGGCCTAGTTAAGCCCAGTTTCGACTGTGGAAGGAAAGGAGGGTAATAAAGTTAGTATTATAAAAGACCTAGTAGTTCTAAGGATAAGAATGAGAACTGCCTGGAGCTCCTGTTACTTGAATAATATCTTCTTTCACGCGTCTTTTCTTTTGTGTTCAAAATACTTCTACAAGCATCTCCAAGCAGTTGCAAAGAGCAAAGAAAGAAAGGAACCAAATGGAATTAGCTTGATTTTATAGATGTAAAAAATAAGCAGCTTAGCAAAGTTTTTCAGAAAGGAAGGGACAGAGCTGACAATAGGGAGACCCCAGGCTTCTGAGTTAGGGAGCGGCTTTTCATCAAAGGTAGGAAATAATAGCACCAAAGGATATGGAACAGTGGCTTTTCTATACATCCACCTCCTCCCTAACCCTCCACTCCTTGGCAGCGGACCAGATAACCTCAATCTCTCACCTGATGCTATGCTTCTCCCCTGTAGATTCTCTGTGGGAAAGAGATTCCTCGCTGGATTAATCGGCTTGCCTACTTCAGCTCCTGTATACCTTTTCTACAGAGTTGCCTCCCAAAGGAGTGGCTCACACCCGCAGCCCTGCAGTCCAGTGTCAGCCAGGAGCTCCAGGACGAACTGGAGGAGGCAGAGGACGCTGCAGCCTCAGCTTCCATGGCCAGCACCACCGCAGGCTCCAGATCTGGGCGCCACACCAAGCTATAAACGTCTCCAAAGTCACACATTCAGAACTGTCTGTGGCAGTTGACTATCACTAGAGAAAAGTAAAAGAATAAACNTCAGGTCAACTTCAGCTTACTGGCCAGCATTGTGCTGTGGCCAAATTGATACCTTAGACCAGATGAAGAAAGCTCATACTGAAACTTAAACTTTGATGGTTTAATGGAGTTTGTTTCGACTGGCTAAGTCTGGCACCTCTCAAGAGAGCAGCTGAGCTCAGTACTTCAAATTGGTCTCAGTGCCACAGGGGGTCCTCTGGTCATTTCTACTGTGACAGCTTGGCTGAGGGGTGAACTGGGCGAAAAAGGTTAACAAAGCACCCCGGAGACTGCTGTCCTTAAAAACACCTGCATGCAGAGTCATCCTTGGCTGCCTCTAAGAACTTGGTTTTCAGGAGGGTCCCACCTGCCCTAGACTCCTGCAGGTTAAGGGCTCATGTACCTGAACTGTCTGTGTGACTGTGCGACTTATGCTAAAGCCCTGCTTTGGTTCTGGGAGTCGTAAGTACATGTTAGGAATGGATGCCTATATGACCAGGCCTAAAAAACCTTAGATATTAGGTCTCTCAGGTTCCCCTAGTAATAAACATTCTGCATGTGTTGTCACAGCTTCTTATCCTATGTGACTCCACTGTGAAGAGGACCTTTGAAAGCGTGTGCCTGATTTCCTCTGGACTTCGCCTGTGCCCTTTTTCTTGCTAATTTTGTATTTGTACTGTAATAAATCATAGCTGTGAATACAGCTATATGCCAAGTCCTGTGAGTCCCCTCAGCAAATCATCTAACCTAGAGATAGTCTTGGGGACTCCTGATACAGTTCCCTAGCATTCTCCAAAGGTAACAGATTTTTTTCAGAATGTAGTATAACTATAGATTCCCCTCCCCCATCCCCAGATTCAAAAATAATTGATATATTTCAGTTCAGTGCAGTACTGTCCTTGTCCTATTTTTTATCAATGGGATTCTCTTTAAGTCAGCTTCTGAGTCTTTTGATATGATGCTAATTAAAATTATTGGAGTTTAGTTGCTTTACAACGAATATTAGTGTCTGCCGTACAATAAAGTGAACCAGCTATACGTATACATATATCCCCCCTTTGGGTTTCATTCTTGTTGGGTCACCATAGAGCATTGAGTAGTTTGCCCTGTGCTATACTGCAGGTCCTCGTTAGCTATCTGTTGGATACATAGTAGTGTATATATTGTCAGTCCCAGTTCATCCCACCCTGACCTCGGTCATCTTTAACAGCCTTCTTGGTTTTTGGTATAATGAAATATTCCAGGCTCATCTGTATACTTCCTACCTCAGAACTGTTTCCTTCTAGTAAATATTTGGAAATCTTAAACTGGGCATTAGGGTTGCTCCTTGCTAGTGCATTGGTGATAGTTTCTAGGTTGTTTTTTTTTTTCTGCAGAAGACAGAGCTAGGACTTTTTTACAGATTCATAGTGATGTTTCTCGGAGAAGGCAGTGGCACCTCACTCCAGTACTCCTGCCTGGAAAATCCCGTGGACAGAGGAGCCTGATAGGCTGCAGTCCATGGGGTCGCTGAAGGTCGGACACGACTGAGCGACTTCACTTTCACTTTCATGCATTGGAGAAGGAAATGGCAACCCACTCCGGTGTTGCCTGGAGAATCCCAGGGATGGGGGAGCCTGGTGGGCTGCCGTCTGTGGGGTCACACAGAGTCGGACACGACTGAAGTGACTTAGCAGCAGCAGCAGCAGTGATGTTTCTACTTAAAATTCAGACTATAGGATTTTTACTTAACCTTATCAATAGTATATCTGTACTTTGCTATGCCAGGTATAAAATCCCATTTCTTAACAACAACATAATTACCCATTCATTTTAATCCCTCTATGCCTAAAACAACCTTGAAAGTGAAAGTGAAGTCGCTCAGTCGTGTCCGACTCTTTGCAACCCCATGGACTGCAGCCTACCAGGCTCCTCTGTCCGTGGGATTTTCCAGGCAAGAGTACTGGAGTGGTTTACCATTTCCTTCTCCAGGGGATCTTCCCAACCCAGGGATCGAACCTGGGTCTCCTGCATTGTAGACAGATGCTTTACCGTCTGAGCCACAACCTTAGAGTAATAGTATAACCACTGCCACCAACAATATGACTACTGAAAAGTAGAAGGTTTTTTGCAGTTCTATTTTTAGAGTATGGCTCAATAAAAGTAACTTTTATAGTTGAAATAATTTTTTTCTTGTGTGGTTATGCCACCAGTTTACTACACAGGGTTCTTGTTTCATTGATTCTCTTTTTGACTGGGAGGTGCTTTTTTGTTTAATTTTGTGTTTATAAAGTCTCCATGGTTCCACAGTCAAATGTGGAAGAAAGAAAAAACAAAATGTGTTCATAGCTTTGTAGCTTCTCAATATCCACTCGCCTCCACCCTTCTTCCTTGGCCTCTAGAACTGTAAGAGAAAATATTGAATTGTTTTAGCCACTGAGTTTCTGTCAGGTTTGTTAAAGTTGCCATAGGGAACCAGTACAGATGTTGGTAACTAGAGATGGGCCACTACTATAACAATACCTTTACTAGTGTGCAGGTGGTTTTAGAATTAGGTGATTGGTAAAGGCTGGAGCAATAATGAGTTTGATAGAAAAAACCTGGACTACCTTGAACAGACTTAGCAGAAATACTGAATATGTAGATATTAAAGGTGCTGCTGGTGAGGGCTCAGAAGGAAATAAGGAACACGTTATTGGAAATTAGAGGAAAGGAAATCTTTGTTATATAGTGACAGGAAGCTTAGCTGAATTTTGTCCAGCAGTTTTGTGGAAAGCAGAACTGTAAACATTAAACTTGAATATTTAGCTGATGAGATTTCCAAGTAAAGTGTTCAAGGTATTCTTTCTGCTTATGCACAGAAGGAAAAAAAGAAATGAACAAAGAAAGATAAAATAAGGAAAGAAAAGTTTAAGCGACAAAGGAGTCAGAACTTAATGATTTGGAATTGTTCGGCCTGTCCAGGTGGAAAAGATGGTAAAGGTAGGGGTTTTCTGTTAAGAAAGCATATTATAGAAAGAAGGCCCAAGGGTGTGACTGGGTAACTGCTGCTGAAGAGAGTAAAGATTCAACCCCTGGATCCTTTCAATCATCTTGGGAAATCAGGAATAGAAATGGAATCTTCCAGGAGAGACCTATAGAGAAACCTCATATCTCGTAGAGTGAATCCCATGATGTACACAGGAGACTCAACATCTTTGAGGTTGTTACATTAGTAGAAACACTGCCAGCTTGGAATAAAAGGGACGGAGAAAGGACAAAATGAAAGATGACTCTTGGATTCTCAAATTCTGTAGGCAGGAAACAGGCTGGTGAGAAAGGATGATTCATGGGCCCAGACAACAGAATTAGTCCCAAGCCTTGAAACCTAATGGAGGTTGCCCCAGGCAGATTTTGAAATTGCTTACGACTAATAATTCCTTCCTTCCTTCTATGCTCTCCCTTTTAGAATGGGAATGTGGATAATTTACTCTGCCTTATCCACCATTATATTTGGGGAGCATATATACAATTCTCTACTTTTTTTTTTTTTCACTTAACATTGTAGCATGGAGTTTATTCTCTAACAGCTGAATGATACTCCTTGTTTGGATGTGCCAAATTGTCAGTTTCCTATTAATGATGTTTGGGTTATTTTTAGTCTTTGGCTATTACAAACAGTGCTGTAATTAGTAACCCTGTTCATACCTCTTTTCAGTAAATTCCTAGAAAGAGAGGTTACCAAATTGATGCGTAAATGCAAAAATAATTCTGTTATATGAATCAAATATTTTTTGATCACTTTCCACAGTAAGAAATATATTTTATATCATGATCTAGATATGTACACATAATTAAAACAAGTATCACAGATACCCTATTATCTACAGTTTCTTTCATTTTAAGAATTCAAGTTACAGTGCTCAATGACTTATGAATCTTGACTCAAAGGTTAATAAAAGACATTGGCTTGATCAAGAATCTGCACACATTTTCTGAAAGAGCCATATAGTAAATATTTTAGGCCTGTGGGCTACTATTCCTGGATCCCATTCTATCTCTACCATGGTAGCCCAAGAGACATAGGCCATAAAAAAATGAAGGGGGATGGCTGTGTTATGGTAAAATTTTTATTTATAAAAACTGGTGGCTTTAGTTTACAGAACTCTGTTTTAAGTTAATCTAGCCAGCTCTGGATGTTGAGATGAAGTACATTCATACATGGAGAAATAAAATTAGGATTTAGGAAGGAGAATGAAGAAAACCACTTGGATAGTCAACAATTGCTTATTACATTAACCTAACTATTCCTAGTCACCACTTCTGTGGTAACCTTCAAATATACAAATCCCCCTAATTATGTCTTGGGTGTAAAATATAATGCAATACTTGTTTGCCTGTGTTTTTTAGAATAAACAGGTAGGAATGGAGTAATACAAGGTCATTGCTCAGCTTTCCCCCAGATCTACTTCATACATGTTCTCCAAGTATGTTTAAGTACTGTCTGCCTCTCAGGGCTTCCGGGCAGTATAATCAGAAGTGATCAAAACTTTCTACTTTCCCCCCAGAGAGACCACCCTCTAGCTTTGTAGTTAAGACAGAGACACAATGTTTAAATGAAGGCATTAAGGCATAGGGCTAAAATGTCACATTGCTTGATTACAGGTGCCGGCTTATTTACATTTTAGCTAATTTGGGGACATAAGATACTTTGAAACCAACGAAGCTAAACTAGCTGATACTTCACTTCTGGATCATAATTATCATTATTACAATGATTATAATCTTTGACATGGTTGGAGGCAACACCACCACAGGGACAATAAAGCATGGCCTAGTTAAGCCCAGTTTCGACTGTGGAAGGAAAGGAGGGTAATAAAGTTAGTATTATAAAAGACCTAGTAGTTCTAAGGATAAGAATGAGAACTGCCTGGAGCTCCTGTTACTTGAATAATATCTTCTTTCACGCGTCTTTTCTTTTGTGTTCAAAATACTTCTACAAGCATCTCCAAGCAGTTGCAAAGAGCAAAGAAAGAAAGGAACCAAATGGAATTAGCTTGATTTTATAGATGTAAAAAATAAGCAGCTTAGCAAAGTTTTTCAGAAAGGAAGGGACAGAGCTGACAATAGGGAGACCCCAGGCTTCTGAGTTAGGGAGCGGCTTTTCATCAAAGGTAGGAAATAATAGCACCAAAGGATATGGAACAGTGGCTTTTCTATACATCCACCTCCTCCCTAACCCTCCACTCCTTGGCAGCGGACCAGATAACCTCAATCTCTCACCTGATGCTATGCTTCTCCCCTGTAGATTCTCTGTGGGAAAGAGATTCCTCGCTGGATTAATCGGCTTGCCTACTTCAGCTCCTGTATACCTTTTCTACAGAGTTGCCTCCCAAAGGAGTGGCTCACACCCGCAGCCCTGCAGTCCAGTGTCAGCCAGGAGCTCCAGGACGAACTGGAGGAGGCAGAGGACGCTGCAGCCTCAGCTTCCATGGCCAGCACCACCGCAGGCTCCAGATCTGGGCGCCACACCAAGCTATAAACGTCTCCAAAGTCACACATTCAGAACTGTCTGTGGCAGTTGACTATCACTAGAGAAAAGTAAAAGAATAAACGTCCTTTGGATATTTTGTATGCAAAGATGGCTCTCCCCCAAATCCCAGTTTTTCAGCTCAGGATTATATTTGTAATCAAAAACAAAACAAAAAAAATCACTTGGCGCAGGAGGGAGAACTTTGTATGAAGCTGCCCTCTGTTTTTTTTACCCACTTGTAAATTTGGATTTACTTCTTCTGTTTTATACAAGCTCTGTTAAGTTATGTTTACAGTATTTTGTATCACTGTTTACAAATCTTGCATGGACTTCTGCCACCATGAAAGAAGAAAATCATGTCTTCAGAACTTAGGCAGGTAATCTTTGTACACTTCTGACCCTTGTCCAAGCTACGGCATACGTCATAGGCACAGAGGAAGGTACTTACACAGTGACAGTCACCGTGACCTGCTTAAGAATTGTCTTTTAGGTTTGTCTCTGTTCTTGTTACCCTTTGGGCACCAGGATGCACAGAGGTGAAGGAGCACACACAGCCCTAAGGGCTCAGGACCTTGGTCTGCGTGAGAGGTGCCCGAGCCCGGGTGCTCTTAGCACACCTTTCACTCCGAGTAGCACATCTCCCGAGGTTCCCGCTGAACGGTTGCTTTCATCCCCAATATCCGTCCACCTCCACGGGGTGGTGCACTCTCGTGTCAGTCTGGCCTTGATGCCTCTGATTCTGTAAGTAAGATGTTTTTCGTTAAAGATATTCTTGCTGGTAACAAGTGTTTTTGCACATGCATTGGGGAGGGGGGGCTTCATTTTTATTTTAGTATATGTCGATATCCTCCCTGCACAGGATTTTGTACCTGGGGCAGGAGTATCCTAAGTGGTAGCCTTCTGAGTAGCAGTGTGAGTTGACATTCAACTGCTCTTAACTATTCAGGCTACCTTTTATACACATCTTGAAAACTAGAGTCTAAACGAACACTTTCCCAAAAAGTGAATACTTGGATATTTTAAGCATTTTATGTTCCCTGCCTGAAAGACTGTGTTGAAGTTTGTTAGTTTATTATGGGAGTAGTTTCACCTCATAATGGAAAGCCTGGTCTCACTGACCTCATGTGGGAAACACATATTTATGTGTCTTAGCCTTCATCTTTTTCTGTTTTCCCAAACGTATGTGTCTTACATAACCTACTCTAAGAAGGAAGTCGTCACCACAGGCACGTCCTTATTAGCAAGGAATCTGTCTGCTCACGTCTACTCCCAGTTTGACCCTTGGATGTAAGAGCCAAGTCATTACATGTCAGATTCAATTTTTCTGCCTTAAGAATGAATGTCCTATATAAAATATTGGATGCAGTGTATAAATTATCCAAGGCAGTGACTTCAGCTTTATATATATTGTTAGTTTTAAAATCATCTACATTTATTTAAACTTCTAGATGGGATTGTTTGCTATTACTCTTTGTAAAGATACATATCTTTCAGTAAACTACATTTTTAACTTTTCCATAAGCTGATTTTGAGTCATTTTATCAAATAAAGCACACCCTGTTCATAGGGAAAATAAACCTTGGGTTTGGCCTGAAAATGAAGCCACTTCACCTAATCACGCTTTTGACTGTTCTGCTTCTGGAGAGGAAAGCCTTTATGAGTTATTCACAGTTCTTTGGGAGGGGCAGAGCACTTGTTTTAAGAGATGGGCCAGAAAGGAATATATGATCTTTATGAGACATTGTCTCAGTTCAGGTCTAAAAGTGAAATTGAGAATAAAATGCAAAGACTCTTGATAGTGAATCAGTTCACTCAAAGAGTCCTATCCTAACCTAAAATTTAGGTTAGTGATAAATGTTTAGTGCGGTTTTCTTGGGATATTTTTAAAAAATAATTTGGTGGTACACGATTTTAAGTCTGTGCTGCTGACACCCATGAAGGAATGGCCATTGTTTAGGCACTTATTGGTGAGTAGCCAGGAACCTTCTACCTTTGCTCATCCAGATTCCAGCACCTCAGCACACAAGTGGTTTTATTGTGATTGTGTTGTATTTGTTTTCATCTGCAGCAACTGGGGTTTAAAAACAGTGTAAAGGGTCTTAGTAAAAATAAATACTGGCCTAAAGGGCCAGTTATTGTAGAATCAGCAGATAAAATTCTGAACATGAGATTGTTGGCAGTCTAATTGTACTTGAGGTTGAGATAATAAGTGTCTTTCGAAAATCTCATTTAAGTCCATTTGTTCACTGCACTTCAAAATTGAGGATGCATTTAATTAACTAGCATTTAGCCACCTTCCCTTGCCCTTGAAGGAAAAGCCTCTTGTTCTCAACCTGATCTCTGTTAAGAAAAATCCTATATGAAAAACCAGGTCATTAAGATACATGTGATACGATGGCATCAGATGTTCTCTTTGTAGCTGTAACCAAGTGAAACACATTTTTCATGGTGGGTTGGACAGTAATAGTGTTAAAGAGGGTCAGGAGCTGCTGGTTTCTACTGTTTGTTCTTAGTGCCCTTTGGTTTCGCTTTTTCCTTTTTTTCAACCCTAAGAAGGGGACATCAGTTTTGGAAAGCGTGGCCTGTGGAGTGGTAGAAGGCAGTGATGCAGCAGTAAAGAGAGCCTCCACCTGACACCTGAAATCCAGCCCACTGTTGCTCTGACCCACAGCAATAGTGCCAGTTACCTTCACCAGCATTTGTACAGAGCAGGGAATTCTGGCTTTCGCCAACTGATAGCATTGTGTGTATGAGGAGATTCAACCCTTCAGACAGCTGCGGGACTCTCTATCCATGGCTTCTTTCCATCACGAAACGGGTAGAAACATTTTCACTGCTTCAGGGTTCTCATCTGTGTGTCGTCTTATGGCTCCATTTCTATAAGATACTCTGTAATTTTGATACATGCTGTATTTTCTTTCAATGACTAAGTTTAAAAGGCTTGGGTTCTGTTCAGCAAATTGGCCATACTGCCATTGTACCCCTTCCCTTCAGTATGGTTTAGCGTGCAGCTCAGTCATTAGACTTTCATTGTCTACCCAGTCAATACACATCTTCACTGTTTGAAAGATGTTACAGCAGTTGGAGAATCTTCATGAACCTGAAGAATATTTCTTGTGAATTTGAATGCAAATGTACTGTCATTCATAGTGTTTATATGAAAAAATACCAGGAATCTTCACTTTTGCTACCTTGATATAGCATTGGGCTATTGTGTTAACAACATTGAAAGACATCAATTTATTAAAAAATACTTTTATAAGAAATGTTTTATACTGCTTTCTGACCTCCAGAAGACTGCAAATGTTACATATTGGGGTGGGGGGGGTTGTACTATTTTTATTCAAAAATTTTTTTGTTTTGTTTATACAGTTTTAAAAGCTACACCCCATTTATAGATTACAGGTGCTTCTAGACGGGTGGGGATAAGGATAGGGCCCCCCCTGAACACACACTCCCCATCTAGAAGCACCTGGCTCTGTTGCCCACATTGGAACAGTACATTCTGTAGTCTCTCCTACACCCAATAGGGACGTTATTTGTTAAACCTGAGCATCCCGTCTGCTCTGCAGAGACATTGTGCACCCCTCTCCATTGTATGTTCCTCTTGAATTTGCATGTACTTTTACTCTCATGTGTTCCTGCTGAACTTTAGGTCCATGGACCAGCTCTTTAACAGTCAGAGCATAACCACACATGCTCCCAGGCAGCAGTGCCAGCCCCGACTTCTAGGGGATGGAGGCAAAGCTGAGGAGGGAGAATATGCCCTCTTGTCTCTTGCCAGGAGTGCAGGGGAGACACCTGTGGGGGAATGGCCCCCACGATCCCTGAACACACAGTGCCCGTCTGGAAGCACCAAGCGAGCAGGAGCCTGGGTGACTGTTCCTAGTTTCATGTAAACCTATTCTGCTCTGCACCTCCAACCTAACCCTTCCCCCATCTTCGTTTTGTACCTAGTCCCTCCGCAAACTCAAAAACTTCACAAGTGGTGGCTAGGGCTCCCTGGTGGTCCAGTGGTTAAGACTGCGCTTCACTGCAGAGGGTGCAGGTTCAGTCCCTGGTTGGGGAACTAAGATCCTGCCTGCTGTGTAATGCAGCCAAAAAGAAAAATAATGGCCGTTTATGATCTGCCAATGCCTGTTCACTCTCTGCTAACTAGGAATGATCTACAACTCATTTGTTCTCAAGGACAGAAACCAAAGGGGAGCTTTCCCCCAAGTCTAAATAGGTTTTTAGTAGACTACCAACTCCAATCTGATAAAGCAACCGGTCTTACCTCTAGAAAGGATGCCAAATACACTGAGGGACAGTGGTATTTACTCTCCCATTTTCTGCTCCCGAAGCTCTCATCACCCAGATACTGACCTTATTCTCAGTGTGCAGAAGTCTGTGCTAATAAAGATGAGTGCTCCATGCTTTGCATTGCAAGAGGTAGATTAGAGGCAGGCAGCTACTTACTTCCTTAGGGATTCTGAACCCAGAGAACTGCTGAGCCCTCTCAAGCTTGTCTCTCTGATAGTTTCCCTGAAAGGAAGATCCTGCCAAAGAGGATTATACTTTGTTCCTACAGTGGGAAGTGTGAATAGTTTCTATCTTGTCAAGGCCAAGGGAAAAGCTAAGGTTAAGCAAGTGTGTGTGTAATCGCTGTCATGTCCAACTCTTTGTTGACCCCATGGACTACAGCCAGCCAGGCTCCTCTGTCAATGGGGATTTTCCAGGAAAGCATACTGGAGTGGGTTGCCATGCCCTCTTCCAGGGGATCTTCCCAACCCAGGGGTCAAACCCAGGTCTGCATTGCAAGCGGATTCTTTACCAACTGAGCCACCAGGGAAGCCCAAGGTTAAGCAAGGCTTGCTCTCAGTTCCAGCTCAGGGATGCATTCATTTCCACTTTGCTGTACAGTAGAAACTTATACAACACTGGAAAGCAACTCTACTCCAGGAAAAAAGAAAATTTTTAATAAAAATAGGCCTCAAAATATGTGGCCTCAGCTAAAATATGGATTTGAATTTGCTTTTTAAAAAAATAGAAATATTTGTAATTCTACCACATTGTTTATGTCAATAAATAATAAGTGTGATAAAATATTTCCTTCAGGGAGTAAGAAACTAACATGTCAACAGCAGAGAAAAATTGTTAAATACCGGAGAATAATGACCTGAAGTACATTAAACTTGAGCTGAACATGCTTCTTAAGTAGTTAATGTCCAGTATTAAATGTTTTATGTAATTGCCCATTGTTTGATAAATAATTTAATCTAAAATATTAAAACCAGTGACCAGTAAGATAAAACAACATGTATTATTTTAGAATGTATTATAAATATTATAACCCAGGTTGTCTGTATATGCTTTAAAAGGTTTGAGAAAAAAAAACACATGAGCTTTAAAATTATGTAAATACATTATGAATATTTATTATATTTTAAAATTTGAACACAGCAATAAAATTTATGATCCTACAGATCATTAAAAAATCGGGCAGTTGACCTCGGTATTGGGGGAGGTTCTTCTTCCCCTGCATTTCTCCTTTTCTGTCACAGAGAACACCCTACTGGTGATAATTCTTTCACCAAATGCGCGGGGGTTTTCTCCAAACCAAGCGGTTCTCCACGACATAGGCTGGTGGGTCTGCGCCTCAATTCTGACACTATCTGCCTGGAGATGGCATCAGTGCCACAGGTTAAGGGCTCAGTGCCACAAAACTGCCCCCCACTTCAGATGCCAGTCACTAGTAGTAGGGACCCAGGTTACCCACAGTTTCTGTCTGACTTGGCTGCAAATCAGAGGTTCCCACAACACTCTCCTTGAGTTTGATTTGCTACAGTGACACACAGAACTCAGAGCAACACTTTCATTTACCAGTTTATTAAAGGATATGATTTAGAAAGTACAAATGAACAACCAGATAAAGAGAAATACAAGGTGAGGTCTGAGAGTATCCAGGGCACGGGGGAGCTTCTGTCCCTTTGGAGCCGGGGTGCTATGTGGATGTGTTCAGCCACCTGGAAGATCTCCAAACCCCATACTATTGGGACTTTATGGAGGCGTCTTCACTTAGGGATGAGTAAGTATTAACTCCATTTTCAGCCCCTCTTACCTCTTGGGTAGGGATGATGGGAAAAGATTCCAACCTTCTAATCATGGTTTGGGGCTTCCCAGGTGGCTCAGTGGTAAAGAATCTACCTGCCAACACAGGACACACAGGAGACGGGTTTGATGCCTGGGTCAGGAAGATCCCTGGAGGAGGAAATGGCCACCCACTCCAGCATCCTTGCCTGGGAAATCCTATGGACAGAAGAGCCTGACGGGCTACAATCTATAAGGGTAACCAAGAGTCAGACCCAGCCAAGCAACTAAGCATACAAGCAGTCACGGCTTGGTCTTTCTGGAGACCAGGAGCCGTAAGGTGCCCACCCAGAGTGGCCTCAACAGAACAACGGCTGCTCCTGGTACTCTTACCACTCAGGAGTTTACAAGGGTTCTAGGAGCTCTGTTCTTGGAATCAGGGCCAAGGACCAACACATGTTATTTCCTGTTATCTCACAACTTCCAATTTTTTGACCTACATACTCATCAGAGCTTGAAGCCAGAGTCACTCCATGTTACAATGGGAAAACGTCCTTACTGTTTCCAAAAGCCAATCATCCTGTATCACTAGGTCCCACCCTCTCATCTCTCAAGGCCTTGCCCCAACTTTATTCCTTGTCTCCTTTGAAACATCAGTTTCCTTGTCTCCACGGGATCATTCCTATCAGCATAAAACATGTTCTACGCTTTCTCAGCCAAAACCAACAATCCAAGATAAACTCTTCCTTCACTCCCTCATCCCTAGCAGGGCAACTTTTCCTGATTTCTCTCTACAACAAAAGTTCATGCACCTTCAAGTCCCATTCACTTGTAAATACTATTTTGGTTTACATATATATATATTTCAGCCTGAAAAATAATGAACACCTCCCTGTACCCACCACCCAGCTTAAAAAAAAATGGAACATGAGCAGGAAGCTGCATCTCCCTCCACAGCCACTTCCTTGTCCCTCCACTGAGGGGATGACCACTATCCTGAACCATGTGTAATCATTCCTCACAGTTTTTCATACCCCCTATGCATCCCTAGACAGTATATTATTTGGTATTAGCTATTTCAAGATTCATAAATGGAACCACTTTGTATATGCTCTCCCATGATTTAAAAATTTTTATATATCTCTTGAATTCATGTATATTTATGTGTGCAGTTACAGTTCACTTTCACTGCTGTGTACCTATAACACAGTTTTATATATATTCTACTTTTAATGGACATTTGGGATGTTTACTGAAACAGCCCTAATGCTCTTGTGAATGTTGTTTAAGACATACCTTCTGCTTAGATAGAAAGGTCCCTCTAGGGGTGGAACTTTGAGATTGGAGGGAACATGGGGGAGGGTTTCCACTTCTCTGGGAAAGGAACTGCAGAGTTGGAGGGAATGTACACATTCAACTTTATTAATTTTTAGGGGAAAAAAAATACTCTTCTTACTGCACTTTCATTAAATAAAATCTTATTCGGCCCTCTCTTCATCTACTAGTCAAACAGAGCTCCACAGGCTAGTTACTGTCTTGTAATATCGTATAATGAAATTTCAGAGCCTGGGCTTGGAAAGTACTTTTTTCATTATTCAGAGGTAAGAGCTGTGCTCAGCTCCCACACAATCCCTAGGAAGACAACACTCAACATCACAAAAGTCATTCAAAGGATCTGCTTGATTGGTTAAGAACTTTCAACAGAATGTGTCTTGCAACCCAGAGCAGCAGAGTCCAGATAGACTTCTATGACTAGAAATTGTTGCCACATCCTGTGACAATAACCACTATGTGAAAATAACCTCCAAAGAAACCTATATTTGGTTGCTTGTCTTACTTAACTCACTGACAATTATAATGTTGTGAGATCCCAGTATTCCTAAAAGTTACAGATACTTAAAAAAAAAACTTCTCTTACAGATAGGAAGAGGATCATGGCACATTTTTCCTATGAGCATGAAGGAAAAATCGAAACCCCTGCTAGATATATTATTTAACAAATCATCTGAAAGTCCTTGTATTATTTTGTCAACACTGGGCACCAAAATTGTTGATTTCAAGGTGGCCATAACGCTCTGCACTCCCACAAGCAGAAGACTTTCATTCATTCCACTTACTCCACACCCTTGCCAAGATTTCATGTTGACTAACTCTTCAATGTTTGCCAATCTGGTAGGCATAAATTGGCATGTAGCCATGCTTTTAATTTGCATTTTCCTGGCTATTAATAAGATAGGAATCTATGTCTCTGGGACAATTTTTTCCCCCTGTGACAGTTCTGTCCTATCTTTAGCCTATTTTTTTAAAATATTTATTTTGGCTGTGCTGGGTCTTCGTTGCTGCTTGAGCTTTTCCCCAGTTGCAGCAAGCAAAGGCCACTCTCTAGTTGTGGCACACAACCTCCTCATTGCGGTGACTCTCTTGTTGCGGAGCACAGGCTCCACGATGTCTGGGCTCAGCAGCTGCGGCTCCTGGGCTCTCGAGAACAGGCTCAATAGTTTTGTGGGATCTTCCCAGCCCAGGGATCAAACCTGTGTCTCCCGCATTGGCAGGCGGATTCTTTACCACTGAGCCACCGTGGAAGCCCGTAGTCTATTTCTCTATTAGGGTATTTATCTTTTTCTTACTGACTTGTAGAAAATATTTACATATTCTAATTACTAGTCTTTGACAGTTTTATATGCTACAAATATTTTCTACCAGTTTGAGGTTTGTCTTCTCATTATCTTCAGGGTAAAACAAGTTTGTTTTAAAGTATATTATTGACTACACAATAATATTCTCTGTGGTAAATATTTTTTGAATCTTAACAAATCCATCTCTCTACCTAAACTGGAAAGATATTCTCATATATTTTCTTTTAAATATTTTAATGTTTCCTTTTTTAAGACTTTAATCCAACCAGAACTGATTTGGGTGTATGTGAGTTATCTTATTTTTTTTTTTTCCTGTAAAGATAACTATTTGCCCTAACACAATATGCTGAATAGGCTATCCCTTACCCACAGATCTACAAGTTCCATTTCCATTAATCAGGTTTCCATATATACGTGTGTCTGTTTCTGGGCTCTCTAGTTCCATTGGTTTATTTACTAGCTTCACTAATGATACACTGTCTTAATTACTAACGCTCTATAATAAGCCTCAATACGTGGTGAAGCAAGTTTTCCCATATTCTTCTGGAAGTTATTGGTTTTTCTTGGCCCTTTACTCTTCCGTGTATATTTTGGAATCAACTTCTCAAGTTACATACCCATGTGCAAATCCTATTGGAATGCATTGAATTTATTCATCAATTTGTAAAGAATCAATATCTTTATGACATTGAATCTTTACCTAAGAACATGATCTATCACTCCATGGATACTGATCTTTAGTGTCTCTCAATAAAGTTTTATAATTTTCTCCATAAAGGGGTTTCTTGTATTAAATATTTTGTTAGCTATATCCCTAAGTTCCTTGTATGTTTCCCTGCCAGTGTGATATCTTTTATTTCCTAATTATATTTTCTGACTCATTTTTCACCATATGTAAAAAATACAGTTCACTTTTTTCCATTTTTTTAAAAAATGGTAGATTTTATTTTTTAAACAGATTTGAATTTACTGAAAAACTGATCAGAACAAAGAGCTCCCGTATACTCTTCCTCTTACACGCACACTTTCCCCTACTATTAGTATCTTATATAGGTGCAGCACATTTGTGAACTGACAAACTGATTAATACATCATTATTAGCTAAAGTCCATTTGCATTAAGGTTCACTCTTGTACTATTATACAGTACTATTGTTGCTGTTCAGTTGCCAGTCATGTCCGACTCTTTGCAACTCCATGGACCGCAGCACGCCAGGCCTCCCTATCCCTCACCATCTCCCGGAGTTTGCCCAAGTTCATGTTCGTTGCATTGGTAATACTGTCCAGCCATCTCATCTGACCCACTCTTCTCTGCCCTCCGTCTTTCCCAGCATAAGGGACTTTTCCAATGAGCTGTCTGTTCGCATCAGATGACCAAAATACTGGAGCTTCAGCTTCAGCATCCGTCCTTTCAATGAATATTCAGGGTTGATTTCCTTTAGGATTGACTGGTTTGATCTCCTTGCTGTACACATAGATGACAAAAATCTCTTCCTTTATCCCTGTTATAATCCTTGCTCTGAAGTCTACTTTGGTATTAATATAACCACACTTTCTTATGATGAGTGTTTTTTATCTTTTCTATCCTTTTATTTTTAATCTGTGTGTCATTACGTTTAAAGTGGGTTTGTTTGTTTGTTTTTACATAGACTGGAGTTTTTAGACATTCACAGAGAATGCAAATATCCATATAATTTCATCTAAATCTACCACTTAGCTATTTTTTAACCACTTGTCCTGTGAGTTTTTTGTGTGTGGGGGGGNTCAGGTTTCCATATATACGTGTGTCTGTTTCTGGGCTCTCTAGTTCCATTGGTTTATTTACTAGCTTCACTAATGATACACTGTCTTAATTACTAACGCTCTATAATAAGCCTCAATACGTGGTGAAGCAAGTTTTCCCATATTCTTCTGGAAGTTATTGGTTTTTCTTGGCCCTTTACTCTTCCGTGTATATTTTGGAATCAACTTCTCAAGTTACATACCCATGTGCAAATCCTATTGGAATGCATTGAATTTATTCATCAATTTGTAAAGAATCAATATCTTTATGACATTGAATCTTTACCTAAGAACATGATCTATCACTCCATGGATACTGATCTTTAGTGTCTCTCAATAAAGTTTTATAATTTTCTCCATAAAGGGGTTTCTTGTATTAAATATTTTGTTAGCTATATCCCTAAGTTCCTTGTATGTTTCCCTGCCAGTGTGATATCTTTTATTTCCTAATTATATTTTCTGACTCATTTTTCACCATATGTAAAAAATACAGTTCACTTTTTTCCATTTTTTTAAAAAATGGTAGATTTTATTTTTTAAACAGATTTGAATTTACTGAAAAACTGATCAGAACAAAGAGCTCCCGTATACTCTTCCTCTTACACGCACACTTTCCCCTACTATTAGTATCTTATATAGGTGCAGCACATTTGTGAACTGACAAACTGATTAATACATCATTATTAGCTAAAGTCCATTTGCATTAAGGTTCACTCTTGTACTATTATACAGTACTATTGTTGCTGTTCAGTTGCCAGTCATGTCCGACTCTTTGCAACTCCATGGACCGCAGCACGCCAGGCCTCCCTATCCCTCACCATCTCCCGGAGTTTGCCCAAGTTCATGTTCGTTGCATTGGTAATACTGTCCAGCCATCTCATCTGACCCACTCTTCTCTGCCCTCCGTCTTTCCCAGCATAAGGGACTTTTCCAATGAGCTGTCTGTTCGCATCAGATGACCAAAATACTGGAGCTTCAGCTTCAGCATCCGTCCTTTCAATGAATATTCAGGGTTGATTTCCTTTAGGATTGACTGGTTTGATCTCCTTGCTGTACACATAGATGACAAAAATCTCTTCCTTTATCCCTGTTATAATCCTTGCTCTGAAGTCTACTTTGGTATTAATATAACCACACTTTCTTATGATGAGTGTTTTTTATCTTTTCTATCCTTTTATTTTTAATCTGTGTGTCATTACGTTTAAAGTGGGTTTGTTTGTTTGTTTTTACATAGACTGGAGTTTTTAGACATTCACAGAGAATGCAAATATCCATATAATTTCATCTAAATCTACCACTTAGCTATTTTTTAACCACTTGTCCTGTGAGTTTTTTGTGTGTGGGGGGGTTTTTTTTTTTTTTTCTGTTTGTTTGGTTTTTTAATTCCTTTTTCCTGACTTTTTGGAGGATTTTATATAGAATATTTTAGTAATCTACTTTGTCTGCTTTATTAGCAATCTGTCTTTAAGATTATTTTTCTATGGCAGTCTTAGGTTCATATGTCTTTGAGTTTGTTTTGTTTCTAGTGATTGCTCATGGTTTACAACTCACATCATTAACTTATATCTACCTACATTCAAATAATAACATACCACTTCGCTTGTATTGTTAGAACCTTAAAACAGGATACTTCAATTTCTTCTCTCCCATTCTCTCTGCTAGTTTTTGTACCTTTTAGGTTTGTATCTGTTTTAAACCACAGCAGTACTTTGCTTTTGCTTTAAAATGGTTATCTTTTAAAGAAACTGTTAAATGACATGGGGTCTTCATAACCCCATGGACGATAGCCCATCAGGCTCCTCTGTCCATGGAATTTTCCAGGCAATAATACTGGAATGGGTAGCCCATTCCCTTCTCCAGGGGATTTTCCTAACCCATGGATCGAACCCAGGTCTCCTGCATTGCAGGTGAATTCTTCACCATCCGAGCCACTCAGGGAGACATTAAATGACAAAAAATGTTTTAAAACCTATCCACATATTTACCATTTCCAAGATTATCTGTGTAGACCCGAGTTTTCATCTGGCATCATTTTCTTTTCACACGAAGAATTCCTTTACTGTTTCTTGTGATACAGTGGTTTTCTTTAGTTTTCAAAATCTTGAAAAATTTTAGCCATTATGCCTTCAACTACTTTTTCCTGCAGTCGTTCCCTTTGACTCCCCATCCTTTCTTCTCTCCTTCTGAAACTCCAGTTACACATATGTTAATGGCTTGGTATTGTCACTAGGTCAGACGCTGATCATTTTCCTGGTCTTTTTCTCTGTGTGCTTTTAAGCGAATAGTTCTATTACTATTTGTTGATGTTGACTGACATTTTCTTCTGCAATGCTTGATCTGTTATAAATCCCAATAAGTGAAATATTCATTTAATATGTTATATTTTTTAATCTCTGGAGATATTCCACCTCTCCTCATTCTGTTCATGTTTTCCTTAAAATCCTTGAACATATTTATTTAATTATATTAAAGTCCTTATTTGCTAATTCTATCACATCTTTCATTTATGGTTGGTTTGTTTTTAAATTCTGTCTGTTTTTATTGACTGGTTTTTCTTCCTGTTATGGGTCACATTTTTCTGCTTATGGCAAACATAATATATTTTGATTGAATGCTATATATTTCAATGTTACACTCCTGAGGGTCTGTATTTTAAAGGATGTTGAGGGCTTTTTTTTTTTCCTGGCTGCCAATTAAATAGTTTGCATATCAGTTTGATATTTTCAAGGCTTGTTTGTAAGCTTTTATGGCAGGTGCACAATAGCCCATGCTCTTGAGGTGATTCATTCATCCTATTAAGTGTGACCCTTCAGATCTCACTGTGGAATACCCCGGATGATTAACGAAGTCTTTCTAGTCTGAATGGGGATTCTTGTGTTTTTTCTGATCTTAGACAAAATGCTTTCAGCTTTTCACCATTAAATATGATTTTTTTGTTCAATCCCCTCAGTCATGTCCAATTCTTTGTGAGCCCATGAAATGCAGTATCCCAGGCTTCCCTGTCCTTCACCATCTCCCAGAATTTGCTCAAACTGTGGCCATTGAGTCGATGATGGTATCCAATTATCTCATCCTCTGTCACCCCTTTCTCCTTCTGCCCTCAACCTTTCCCAGCATCAGGGTCTTTTATGCCCTTTATTATACTTTGTTTGATATGTTCTCTCTCTACCCACTTCGTGGAAAGTTTTTATAATAAATGGATGTTAAATTTCATCACAAGGTTTTTCTGCTTATATTGTGGTAATAATTTTTGTTCTTAAATTTATTAATGTGATGTATCACACTAATTGATTTGCAGATACTGAACCATCTTTGCAGCCCTGGAATAAATCCCACTTGATCATGGTATATGATCCTTTTCATGTATTGTTGAATTTGATTTGCTAATATTTTCTTGATAATTTTTGACTCTATGTTCATCAGTGACATTGGCCTGTCATTTTCTTTTTCTGTGGTATCTTTGTCTATTTTTGGTATCAGGGTGATGCTGGCCTCATACAATGAGTTCAGAAATATTCTTTTCTCTACAGGTTTTTTTTTTAATAGCTAGAAGGAATGGGTGTTAATGTTTCTCTGCTGCTGCTGCTGCTAAGTCGCTTCAGTCGTGTCCAACTCTGTGTGACCCCAGAGACCGCAGCCCACCAGGCTCCCCCATCCCTGGGATTCTCCAGGCAAGAACACTGGAGTGGGTTGCCATTTTCTTCTCCAGTGCATGAAAGTGAAAAGTGAAAGTGAAGTCACTCAGTCAGGTCTGACTCTTAGCGACCCCATGGACTGCAGCCTACCAGGCTCCTCTTTCCATGGGATTTTCCAGGCAAGAGTACTGAAGTGGGGTGCCATCGCCTTCTCTGAATGTTTCTCTAAATGGTAGCAAATATTTGTGAAGGCATCTGGTTCTAGTCTTTTTTATTTAGGGGGAATATTTTGTTTCAATTCAATTTTATTACTAGTAATTGGTGTGTTCATATTATCTATTTCTTCCTCTAGTAGTCTGCTGTTTCACTATAACTTGTCTGGGTATAGATGACTTTTTATTTACTCTGCTTGAGAGTCTTCTGGCTTCCTGCATCTGAAGAGCAATACTTTCAACAGCTTTGGAAAATTCTCGGCCATAATCCTTTTGAATATTTCTTCTCATCTATTCTAACATTGCTTTCTAGAATTCCAACTAGACTTTTATTACACCCTCCCCATGCTCTGTATCTCCTAACTTCTCTTTTATATTTTCCCATTTCATAGTTTTTCTGTTCTGCATCCTGAGTAGCATATGTAGCAGTAGTATATGTGTATCTACTTTCCAGTTTTCTGTCTCTATCCTTAGCTTTGTCAGTCTGTTACTCTGTCTAACCACTGAGTTTATTTCAGCTATATGTTCGTAGCATGGATTTCTATTTAAGTCTTTTCCAAATCCTCTTAGTCATTAAATAATCTTTTGCTCCCTGCTTATACTTTCAAGCTGAATTTTCTTTAAACATACTTTTTAAATTCCCTAATAAATTCAGTGTCTAAATCTTTATGTGCTTATTGCTGCTAACTTTTTTTTTCATGCTCATGTGTAGAGTGCCTTGCTTCTTTGTGTGCTTCATAATTTTATTTTAAGGTGAGTTCATGTTCCCTGGAACTTTAGCTATGGACATTCCCTCAGGCCCATGCTGAAGTTGTGTTGCTCCCAAGAGGATTTACATGAGCCTCTGCCAGCTGCATATGGGAACAATCCATTCAGGATCACTTTAACTGAATTCTTCTCTTGATTTTTTGTATCACACTGCTTGCTGCATTTGACACATATATATCTGGAAATATTAAGGCTCAGGAAGCAGAGGTAGGGGCTGGAAAGGAAGAAGTAGACAAAAATTAAGGGCTGCTGTTTTAAAATCTTTTATTACAATTGGAAAAATTTAGATCTTTATATATAGTTGATAAAGGACCTAAGAGATGAGAGGATTCACAGATCATGGTCCAGCCTCTGTCTCCCCAGAGTATATAGCAATCCTGCAGTCACGAAGTTCTTCTGTAAAATTATCTACCTCTGAAGATCATTTTATTCTGCCACACTGGGATAGACAATACCACTCTCAGCAGCAAATGGAAGATCCAGTTCTCACCTTCAGGTACAGTTCCTTTCTCAGGAGAAAGAAATAAGGTGAGCATCTGCTTTTCCTTTGTTTCCAGCTGCTGTTTAACCCACATATGTTGCCATTTCTGTCCTCCTGTAACACAGGACTGACAGCACATCTCACTCAACAGGCAACGGTGAGAATCCACTGAGGTTAATTGCAGAACTGTTGGAACAGAGCCTGGCATCTAGTAAATGTTCAGGGAATGCCAGCCAGTGCTGTAAGTGCTATTTAATCTGGAGTAAATCTTCTGAAGACTCTTCAGAGTCCCTTGGACTGCAAGGAGATCCAACCAATCCATCCTAAAGGAAATCAGTCCTGAATATTCATTGGAAGGACTGATGCTGAAGCTGAAGCTCCAATACTTTGGCCACCTGATGCAAAAAACTGACTCATTCGAAAAGACCCTGACGCTGGGAAAGATTGAAGGCAGGAAGAGAAGGGGACGACAGAGGATGAGATGGTTGGATAGCATTACTGACTCGATGGACATGAGTTTGAGCAAGCTCCAAGTGCTGGTGATGGACAGGTAAGCCTGGAATGCTGCAGTCCATGGGGTCACAAAGAGTCGGATACGACTGAGCAACTGAACTGAACTGATATCTTCTGAAATTAGAGTATCCAAGGATTTCAAAGTAGTAATGAGGGTGCCATGTATTAATTTTCAGTATAATTGCATTGCATTGCATTGTGCTTTGTGTGTGATTCAGACTGCATCAAGTGAGTGTGAGATACTGGTTACCTTGTGCTACTTCAAAGTCTTTGATTATAAATGTCTTTGATTAATAAAGTGGGGAGAAGATTTCTCTGGTGGTAGAGTGGATAAGAATTCACCCGCTCATGCAGGGGACAGGGGTTCAATCCCCGGTCTGGGAAGATCCCACATGCCACAAAGCAACTAAACCTGTGAGCCACAACTACTGAACCCACGTGTTTCAACTACTGAAATTGATGCATCTAGAGCCTGTGCTCCACAACAAGAGAAACTACCACAATGAGAAGTCCACCCACCACAACGAAAAGTAGCCCTCTCTTGCTGCAACTAGAGAAAGCCCATATGCAGCAATGAAGACCCAGCACCACCAAAAATAAAAAATAAGAAAATAAAATGAAAAAAAATTAAGTTGGGAGAATAAACTTGAGTAAAATGCAATTTTTAAACATGAAAGAACAAACAAACAGAAGTAGCCAGGCAGATTAAAGGTTTCAAAATGGGGTCCAAGGACTTCCCAGGTGGTCCCCTCCTCGTAGGGGAGCAGGCATCACCTGTGTGATTCAGCTCCTGTCTCTCTCCAGGTGTGCACCTCAGCTCAGTGAGTGCTCCCCCCAAGTCCCCAGTGGCCCTTGAGGCAGACACTTGTGTGGGTCAGTGACTATTCTGCATGGTCTTCTGTGCCCCTGCGCCAGCTACTGGGCCAGGTGACCCTGTAACAAGTCAGGCCTCAGCTACCCAGGGGCCCACTTGCTTGTTTCAGTCTCAGCATAGCAGCTCAGGGTGAGAGGCTATGAGGAAACAAGGCCCTTCTGGCAGGACAAAGCCAGCACCAGGTGGGGAGAGACTCCAGTTCCACAGCCTTTCAAAGCGTGTGGAATTGCGTCACCGAGAATGTGCACGCCTGCTGGAGAGGACGAGACCGACACCAGGGAAAGACAAGCATACATGCTAAGCAGACATGCCAAAGACGCAAATAGCTTGTGAGACATACTCAAAACTCAGAAGATGAGTTAAGTTTAGTTAGTTAGTTCTTAGTGACACATGTTCAATGTACAAATCAATAGAACACATGTGTGCTGAATAGCGAGGATGCATAGGAAGACCACAGAAGCACATGAAGTTCCAAATACTCATTATCCACTGTATGACACACCTGGAACTCCAAATACCACATGGTAAAACACTTTTTTTAAAATCAAATACTACAATATGGTAAAATGCAATCTAGGCACCAAAACTCACTAGATATTCATGATGTATGTGAGGTACTCAATAGTCATGAGTCTTAAATTGGTCATTATTTTTAAAATATACCAGGTATGGTATGACACATGGTGTTTAGGTCGCTAAGTTGTGTCTGACTCTTACCCTATGGACTGTAGCCCAACAGGTTCCTCTATCCATGGCATTTCCCAGACAAGAATACTGGACTGGGTTGCCATTTCCTTCTCCAGGGGATCTTCCCCACCCAGGAATCAAACCTGCATGTCCTTTGTCTCCTGCATTGTAGACGGTCTCCTGCATTTGCAGGCAGATGGGTTTTACCACTTAAGCCCCAGGGAAGGCCAAACATGGTGAGACATGCAGACACAGCAATGACTGTCATGAAGGAAGGCATTTTTATACTCACAAATCCCTCGACACGGGATTTGTCCACATGAGGAAGCACCAAGGGGAGTTAGGAGGCAGAACAAGCAAGAGGAAAGCATGGGCAAGAGGCTTTATTGCAGTCTTCCTAGAAAGAAACAGGCAAGGAAGGGTAGGCAAACTGAGCAGGCAGAGGACTGGATAGATTTCTGCAGGCTCCAGGCTATAGACACAGTCCCTACTTTTTAACTGCCTGGCCCTGGGGAAATTGGGGGCAGAGGGATAGGGTCCCAGACTATGGGAGCCTAGAGTCTCTGAATTGATTATGTGCATATCAAAGACAAGATTGTAGACAAGTTGTGGGTCATCTGGAGGAATTAGCTAACCCTGGAGCAGCAGTCCCTCCCCAGGTCTGCAAAGCCCAAAAATGTCAAAGCATCATAAAATACCGAAAAGAAAAAAAAACCATGACTGGCGCAATCACCCCTTGGTGACATCCCTCTGGCTCCAGCCTACCAGGCAAACTCTCTGGCAATTCCATAGGCAATGGATGGGCGCAGCTGTGGCCAGGCACGCTCGTCCTACATCTCTCCTCAGCAGAAGGGGTGCTGACCTCAAACATCCTCAGCTCTGGTCCTTACAACCCCTCCATCAGTGCAGTGAGCTGACGCAGCAGAGAGACGCATTGGGATTATCCCTGAAGCTAATGTGGCTTAAGCTTCAGGGCCCCTCACTCCCCAGACTCTTCGTGTTCCAGGTGGGAGGGAATCCAGGCTGCTGTCTTGATGACTGCATAGCCATGCGGTCTTTCCACCCTATCTATGTGTTAACCATCTCATCTTCATTGCTTCAGACCCCGTGTTTTCTTTTCTTTCTTTTTTTAAATAATTTTATTTATTACTTTGTTTTTGGCTGGGCTAAGCCTTTGTCACTGTGCAGACTTTTCTCTAGTTGTGGTGAGCATGGCTACTCTCTAGTTGTGATGCCGGCTTCTCATTGCAGTGGCTTCTATTGTTGCAGAACCCGGGCTCCTGGATGTTCGGGCTTCGGTGGTTGTAGTTCCTGGGCTCCAGAGCACAGGCTCAATAGTTGTGGCACACGGGCTTAGCTGCTCTACGGCATATGAAATCTTCCTGGATCATAGCTCTAACCTGTGTCTCCTGTATTGGCAGGTGGATTCTTTACCATTGAGCCACCTGGGCAGCCCCAGGCTGTGTGCTTTCAAATGATTTGATACACCAATCTCAACTCCATCTCTGAGCTCTGTTTCTTGGGCTGGGAAAGCTGGCTTAGAGGCAATCATGGGTTAAGGCTGCCTTCCCTCCCTTGGCTGTGAAGAACCTAAGCTACTCCATTTTGTTAAAAGAAAACTCCATTTTGTAAGGTTCCAGGAAAAGAGCCTTTGGAAATCCCCTGACCTCACCCCATCGCCCACGAGCCAATTGGACCCCAGACCAAAATCTCCTGACTTAACGCTCAGGAACTTGTGGTCTACCTAGACAATAGGGACCAATCAAGAACCAACACACAACCCTTCGAAAGAAAGTGACCAATCAGACATCCCCCTACCTAGAAATCCTTTTGTTCCATGTATACTCCCTATATAAGCAATGTAATCCAAAACCCAGGGCTCCTCCCTATAGCCGCTGCGTCGGTGTCGGTGGGAGCCCCAGTTTGAGCTTGGTAATAAAAACTCTCTTGCTTTTGCATCAGATATCAGCTCCCGGGTGGTCGTTGGGAGATTTCACGACTTGGGCATAACAGCTGCTTCACAAAAGGAAGTTTTGGGGCAAGAGTTACCCTTTAATTTGCAATCAGCCTTGACCATCAGTGTGCAGGTTGCAGCGCCTGAGGTTTCCATAATAGGAAAGTCAGCATGTGTCTAGAATGAGAAAAAGAAGTTAAAGCAAGTTACCGGGGTCTTGGAGATTCTGGCTCTTTAGTTTTTGTTCTGTTTCACAGACCTCTTTAGTCAGTTTACCAGAAACACTTGCATGGGAAAGGTCCCTGATCACCACCCACCTCCTTCCCCACCAGGACACTGGGGGCCTGACCAATGAGGGCTGTATGTTCATGCTCCTTGCTCACAGTGGGAAAAGACAGGGAATGTTCCTTCTAGTCCCAGCCCTGACGTGTGGGACAAATTCACTTCCTTCCTCTGAGGCTGAGTTCCCTCCTCTGTAAATGAAGGAGATTGCTGGTCCCCACAGCCACTGTCTTCTGGTTTAGGGTAAATTGCACAGGCAGCTTCAGCACTGTTCTTCAGTCATTAAGTCGTGTCTGACTCTTTGCGACCCCATGCACTGAAGCACGCCAGGCTTCCCTGTCCTTCACTATCTCCCAGAGTTTGCTCAGACTCGCATCCATTGATCTGGTGATGCCATCCAACCATCCCATCCTCTGTCATCCCCTTCTCCTCCTGCCCTCAATCTTTCCCAGCATCAGGGTCTTTTCCAATGAGCTGGATCTTCACATCAGGTGGCCAAAGTATTGGAGCTTCAACATCAGTCCTTCCAATGAATATTCAGGGTTGATTCCCTTCAGGATTGACTAGTTTGATCTCCTTGCTGTCCAAGGGACTCTTAAGTCTTCTCCAGCACCACAGTTCAAAAGCATCAATTCTTCATCTCTCAGCCTTCTTTATGGTCTAACTCTCACATCCGTACATGACTCCTGGAAAAATCACAGCTTTGACCATATGGACCTCTGTCAGCAAAGTGATGTCTCTGCTTTTTAATATGCTGTCTAGGTTTTGTCACAGTTTTTCTTCCAAGGAGCAAAGCATCTTTTAATTTCATGGCTGCAGTCACCATCTGCAAAGATTTTGGAGCCCAAGAAAATAAAGTCTGTCACTGTTTCCAATTTTTCCCTGTCTATTTGCCGTGAAATGATGGGACCAGACACACAATCTCGGTTTTTTGAATGTTGAGCTTTAAGCCAACTTTTTCATTCTCCTCAGAAGACTCTACCATTAGAGTGGTATCATCTAAATATCTGATATTTTGCTGATATTTTTCCTGGAAATCTAAATTCCAGCCTGACATTTCACATGGTATACTCTGCATGGAAGTTAAATAAGCAAGGTAACAATATACAGCCTTGAGACCCCCTTTTCCAATTTTGAACCAGTCCATTGTTCCATGTCCGGTTCTAACTGTTGCTTCTTATCCTGCATACAGGTTTCTCAGGAGACAGGTAAGGTGGTCTGATACTCCACCTTTTTAAGAATTTTCCATAGTTTGTTGAGCTTCAGCATAGGCTCAGGGAAAGGCCAGCCTGGCCCAGGAGGTGCACCTGGAGAGAGAAGAGGTGAGCCAATAACCCACCGAGGCCTCCCCCACAACTCCCATTCCTCCAAGGTGCTCCCCAAGTTGCAGGCCAAAGAGTCTCCTGGGAAGCTTAAAACACAGATTCCCTAGGTGATTACCTGGGCATCACCTCCCAGTTGTCTAAGTCAACAGACTGATGGAGCCCATTATAATATCTTTCAGAGTAGTTTCACTGCCCTAAAAACCCTCTGTGGTTTGCCTAGTCATCCCTTCCTCCCTCTCCCCAACCAAGCTCCTGGCAACCATTGATCTTTTTACTGTGTCTATAGTTTTGTCTTTTCCATGATGTCATAGAATTGTCAAAATCCATAGGATGAACACAAGAGTAAACCCTAATGTAAGCCATGGCAAGTGGTAAACTTTCAATTAGTAGTAGTTATTCTTGGGCTTCCCTGGTGGCTCAGTGGTAAAGTTTTTGCCTGCTAATGCAGGAGAAACCAGTTTGATCCCCGGAGCAAGAAGTTCCCACAGGCCAAGGAGCAACTAAGCCTGTGTGCTACAACTACTGAGCCCGAGCTCTAGAGCCCTGGAGCCACAACTTCTGAGCACATGGGCCACAACCACTGAAGCCCACGTGCCAGAGCCTGTGCACCACGAGAGAAACCCCTGCAATGAGAAGCCCACACATCACAACTAGAGAGCAGCCCCTGCTCACCACAACTAGAGAAAAGCCTGCACAGTAACAAGACCCAGAATAACCAAAAGTTTAATAATTTTTAAAATGTAGTTAATTTAAAACAGACCACAGACCTACACATATGAGCTAAAACTATAAAGTTCATAGAAGAAAACACTAGATTTGGCAGTGATTTCTTGGATATGACAACAAAAGCACAAGCAAGAAAAGAAATAAATAAATTGGACTACACCAAAATTTTAAACTTCTGTGCATCAAAGAACACAAATCAATAGAGTGAAAAGGCAACCTGCAGAATGGGAGAAAATATTCTCAAATTTTATATATATATATATATTATATATAGTAAAAGTATATAGTAATATATATGTGCATGTATGCATATATATAGTAAAAGGACTCCTACAATTGAAGGAAAAAACTCAATTAAAAAATGGGCAAAGAGCTAGAATAGACTTTTTTCCAAAAAAGATTAAAAGATATGCAAGTAAACAATAAACACATGAAAAGATGTGCAACATCACCAATCATGAGGGAAATGGAAACCAAAAGCATAATAAAATTCTACCTTACACCCATTAGGATAGCTACAGTCAAAAAAACAAACAACAGAAAATATTACCGAGCAAGGGCTTGCTGCCCCTCATACACTGAAGCCAACACTATGATACCAACTTTTGAGAAAAGAACAAGTTTTGTTGCAAGACTGACTGGCAAGGAAACAAGAAGCAAGGCTCAAATCTGTCTCTCTAATCCAGGGTTGGGGCAGAACATAACGGGTTGAGGCAGAAGCTGATTGATCAGTCTCTAACCAGTCTGTATATATGTTAACCAAGATACTCGGGCTGCTCGGAAGCTGGGTTTTCCTTATTGAAGGACTTCTAGTCTGTGGCTCTGGTTAGAAAACAGTTCTAAATAGAACTGTTCTATTCTCTGAATTCCATAGATTGAACATTCTTGGTTCTGGGGTCATCCTAGAAACATGGGTCCCCTCTTGCTCATGGGCAGTGGTGTATCTGTAATATAACTACAGGTTTGATTAATCAACAATGTGCTTGAAGGAATCAGAGCCAGTTTAATTTAATCCATGCTTTATGTACTCTTTCCCTAACAAGTGGTGAGGAATTCAAGAAACTGGAACACGGATGCTCCAATTCTTGGTGGGAAGGTAAAACAGTTCAGCCACTATAAAAAACAGTACGGTTATTCCTCAAAAACTTAAGCATGGAATATGATCCAGCAATTCCACTTCCAGATATGTACCCAAAAAATTGAAAGCAGGGTCTTAAAGAGGTATTTGTACACCCATGTTCATAGCAGCATTATTCACCATAGCCAAAGGTGGGAGAACCCCAAGTGTCCTTGACAGATAAGCAAAATGTGGTATGTACATATAGTTGTAATATTATTCAGTTTTAGAAAAGAAGGAAATTCTGATATATGCTACAACATGGAACCTAAAGGACTTTATGCTAAGTGAAATAAGCCAAGCACAAAAAGACAAATACTGTGTGATTCCTTTTTTAGAACATACCTAGAATATTCTAAATATTATACCTGGTCAAATGTATAGACACAGAAAGTAGAACCATAGTTGCAAGAGTTTAGGAGGGAGTGTGTAACTGAACTGAACTTTGATCTGCTTGCTTACCAGGCAGCAAAGTCAATTTACTGACACCAGGTTGTGGTGAAGGACAGTATAGTGTGTATTGCAGGTACCAAGCAAGAAGGAACAGTTTATGCCCCAAGGATCTGAACCACCCCCTGCCCCCGATGGCTTTCAGGGAAGAGTATTTAAAGGCAGCGCTTGTAGTGAGGGCAGCAGGGTGCCTGACTTTCTTTGATTGATTGGTGTTGAGGTAACAGGATGATGTTTCAGGAGTCTTAATCATCAGCCTTCTGGTTCCCACCAGTCTGAGATCCAGCATAATGCTCAGCACACACCAGCTGGGTAGGGTCTTAGTTAACACAGAACAACCCTGCAGATATGTCAGATTGTTATGTAGCAAACAGGACTGTTTTATCACTGAAATATTGTCATTACTCTTCTTTTCAAAAAAATTATTTATTTATTTGGCTATGCCAGGTCTTAGTTGCAGCATTCGGGATCTTTGATCTTTGCTGTAGCATGCCGGATCTTTAGCTGTGGCATGGGGGATCTAGTTCCATGATCAGGGGTCAAACCAAGGTCCCTTACTTTAGGAGTATGGAGTCTTAGCCACTGGACTACCAGGGAAGTCCCTGTCATTACTCTTCTTGTTTTTCCTTAGTTTCTGCTTTCCCTCACTTCCCCCATTAGTAACTGCTGGTGCCTGCTCTTTGGAACTCAGGGAAAGCCTAGGAGACAAAGGCCTTCTTTCTGCAAACAAGAAACAAGGGACATGGAGGAGCTTTTGTACCTGGGAAGGCCCAGCAGGATCCTGCTAGCTTTCAAGGGGAGAATGGAAAGTTGTTAAGGGAGGCAGAGTTTCAGTTTCACAAGATGAAAAGGGTTCCAGAGATGGATGGTGTTGATGGTTACATAGTGATGTGAATGTGCTTAACACCACATGGTTCAGATTGATCTTGGGTGGCCTCAACCTGCAGCCACTGGAAGCAGGACTTTGGTTCCCAGGTCAGAGACTGAAGTCAGGCCGCGGCAGTGAGAACACTGAATCCTAGCCGCTGAACCACGAGGGCCAGTGACAAGGTCCTGGCCTGCTAGCTTTGTAGAAACGCATTTCTTTCCACAAAGAGACAGAATGTTGTGAAACAAGTGTTTCTAGGAGGAAAAAGAGTACATTCACATGGGCAGACTCAGAGTTGCACCCTCGTGGTCGTCTGAATCACTTATACGGGGCATTTCTTCTAGGTTTTCTCTGGCCAGTCATCTTGCACTCAGTCCATATTTGGTTTATTTCAGAGTCCTCCCCTGTGTGTGCGAGCATCTCTTAGCCAAGATAGAGTCTAGTGAAAGGCCCTATGGTGTCCCGGGTGGCTCAGATGGTAAAGAACCTGCCTGCAATATGGGAGACCTAGGTTCAATCCCTAGGTCAGGAAGACGCCCCTGGAGAAGGAAATGGCAACCCACTCCAGTGTTCTTGGGCCTGCAGTGCAGGAATTCCAGGTTGAATCCCTGGGTTGGGAAAAGGCCTATGGGTAGGTTGACATCACCTGTGGGGTGGCACTCCCTTCCTTTTTGACCCCTGGGGAGCCTTTCTGCACATGAGTCATCAGGAAGGTCTCCTCAACCTCAAGAATGAGAAATATGTGGTCTCTTTATCTGGGAAGGGATCAGTTCTTCCTTCATCTTGAAGTATCTATCCACAGAGGACAAACTGCAGTTGTTCAACCTGGGGCCCATCTCAAGATAATAAACTTCATGTCTATTTTACCACAATTAGAAGTATTTTTTAAATGATTCAAGTCACATAGCAGTTGTCAGGAACACATTTTTGTGACATGGGTTCGATCCCTGAGTTGGGAAAGTCCACTGGGGAAGGGTATGGCAACCCACTCCAGTAGGAGCCTGGAAGGCTACAGTCCATAAGGTTGCAAAGAGTCAAACACAACTGAAGCAACTTAGCGTGTGCGCACACACACATACACAAAGGTAAATAAAGCAATTCTACCTGTTCCCATATAAATCAGATGGGGGGAGTGGAGAGGCATCTTAAATCTTACTTCTCTCCCTTGGCTTCCCCGGTGGCTCAATGATAAAGAATCCACCTGCCAAGCAGGAAACGCAGGTTAGATCCCTGCGCTGGGAAGATCCCTTGGAGAAGAGCATGGCAACCCACTCCAGTATTCTTGCCTGTAGAATCCCATGGACAGAGGCGCCTGGTAGGCTACAGTCCGTGGGGTTGCAAAGAGTCAGACCCGACTTGGCAACTAAGCAACAACAAACAACTCCCACGGTGGGAGAAGTCTACCTCACATGCCTAAACCTGGGCCTCTATACATCCTTTGGAGAACCCTGGCAGAGCAAAGCCTGGAACTCTGAGCAGTTTGGCCTATTAGTGAGCTGAGACTCCTCCTCTTGAGCTCCACACTGGCAACCCAAATTGACAGCATCCCTCCCTTCTCTTTCAGAGGGTAAAGCATTTTAAGCTCTCTCTTCAACACTCTCTAAAGCCAAGTAGGTCTCTGTGAGGCCCTCCTGATACAAAAGCCCTACAATATACCCCTGTTTCTCATTTGTAAAAACTTTGAAAAAGACTTCAGTCTCATAGACCTTCCCGTAATTCCAAAGGGCAGATTCAAACAGTTACTAATTAAGGAAGTGAAGGAACGCAGAAACAAAGGAAAGGCAATTGTGCGGCAGTAAAGCCCAGTCCTAGTTCCTCAAGAGATATATTGATATGTCATGGTGTATATGACAATATATCTTTGAGTTCTACAGGAACCAAGGCCCTCATCCTGGTGGAGGGTGGTAACTTCAGGGTGAGTACCAGATTCCTGGAACACCATTACCTCTCTACCAACCAATCAGAAGAAAGTCACACACCCTGCAGCCCTCACCCCAAATTTTGCCCATAAAAACTCTTCCCCAAGAGGGGGCTCAAGAGAGGCAGGGGGACAAGCCTGTCCCAGAACTACCCCAAGGTCTGTGGTCTCCTGAATCCTTACAGCAAACATGTTTCCCCTTGAAGTGGCCTGAGGCAGAGCTACCTTACAGAAATCTGCGGTTAGAGAAACCTTGGCAAGAGGCAATGAAAAGAGCTTAACTTAAGTGAAGACCCAACCTGACTTACTTCCTGTGGCCAAGAGACATGCTTCTGGAATATCTGCACCAGAAAACACTCAACCAAAAGTGGCTGAATAATGAGGGGCTGCATTTCTTTGTGTTGGTGTTCAATTCAAAGGAAAATGGATATAGGAGGAAGAACAAATCACAAGCTGATACTTCTCCAGCCCCAGAGGATCAGAAGTTAACACTGTCACCAGGAAATATTCTAAAATTCCAGGGGAAGGCGGGTTTAGCAGGAGAAGAAACCGCCAGCAGGCATTCTGCCCCAGCACCCTGATGTAGCATCTACACCCAAAGGCCATGTTTCTGCTGAAGATGGGCTTTGGCAGGAGATACCCACTGGTATGGAGCTTCCCAAGTGGCGCTAGTAGTAAAGAATCCTCCTACCAATGCAGGAGATAATGGAGACAAGGTTCAATCCCTAGGTGGGGAAGATCTCGTAGAGGAGGGCATGGCAACCAACTCCAATACTCTTACCTGGAGAATCCCATGGACAGAGGAGCCTGGTGGACCACAGTTCATGGAGTCACAAAGAGTCGGACAGGACTGAAGTGACTTAGCAAGCGCGTACATACTGGCTGGTATAATAGCCCAGAGAGTGGTAGAAGCTACCACTCTCTTGGCCTAGGAGGAATTCATTATAATCAATTGTCAGGAGGAACCAATCACAGGCAGACAGCACTACCAAAAATGTAAGGTTTTGTGTGGACAGAACGAGAAGATTGAACAGATTCTCTAAGATAAACATTTACCTTATCCCATGTGCTTATACACAGAGCTGAGATGTGTGTGTATATGCACACGTGTGTGTTAGTGGAAATGTGTCCACACAGACCCAGGCACAGTCTAGACTAATTTCCTTAGATGTACTGTAGAGGCCATGGCCTGTCAGTCAAAACAAAAAGTCATTCACATTCAAATTAAGGATCAGAGAAAATTAACTCTGCTTTAGTTTGACTCTTTCCTCTCTGAAATAAATAAACCCAGGAAACATTAAACAGTTGGAATTTCTTACATATTATTCAACAGCACCTCTGTTTTGGTGTTTGAGGATTCAGAAATTTGATATTCTTTAAACAGCTTCTCCTTTTATGGTCTCTTAGTTTCAACCTCTCCAAGCAAGGAAGATTCCACTGGGCTGCTCCCTATGGAACAGCTTGTAATTCAGGCATCTTGAGATCCCTGATTCAATCAGCTATAAGGTAAGATAGCCAGACTGGTTTCCTTATAGGGATGGATGCTGACTATGAAGCTTAATGGCTTTTCTGTTGAAAATGCATTCCCCTATCCCAACCCTATAGAATAATCTAAGCTGTCTGGATGATGCTAGGAATTAAAAAAAAAAAAAAATAGAAGTATAAAATACACCTTACCTCAATCACAGAGAACTGTGTCCTGTAGGACCTCCCTTCCTGGTCCCAGCTTTCTGACCTACGCCTTGCTTTTTTCTGCTGTTCTGTTTCCTAGGTTCCTGTCGCCCGAGTCCTTATTCCTTCCTTACCACAGAAATGAACTGAACAAGGGATGGTCCTCCATGCCCGCTTCCCCGAAGATGACTTTCTAGGTCAAGGGCACGGGGAGACCCCTGGAAGGCCTCAGGAGCTCCCCAACAACATTAGGAACTTCAAGGAAGAGCCTGAAGGCCCACTGCTCAGTGTGTCTTGTTTGTGTGCAGTGCTGCTTTGGCCAGGTGGGACAGGGAGGGAGGACACTGGGGCCAGCAGTGGACTGGGAGCAGCCTGGGGGAGACAAGTATGCCAGTTTAATGAGTACCTTGACTGCATACAGCTCTTCTAATGTATTTTGAGCACTTTCACGTCTAATATTTTACTGTCATCCTCGCAGGCCTGTAGATATAGAGTATCATTAGCGAGTTTTTATTGACGAGGAAACGCATTCAGGAATCTCCCGAACTCCTATTCCTTTGCACTTTGATCTCCAGCACAAGTTTTCAAACTCCCATATTAGCCCCCAGGCCTTGGCCCTAAAGTTGGTTTACACGGCTTGTAAACGAAAAATCAAAGCAGGATTTGCTCTTGGTAGTGTGAGGTTTAGACTTCGAACATCGCTCTTTAGAAGAAAAACAAAAATGTTTTAACCCCAGAGGGCCTGCCTCCAGTTGAAGACCACTGCCCCTCCCACCTTCTCCTGGGGTGTTCAGGGAAAGGTGAGCCCCCGCTTCCTTTTCCAGCTCTTCTTTGCCTGGTAGCAACCACCAGAAAATATGCTGGGACCAGAGGGACCCTGGGGCCTCCGCGGCGACCACCTCCTGATTACTTTATCAAGGCCCCAGTCCCCAGAGAAGGAGAATAAAGCCGGTTCACATCACTAAAACCTTGGTTTCAAATGCATGGCCTCCCACCATCCCCGCCAAAAAAAAAAAAAGGCCACCCGTCTTTCATTCAAATGGAACTGGGTGTATCTTCATATCTTGCCTTTACTAAACAAAACAAAATCGAAGCTTGGGTGCAGGAGGCGGAGCAGGGTTCCAAGCGGCCGCGGCCTAGTCGCGGGCCTGCGCACGGTCCAGCACCAGCAGCGGGATCTCCTCCAGCCTCTCGCACCGCTCCCTGCGCCGCAGGTAGCGCCGCCTCCACGCCACCAGCCTCTGCAGCAGCTTCCGCAGGCTCGCGGGGCCCCAGCGGCCGCACTCCTGGGCCGCTGGCCCGGGCCTCGCGTACCGCGCCTTCTTCCTGCGCGGGCCGCGGGCCGCACCCCGCCGGAAGAGCCGCCGCCAGCACCAGCAGCCCGAGCAGGAGCCGCCGTCGCCGGCCGCGCGCCGCCCCGCCGCCTCGGGCTCGGTGCGCGGCGGGCCGTCCCGCTTGAGGGGCGCCATTCTCTCCAGCAGCCCGTGCCGCACACCGCCGCGCCGGGTGCAGCTGGGCCGCGCGTCCGCCATGCCGGGCCCGGGCCTCTCCTGCGAGTGCGTCGGACTGGGGCCACGGCCGGAGACTCTGGAACACATCGGCGGGCTAGACAGCGGCCTTAGGACGCGACAGAGCCGCTCGAGTCCTTTCTGCCCCTTCCCGGGTGCGCCCAATGGCCTTCCCCAGTAGACGTTACCAAGGAGACCCGAACGCTGACCGCACAATGCCCGGTTGAGGCATGCTCTCAGGGTACCCAGGATGAACCCTATCCCAGAATCCAGAGTCCCACATGGTTCCTCCACCCACCAATAAGCCGGCCGAATTTGCTGTTGAGTGATCTTCAAACAGGGCCTCAAACAGGCCAAAAGGGCCCTAGGAGGTTTCTGAGGTCCAGAGCCACATTTACCGGGGCACAGCTTTTCCTGATCACTTAGAAATCAGTCCCACGCACCTACTGCCCTGGAGGCTTCTAGTAGTTTGTCGACTGGTTTCAGGTGTGCTATATTTTTCAGCCAGTAGGGAACCAGAGTTTCTGGAAAACTCTCAAAACCTGATTTTCTTCATCTGGCCTTACCTAAACATCTCTTTCCATGTAGGATTATCACTGATTTTTTTTTTTTTTCTTTTTTCCCAGTAATTTTTTCTGACGGCATGCATAAGATTTTTAAGCAATTTTTGAAAAACACGAATACAAAAAAGAAAACATTTTTTCCTCCTTCTTTGTATACATTATTGCACTTGTTAATTTCGTTAAATTCAAGTAAGGAAAAGCTAAAATAATGGCTACCATGTATCATGTTTATATATGTGCTAAGCACTCTTAATAGTATTTTGCATAATTTTCCTGGTTTGTTTTGTAGCCCACTGACAAAATGAACAGGCTCAGGAGTGAGTCTGCTTGAGTTTGAATTCTGCCTCTCAGTTACTAGCTTTAACTTTGGGCAAGTTACTTAACCTCTTAGTGCCGCAGTTTATTCATTTGTAAAACTGACATAATAACAATCCTACCTCTCTGGGAGTTGTTGTGAGAATTAAATGAGATAAGATACATAAAGCACTAGGCACATGTTAAGTGTACAACAAGTCAATTGTTTATACAATCCTCGCAACAATTCAGAGTGGTCCCCAAATGAAAAATTCCCACTTTGCTGATTGAGAAAACTAAAGCTTGGAGAGGTAAAATCATTTACCTGAGATAACATAACTTGTAAACTAAGGAGCTATGATTTGAACCCCAGATTCTTTGAACCCAGGGTAGTAAATGACTGCTGCTATTGAGCTTTCAACTATTCACCCTACCAGTAGAGCATTCCTTCTTCTGGTACATTTAGCATCAAAAATGTCCACAGTTAGTTGTTAAGGGTCAACATTTAATACTTGTGCGGCCTTTGGATGAAAAAAGAAAACACAAAACAGGAAAACAAAACAAAAAAAAATCCTCAGCTATTCAGCCTTTTTTTCTAGCAACTTTAAAATCTTCTAATCATCTTGACAGGAGCCTTTCCATTCCCATCACCCCTGAGCACACCCTAACAGTAAATGTCCCTCTCACCTTGGCCTGACTACACAGAACAAAACCCCACAAGCCATTTCCCTTTAAGAACTGCTTCATGTTATAGCTGCTCTGCCTCCACTCTCCATGGATGCCTCTTTCTTGTATTCAGGCCGGCTGTGCTTCCTGCCACAAAGAGTGAGCACAAAGTAAGTCCTGCTGCTGCTACTGCGGCTGCTAAGTCACTTCAGTCGTGTCCGACTCCATGCGACTCCATAGACGGCAGCCCAGTTGATACAATTGGTAATGAAAAACAAGCCCCAATTCAGATTGTTTACACGTACAGTGCAGGGAAGAGCAGCCAAGGACACCAGCTCTCCACAGCCGTACGCAGGGCAGCATTGGAACAGAAGGGCCAGGTGACTGCAAAGCACACCCTGTTGCTGAGAAGCCAATGCCAAGCTGCAGCTAGTTTACAGGCTGCAACCGGGCCCAAGAGCTGAAGGACAAGGCAGAAAGTCTCATGCATTATGGGAACCTGAGAGGGGGTAAGAAACTGTCTCACAACAGCCTCCTAGGAAGAAAGGAGGCAAGTAGAAAATGGTCCTTACAAGCCTTGCATGCCCTCATGCTCCAGGAAGATTACAGAGTGTTCTGCCAAGATTTAGATTCAGCAACAAGTCAAGCCTGGCCTGTGTCCTATGTGGATGTGTACAAGGTCCCCGGGGCACCATGACGGAGCCATTTCCCTTCACAAGCCAACTCACATGCTTCCAGAATCTTTTTCTGGCTGTTATGAACTGAATTGTGTACCCCACCACCACCAAAGTTCATATATTGAAGTCTGAACCCCTAGAACCTCAGAATGTGACTATATTTGAAGATAGAGTCCAAATAGGTAATTAAGTTACAATGAGGTGATGATGATAAGCAGTAATCCAGTATGACTGATGTCCTTATATGATGCTTAGGACACAGACACTCAGGGAAGACCATGTGAAGACATGGAAAGAAAGTGGCCTCCTACAAGCCAAGGAGAGAGGCTGCATAAGAAACCAAACCTGCCAACACCTTGATTTTGGACTTCCAGCCTCCAGAATTGTGAGAAAATTAATTTCTATTGTTTAGCCACCTGATCTATGATATTTCGTTATGGCAACCCTAGCAAACTAACATGGTGGCTGACTGGCTTTGCCTCCTAATTTATTCTGCCTCAAATCCCCTTCTTGTTCCTCAGTCATTCTATTCTGGCAGGAAGGATCACCTTGGCACAGGCTTGGCACCTTGGCCCACCTCTGTGCACAGGCCCCTCCTTGTAAGTTTCACTGTATCGATGCCTTCTGTGTGACTCCTGCCAGGCCCATGTATCTGCCACTGCTCTGAGGCCCCTGTGTGCCCAGGCCACATGGCAAGTCTGGGCAGCCTCAAACAGAGCCTCAGGCCTGGCTTAGAGTTTGGAATTTTTAGATACCTGTCACCTGCACAGCTACTTAGTCCTAGAGGACACTGAGTCTAGGGTTGCCAGATAAAAAACAGGATGCTTAGTTAAATTTGAATTTCAGGACTTCCCTGGTGGTGCAGTGGATAAGAATCTGCTGCCAATGCAGGGGACATGGGTTCGATTCCTGGTCTGGGAAGATGTCACATGCCACGGAGCAGCTAAAGCCCATGCAGTACAACTACTGAGCCTTCATGCTGCAACTACCGAAGCCCACATGCCTAGAGCCTGGAATCCATGCTCTGCAATGAGAGAAGCCACCAGGAAGAGAAGCCCATGAGCAGCTGCTAAACAGGAGCCCCTGCTTACTGCAACTAGAGAAACCCTGCATGTGGCAACAAAGACCCAGCACAACCAAAAATAAATTAATTAGCTAAAATAAAATAAAATTATTTTTTTAATTTGAATTTCAGATCAACAAATAGTGTTTTAGAATAAGTGTATCCTAAATATTGCATAGGCTGTACGTCTATTAAAGAATTATTTACCTGAAATGCCAATTTAACAGAGTTTCTGTATTTTCACTTGCTACCCTACTAGGGTCCTGCGGAGAGTCCAGGGCACGCTCCATTAAGGCACTTTGAGGGGGTTTCCTTCAGGTCCCTCAGCAGATCTCCTGGACCCAACACTGGCCAGAGGCTGCAGCACTCCCCATGGCCTGGAGCCCAGCAGAAGCAGGCTTCTCAGGCCCACCTTGTCCTAATCCACACACTCAGAGTACCAGAGATCTGGAGTCCCCAAAGTTAGGAAGAGCAAGAAGGGACAACAGATCTAAAAGAGACAGAACAGCATGGTTAACAGCATTAGCTTTGGGGTCATTCAGACCTGAGTCAGGGTTAGCAACGTGGCTTGAGTAAGGCATGGAAACTCTCTCAGCCTCAGCTGTCTCATCGGAGCATGGAGCCGCTGTTCTCACCTAACTCACGCTGTCATCCATTGTGAGGAGCAAAGTGACAGGGCACGCGGGGCCCTGAAGCCGTGCCTGACACAAAGCAGGTGCTCGAGAGGTGCTGGCGCCACCGCTGTGGAATCCTCTCCATCTTCATGCTCCCATCTCCCTGCTCCCATCTCCCGCCCCAACACTTCTAGCACACACAGGTTCTCCCAACATGAGTCCCAGCAGAGTCTTCTTTACTGAAGGCCTGTAGCTTATGGCAAGCTCTGGGAGCTCCAACTCCTGGAAACTTTCCCAGGAATATTTGGGACGCAGAGACATGGGATAGAAAACAGATGGCTTCGTTTTTTTGTGGTGTGGACAGTGAAAGGTCAGTGAGCTCTGCGGGAGTGAGCGCTGTGCCAAAGAGACCCAGACCATGAGATAACCGTCCTCACCTCTCTACCTTAACACTCCCCTGTCTTGGACACCTGCTGATACTCCACCAGGTCCAGGCAGAGCAGCATCAGCTGAGCCCCAGGAGCAGATTATGTCAGCACTCAGATCCAGCAAGGTGAGCCCAGGGACATCATTCCCTCTGACACGTGACATGTGAAAAGTGACATGTTTGTTAGCAGAGACATGAAGTGGGAGGGTGAGACCACCGAGGGTGAGACTACCAAGGATGACCCCTGCCATTCCCCAGATAACTGGGCCAGAAGTAGGGTATTTACCGAACAAAAGAGAAGAGATTTTGCCTCTTCTCTGTGGATGTTGACCTCATTCTAGTATACAGACTTCCCAAGGTGACTATTTCAAAATCGCTCTTTATTATAAGAACCAGTGTTTTATCCAAATATGTTGAGATAAAATTGTGATGAAATAAATGCACCCTAGGAAAGGCCTGGTTTCCATATTAGGAAAGTAAATTCTGCATTCAAGGACATTGGGTAATTACACCCTCGAATGTTTGTACCCTACTGAATATTATGACTATGAGAGAACCAGATTCTCTTCCTTTTACCTTGCGTGGGTAGATCTTATCATCAGGATGTCAAGGCTACTGCAATGTTAGGACAGCCTTGATGTCAAACAGAGCCAACCCTTGGAAGCCCCCAAAACCATAGCCTGTGGACATTCAAAGAATTCTTCCCAGGATTTCTGCAACTCCTTTGTCTCCCAATGTACTCCTCTCTCTGAACCTCACAAACTTCTTACCACATAAAGCATGAAATATTCCAAAGTTCATAGATTTTCATGGAAATTTTGGAGCAGGAACTCAATAACAGGATCATAAATCACAAACACAAAAATACAAATGACTTCCCAGAGAACACTAAATGTCAAGGTGTTCACCTCTGTGGAGCATCCATGGCCTTCTCCGACTTTATCACTCTTCCTAGCTCTTTCCAGCCCTGCCACTCTCTTCTCTGCTCTCCACTTCTCTTTCCTCTTCCTCATAAGAAGAAAAAAAAATAAAAAAGAATATTCATGGCAAAGTTCTTCACCACCTGTAGATACCTGACTCCAGGATCTTGCCTCGGTCAGCTTGGAATTTTCCTATAGAGAGATGTCTCCACTTCAGAGAAAACCTTTTCACCTCCCTACATTGAGTTCATTTCTATTGTTATAATCTAGACCTTTGAAGGATGACTTTCCTGCAAGGTCAGGTGGTGGGTGGGTGAGTGAGGAAGGAGGAGACACAGTCCTGAATCAGCATCAACAAAATCAGGGCCTTCATCACCACCATCATTACACCATCATTACCATCATCCATTTCTTGCCATTTTATAGCACACTGTACCATAAGGGGTATTACAGGCATGATATCATTTCAGCCCCACAACAGGCCTATGAGGTAGAAAGAGTATCCCATTTCCCTGATGAGGACACTGGTGTGTACTTGGCTGTGGAAGGATCCATGGCTAGCGGAGACAGCAGGCTATACCAAGAAAGGCTTATGAACATAACCCTGCCTTGTGAATCAACTGAGAATTCGACTTGCCCTCCCAGGAAGAAAGCTACCAGATTGGGGCAGAGGGGGCAGGAAGGTTTGAACCAGGCAAAGATATGGGTTTGCTTGGGGGTTTGGGGGTGGGGAAGGTTAGGATATATTTTTTTTTTAAGAGAGAAGCTTTCACAGTGTTTTTTGGGGAAGGACAAGATACACAATTAGATGCTGTATTGGGAAATAGGAAGTCTCTGGCCCCATGGAAATAGGGAATTGGTAGGAAAGGGACCAAGACAAAGCTATGCTGGGTTTCTGGGAAAAGAATCCAATTATTTTAAACCAGAGTGTTCAAAGGATCCAGGTCTGTGTACTTGTCAATCACATTAGTTAGAGTATGGTCAATGACCTATAGTTTGTAAACATAATTTTTTATAGTCTTTGAGTGATTTTTGTGGTTTTCCTCATTTCAATTTTTCTTTTGCTGTCTTTGTTATTCTTTTAGATGATGCCAGCCTACTTTATGTGTTATAAGGAAGATATAAAAAGGGGGCTTTTAAATTTTATTTTTAAAAATTTTGATGCAATTTTAAAGGCTATTTTCATTTACAGCTATTAGAAAATATTGGCTCTATTCCTCGTTTTGTGCAGTACATCCTTGAGCATGTCTTACCCTCGACAGTTTGTGCCTCATACCTCCTCACCCTGTATTGCCCCGACCCCTCCACTGGTAAGCACTAGTTTGTTCTCTGTGAGTCTGTTCCATTTTTGCTGTAATCACTAGATTGTTGTATTTTTTAGGCTCCACCTGTAAGTGATATCACACAGTATTTGTCTTTCTGACTTACTTCATTTAGTATCCAAGTACATCCATGTTGCTTTAAATGGCAATATTTTTGCTGTTTTTTATGGCCAAGTAGTACGTATTTGTGACTTCCCTGGTGGCTCAGAGGTTAAAGCATCTGCCTGCAATACAGGAGACCTGGATTCGATCCCTGGGTCGGGAAGGTCCCCTGGAGAAGGAAATGGCAACCCACTCCAGTACTCTTGCCTGGAAAATTTCATGGACAGAGGAGCCTTGTATGCTACAGTCCATGGGGTCGCAAAGAGTCAGACACGACTGAGTGACTTCATTCACTCACTCAGTACATATTTGTTCCACATCTCCTTTACCCATTCATCTGTTGGTGGACAGTCAGGTTGCTTCCATATCTTGGCTATGGTAAAGAATGCGACTATTGAGGGGGTGGTGGTGGTTTAGTTGCTCAGTCTTGCCTGTTGTCTGCCAGGCTCCTCTGTCCATAGGATTCTCAAGGACGAATACTGGGATGGGTAGCCATTCCCTTCTCCAGAGGATCTTCCCAATCCAGGGATCGAACCAGGGTCTCCTGCATTGGCAGGCAGTTTCTTTACCACTTGAGCCACCTGGGAAACCTGTAAGTTAAGAAGGGGACAACCAAATCTGCTTTATTTCAAGGACAGCGGTGAGGCTCTCAGAGATACCCATTATCATGAAGAAATCAGCTGGACAATACTTTCCAGCCCCTCAACTCTTCGTTAGCCTTTGGCACCAAAAACTTTACTGTCAACATCACGTGGACAGTTGCGGCAGTTTGCTGTGTGATTGTCAGACGCCCCCGAGACAGCAGGGCAGAAAATCCAGGCGATTCACCTAAACGCGCCAAACCCTAGATGGTTAGAAGCAGCTTCGTTCCAATTTCCGCTTTGTAGGAAGAGACTTGGCCAAGGGCTGTTTTTGCTTTGGCAAATGTCTTGTTTCTGGAAACCCAAAACATTTGTTTCAGTCAACAAATTCCTTTTTAAACACTCAATAGCCTGGCAGTTTCAAGAGAAAACATTTGGGTTGGTGGTTAATATTGTTTCTGCAAAGAAACAAAGGCTGAAATGTCTGTGGTCCAGACACTAGCCAGTGAAATACTAGGGCCAGGCATGTTTTGGAAACTTTTCCAGCCTGTGGAGGTGAGGAGAGGGCATGGGGCATTGGAAGACGTCATTGCAGTATGGCTTTCTTTTGCACACAGGAGCCGGTTCTCCCAGCTCCCCGGAGCAGCCCCAGCTCTGCATGTTGCTGTGTTTCCTGCAGGTCATCCACAGACCAGACCTCCCACCACGAGGAAGAAGGCTCAGGGGGATAGAGATGGATTCTTGCTCCCCCAACCCCCACTTCCCTAAGAACTGCCCCAGCTCCCACTCCCCATATTAAATGACCTCACTCCTCCCAGGACAGAGTCTAGAACTCAGATTACATCAGAGAAGTTGTCTCCCCCAGAAACTGGAATTGGGTCAGAAGTTCTGGTCAGGTACATGTGGGTGGACCCAAAAAGTCATGTCAATTCAGGGTGAGGGCCTGTCATTCCTGAGCTTCACATACATAGAAATGTGGACATACCTCTCTCTTGAATACACTCAAACCCCTGTCAGGTGTGAGTCCTATCCATTCTCAGGGATGGAACAGACTAAGGCTTTTCAGCAGCCATGTGAAGCTATTTCTCAAGGTCATACAATAATTCTCTAGAAAATCAAACCAGAATTTGGATTTCTTAAATCCGAAGTCAACTTGTACACTATGAATGAGAGCTGCTGCCTCCCCTGGAAGGCCACACACACACACACACACACACACACACACACACACACACACACGTTCGATTACCAAGATAATGCAAATTAAAGCCTGCCGGTGCTGTGTGCTAAGCAGCATTGTAACCTGAAAATGTTAGGGCTATCATCAAAACAGCTAGTATTCAGCAGAAAATTACCAGGCCCTGAAATCACTGTAGCTGGCAGATCTTCCAAATCATGTGTATTTTAGGTTATGATGTTACCTTCAGCCCTATTTTTAGCTTTCCACTCCTACAAAAGCATTTGTAAGAACAGAGAAAAATCTCTGCGACAGAATCTATTAAGTGTGAACTAGCTCACCCGGTTATCTCTGAGGGCAGAAACACTACAGTTTCTCTGATTGCACTTCTTTTATTTTTGGAAAGTAATACAAATAGATTTTTAAATTTTCACTTCTTCGTAGTAGAACACTTAACACTCTGTAACATTCCTCAAGGTCTGCAAATGAAATCAGCAACACTTCGTCTTTTTCAGGCATGAAGTTGTTGAGAAGCCTGAAGAAACGGGATTTGCTTTTTCCTTGACATCCAGATTCTAAAACCACAGCCAGAATGGTGTTCGCAACAAAGTACCAAGCTGGTGGCTTAGATTTTTCTGAGGCAGGGGTCCCCAACCTCCCAGATCGAATGCTTGGTGATCCGACGATCCGAGGTAGAGCTGATGTAATAATAATAGAAATAGAAAACTGAAAGTGAAGCCGCTCAGTCGGGTCCGACTCTGCGAAGTAGAGTGTGCAATAAATGTAATAAGGCGTCTGAATCATGTCTAAACCACTCCCCACCCCTCACCCCACCCCAGTTCGTGAAAGACTTGTCTTCCATGAAACTGGTCCCTGGTGCCCAAAAGGTTGGGGACCACTGCTCTAAGGAGTGTGTTGCATTCCTATTTCCCAGAAGCGGACACATCACCCTGGTCTTCCTAAACCCCACGTGACCCAGGCAGAACGCATCACCTTCTCTCCAGGAACATCAGCACAGAATGAGTGGAGGTCATCTACCTGAGGAGTTAAGATTCAGGGAGATGAAAAGCTGCAAGCAGAAGGTTAACTGAGGAACAGAAGAAGGTGGGAGGGGGGGGGTCCCATAGGATATGGGCCTCGCATGAGGTGGGGCCTGAGAACTGAGGCCCCTCCACCACAGTGCACCTTTCTGGAGGCCCAAACTGCTCCCTCAGGTGCTCAGGGAGGATCAGAACTTTACACTGCATCTCGAGGGCTTCTTTCCTTGGAGGTTATGAAGAGAACCCCGCTCGGAGCACAGGGGAGAACATGCTCTGTGAATTTCTCCAAGCTGCCAGGTGGCAACTGTCACCATCCTTTCTAACCCCTGGGTCACTCACAAGGGTCTAACTAGAGAAGCTAGGGCCTTGATGAAGCCATGATTCACACCCACCCCTGCCATCGGTCACAAGGGGCATCAGAGACTCTGACCCCCAGCAGTGGGTCAGAGGAGCTGTCTTGACACCAGGGCACAACAGCATGGGACCCCAGGCCTGCAGTCGCAGCAGACGTGCAAAGGGTTTTTTCCAAGCCTTAGCTCAGCTATTGTGGGGCCAACTTTCTTCACTTTTCTGAGACTTCAGTTTCTTCATTTGTGAGACAGACTATTATAGTATCATCTTCAAAAGTGTGGGGATTAAATGGGAAGCAAGCAGCAGATGTGGGTTCAATCCTTGGGTCAGGAAGACCCCCCTGGAGAAGGAAATAGCAACCCACTTCAGTATTCTTGCCTGGAAAAATCCAATGGACAGAGGAGGCTGGCAGGGTCCATGGGGTCGCAAAGAGTTGAACATGACTTAGCAACTAAACCTCACCACCTTGAAAGTACTTTGTTAGGTGCAATAAGATATGAGACATTATTATGAATTCATGGGGAAACAGAGGTTCACTGTCATACATTCATACCAAACACATGGGCCTGTCTGTTGTTGTGTGGTCACTCAGTCTGTGACCTCATGGACTGTAACCTGCCAGGCTCCTCTGTCCTTGTGATTTTTCAGGCAAGCATACTGGAGTGGGTTGCCATTTCCTTCTCCAGGGCATCTTCCTGACCCAGGGATCGAACCCGTGCCTCTTGCATTGTCAGGCAGCCTCTTTACCACTAAGCCACCAAGGAAGCCCCAAGTCCTATCCGCAGGAAGTACTTAATGAATATTTGAGAACAAGGAGGATTATTTTAATTATTTCAAAGTGTGCTGATCCCCACCCTCACCACCCACACAAGCCACAGACCAGGGGTGAAAGAGAACGCAAGTCAGAAAGTGAGGGGAGGAGGGCGCACCCTCTGACCTCTGGTGGGAGCTGGAGATTCTAGGGAAGGTTTTTGGAGGTACCTGGGAGTAAGAAGACCAAGCGTCAGCCTGCTATAGGCATGGATGTTTTCTTTCCTTAAAAAAAGAAAAAAGTAACAATCTTATCAGGCTTTAGTTTCCAGGCAACCATGTTCTATTGAGTCCCGTGTTTTGGCAGTTCTTTGATGCGTGAGTCATATTTATGGTGAACTCTGTGTAGCAGCTCCATGCAAAAGAACACAGCTTAGACCCAAATTGAGAATATGGTGGGGTTTCTTAACTTTTTCTGTGCCATGGGCTCGTTTGGCAGTCTGGTGAAGTCTATAGGCCTCTTATAGAATGTTGTTTCTAGAGGTGTTAAAAGTAAATTGCATAGAATTATAAAGGAAACAAATCAAATGTTTTAAAAATTTATGATAATCTGCTTGCTCATTATTAGCATAATTAATAGCAGGATCGAACAGAAGCTCTACTATAACTATCAAAATGGTGAAAGTGATGAGAACAGACAGTAATCCCTGATACCCGAAGCATCGGGGTGTGATAGAGACTGCCTGTAGTTTCTGCTGGTGACAGTCGAGGGGACGGCTGGTGCTGCTGTGGTTTGTTCCTGTATTTGTAACAGAGGGAAATGCCAGATTTCATTTGGAGGTTGGTAACTTCCTAGGTCTATGAACTTCTTGAAACCTTTTCATAGTGCCCCCTGTTAGGAATCCCTTCTAAGGAAGCAAGCAATTCCAGGTTCTACCCCAGATGTAGCTTTCTCCCCGCTTCTCCATCCCTTATTGTCTATCAAGGATGCGTTAACGTGAAATCCAAGTGGGGCTCTGTGTGTAGGACCACAGTCATAAGTCTCCATTGTATAAAACTTAGAGAAGATTTCCCTCCAGGACAACAGGACCAACTTATTTATTATTTATTAGCTGGGGCATTAGGAGCCTCTTTTAAACAATTTTTGTAATGAAAAAAAAATTTTTTTTAATTGAAGCCCAGTGGGTTGGCAATGTTGTATTTGTCTAGGAGCCTCTTCTAGGCAGAGCCTCAGGAAGCCACAGTGGTGGTGGAGTGTGGGGACGTCACAACAGGAGTTAACACAGAAGACGAGAGGATTTGAAGCAGAACAGAGACATGTGTAGGCATGGTGGAGTTCGTTTGCTGTTCACCAGAAACTATTACAACATTGTTAACTGGCAATACCCCAGTACAAAATAAAAAGTTAAAAGGAAAAAAGAAGACGAGAGGATGACAGAGGGAGAGGAGGACAGACTGCTGACGGAAAGACACACGTCTAGAACCAAGAGCACTGCTGACCCGCACCAAGCGCCACCTTGCTCTGATTCCGAGCAGGGCATTCTCAAGAGACACAAAATGTTTGTCAAATTACTACCCCTAAGATCAGAAGAGTAATTTACGGAGCTTCTGAGAAAGAGGAAACGCAAAGCAGAGGTGGGGAACGAGACAAGGGCGCTGTCCGTTGTATTACCACGAGCCCTCTACTCCAAACCCTGCAGTAGAATTCTATTAAAGCTCACAAAATTGTTGGTACAGATGGATTTCCATTGGAACCCAGTGAAGGGACCAAGTTTTATACGAAGGATAATGTGACGCTATATGAATGCAGGAGGCAGATGGACAGGGAGGCCTTGACTAGCATCTGGGTCATATTCCAATAAATGATTGACCAATTGACCAGTGTGGACAAGGCACCCCAAACCCAGATGTAGCTTTCTCCCTGCTCCTCCAACCCCTATTGACTATCCAGGATGTATGAAAGTGAAAGCCAAGTGGGGCTCTGTATATAGGACCACAGTCATAAGTCTTCATTGAATAAAACTCACTTTGCTACTTTGAACTGGGTCTGTTTTTCCATTCACCTCCAGATTAGGTAAATCATCCATTCAGACAGCACAGCTCTGATGACTAGCTTGGATCCAGGTTTTCAACCCCGTGCATTAAGGGTCCAAGTGGAATTTCACACCTACTGGTTCCATCATTTATAACTGTCCTCATTTGCGGAGGCATGAATTTTCAGCTAGACTGAAAACAAGTACAGTCCTCTGGAAACCTCCATCTCACCAAAATTATAATTAAAAAATACAATAGGAAAAATAAGCTTTTCGTTGATAAGACTTGACAGATGCTAGATCAGCACTCCACAGACTCAGCTGACGTTTGTTAATTAACACAGACTTTGCTCATTACATTAAGTTAAAATACTGCAAAAGCAAGCAGGTAATGTATTAGAGTTTTTAGAGAAATAGAACCAATTAAATATCAATATAGCGATTTGTTATAAGGAATTGATTCACACAACTTGGAAACTGAAAACTCTCAAGATCTGTGGTCAGTGAGCTGGAGATCCAGGATTGCTGAAGGTGTGAGTTCCAGCCCAAGACTGGTAGGTTGGGGACCTGGAAGAGCCCATGTTTGAGTTCAAGTCCAAAGACAGGAAAAAGTTTGAGTCTCAGCTCAAGACAGCCAGGTAAGGGACTTCCCTAGCAGTTCAGTGGTTGAGAATCCACCTTCTAATGCACGAGACACAGGATTGATCCTTGGTCTGAGAACTAAGATCCGCTGTTCCTTGGGGCAACTAAGGCTGTGTTCAGCAACTACTGAGCCCGAGTGCTGCAACTAAGATCCTGTGTGCCACAACCCAGACCTGATACAGTCAAAAATTAATTAATTTTTTTTAAGACAGGTAGAAGGAGTTCTGCTCACTCAGACTTGTTCTTTTCAGGCCTTCACTGGGTTGGATGGGCTCATCCACATGCAAGAGAGCAACCTGGTTTACTCCATCTATGGACTCAAAAGTTCATCTCGTCCAAAAACATCCTCACAGACACACCCAGAATAACGTTTGACCAAATGTATGGACACCTCATGGCCCATCAAGTCAGCACATAAAATTAACCATCACTGAGTCTGACAATGTATTCCAATTACGTGAGGTGAAAACAGACAAAACTGATCCATTCTGTAAAGTCAAGAGAGGGGCTGCTGTGGAGGGGCTTCTAGTTAGCGGCAGTGTCTTACTTCCAGAGTTGATGGTGGTTACACTGGTATCTCATGTTGTGAACATTTGCTGAGCTATATACTTGGTATTTATATCCTTTTCTGAATGTATGTTTTACTCCAATTCCATAGATTTTATTTTTTTATTTTTTTAGATATTTGAAATACAACTATATTCTGATTCTAAACGAAAATGAATGGGAATGACAGTAACAAACAAGCTTCCACCTCTCAATATTGTCATGTGACTATAGCAGTCTTATATTTGAAACTCAAGGAGGAAACAACTGTGTTCCAAAGCACCTAAATATGCAGGTCCAAAAAATGAAGGTTTGTTTTTTTTTTTTTAACTGCCACATTCACTCCAAAGCCCATCCATCTCCTTCAGCATCCAAAGATTAAGCACATGTTCTGCTTAGCTATATAATAAAGTGGCAAACACACTGCACCCCTGACATCACAGGACAGTTGCCTATAAAACCAGACTTCTGACGCCGGGCCCCAGCTTCACTTTCTCACAGGTCATCGTCTTCATCTGGGAGAGCCGTTGTCTGAGCAATCTCTAAATCGTGCTCATACTGTGCTGCCAAGGCTGGGTCCATGACCACCTCTGGTGGGGCAAGAGCAGGCATGGCGACAAACTCCCAGTTAGGGTCTCCAATCAGTCTTCTAGCAAGCCAGAGGAAGGGCTTTTCAAAGTTGTAGTTACTTTTGGCAGAAATGTCATAGTACTGAANACTTCTGACGCCGGGCCCCAGCTTCACTTTCTCACAGGTCATCGTCTTCATCTGGGAGAGCCGTTGTCTGAGCAATCTCTAAATCGTGCTCATACTGTGCTGCCAAGGCTGGGTCCATGACCACCTCTGGTGGGGCAAGAGCAGGCATGGCGACAAACTCCCAGTTAGGGTCTCCAATCAGTCTTCTAGCAAGCCAGAGGAAGGGCTTTTCAAAGTTGTAGTTACTTTTGGCAGAAATGTCATAGTACTGAAGATTCTTCTTTCGGTGGAAGACAATTGACTTTGCCTTAACCTTTCTGTCCTTAATATCCACTTTGTTGCCACACAACACAATTGGGATGTTCTCACACACTCGTACCAGATCTCTATGCCAGTTAGGCACATTCTTGTAAGTAACTCTTAATGTTACATCAAACATTATAATGGCACACTGAGTTTGTATGTAATAACCATCTCTCAGTCCACCAAATTTCTCTTGACCAGCTGTATCCCATACATTGAACTTAATAGGTCCTCTGTTGGTATGGAACAAAAGAGGATGGACCTCAACACCCAAGGTAGCTACATACTTCTTCTCAAATTCACCAGTCAGATGACGCTTCACAAATGTAGTTTTTCCAGTACCACCATCACCAACCAAAACAAGTTTGAACTGAACTTGGGGTTCTCCTTGGGCAGCCATCGCGATGTTACTTCCAGAAGCGTCTCTGCACCTGTCTGACTCTATTTGTTTCATTCTTGATAGGTGTGAGGTAGCATCTCATTGTGCGTTTGATCTGCATTTCCCTGATGACTAGTGATACTGAGAATCTCTTCACATGCCTGTTGGCCATCTGCCATGTCCTCTTTGGAAAAATATCTATTTGGGTCTTTTGCCCATGTTTTAATAGGGTTGTATGCTTTTATGATGTTGAGTTTTATGAGCTCTTTAGATATATTGGATAATAATCCTTTATCAGTCACATCATTTGTAGATATTTTCTCCTATTCAGTAGGTTGTCTTTACATTTTGTTTAAGGTTTCCTTTGTTAGGCAAAAGCTCTTAAGTGAATTAGATCCCATTTGTTTATTTTTGCTTTTATTTCCTTTACTTTGGGAGACAGATAAAAAATATATTGTTGCAATTTATGTCAAAGTGTGTTCTGCCTATGTTTTCCTCTAACAGTTTTATAGTATCAGTCTTAGGCTTAAGTCTTTAATCCATTTTGACTTGTTTTTGTATATGATGTTAGTCAGTGAAGTGTTAGTCACTCAGTTGTATCTGACTTTTTGCAACCCCATGGATTGTCACCTGCCAGGCTCCTCCATCCATGGAATTCTCCAGGCAAGAATACTGGAGTGGGTTGCTATTCCCTCCTCCAGGGGATTTTCCCAACCTGGAGATTGAACTCAGGTCTTCTGCATTGCAGGCAGACTCTTTACCATCTGAGAATGGGTAACCATTCCCTTCTCCAGGCGACCTTCCCAACCCAGGGATCGAACCCAGTTCTCTTTCATTGGAGTCAGACTCTACCATCTGAGCCACCAGCAAAGCCCATATTGCTCTAATTTCATTCTTTTATATGTGGCTGTCCAGCTTTGAGACTGTTTCTTCTCCATTGTATGTTCTTGTCTCTTTTGTTGTAAATGAATTGACCATAAGTATGTGGGTTTATTTCTGGACTTTTTATTCTGTTCCAATGATCTATGTGTCTGTTTTTTGTGTCTGTATCATACTGTTATGATGACTGTAGTTTTGTAGTACTGTCTGAAGTCAGGGAGCCTGGTTCTTCCAACTCTGTCCTTTCTCTAAATTGTATTGGCTATTCAGGGCCTTTTCTGTTTCCATATGAATTTAAAATTTTTTTGTTCTAGGTGAGTGAAAAATACCATGTTATTTTGACAGATATTGTACTGAATCTATAGATTGCTTTGGGTAGTATGGTCATTTTGATAATATTAATTCTTCCAATTTCAAGAGCACAGTCTATCTTTCCATTTGTTGTGCCATAGTCAATTTCTTTCATCAGTCTCATAGTTTTCTGAGTTCAGGTCTTTAATCTCCTTAGGTAAACTTATTCCAAAGTATTTTATCCTTTTTAATGCAACAGTGAGATTGTTTCCTTAATTTCTCTTTCTGATAGTTCACTGTTAGTATATAGAAATGCAACAGATTTTTGTATGTTTTGTATCCTGCAATTTTACCAAATTTTTTTAAACTTTTATTTTCCATTGGAATATAGTTGACTTATAATCTACAATATATTTTTTAAACCCTTATACAACTTAACAGAAAAGGAAACAACCCAATTTAAAAATGAGGAGAGGCTCTGAATAGACATTTTTCCACAGAAGATATACAAATGGCCAACAAGTACAGGAAAAAGTGCTCAACATCACTAATCATCAGGAAAACACAATCAAAATTACAATAAAATATCACCTCACACCTATAAGAATGGTTATTACCAAAAAAACAAGAAATAACAAATGTTGACAAGAATTTGGAGAAAAGGGAAGGGAGCCCTTATGTACTGCTGGTGTGTGTGTGTGTGTGTGTGTGTGTGTGTGTGTGTTAGTTGCTCAGTAGTGTCCAACTCTTTGCAACCCCACAGACTGTAGCTGGCCAGACTCCTTTGTCCATGTAATTCTCCAGGTAAGAATACTTGACTGGGTAACCATTCCCTTCTTCAGGGAATCTTGACAACCCAGGGATCAAACCCAGGTCTCCTGCACTGCAAGCAGATTCTTTACCATCTGAGAGCTGCAGTTCATGGGGTCGCAAAGAGTCAGACACGACTTAGCGACTGAACTGAATGGAATGTAAGTTTCCATGTTACTCTTTCCATACATCTCACCCTCTCCTCCCCTCTCCCCATGTCCATATGACTATTCTCTATGTCTCTTTCTCCATTGCTGCCTTGTAAATAAATTCTTCAGTACCATTTATCTAGATTCCTTATATGTGTGTTAAAATATGGTATTTGTCTTTCTCTTCCTGACTCACTTCACTCTGTGTAATAGGTCCTAGGTTCATCCACTTCATTAGAACTGACTGAAATGCGTTCCTTTTTATGGCTGTGTAATTTTCCATTGTGTATATGTATCATGACTTCTTTATCCATTCATCTGTTGATGAACATCTAGGTTGTTTCCATGTTCTAGCTATTGTAAATAGTGCTGCAATGAACAATGGAATACATGCATCTTTTTTTTAATTTTGGTTTCCTCAGAGTATATGTCTAGGAGAGGGATTGCTGGGTCATATGGTGGGCTTTTTTCCTAGTTTTTAAAGGAATCTCCATACCATCTTCTCTAGTGGTTCTTTAAATTTACATTCCCACTAATAATGCAAGAGCATTCCCTTTTCTCCACACCTTCTCTAGCATTTATTGTATGTAGACTTTTTCATGATGGACATTCTTACCAGTGTGAGGTGATATCTCATTGTAGTTTTGATGTGCATTTCTCTAATAATGAGCAATGTTGGGCGTCTTTTCATGTGTTTGTTAGCCATCTGTATGTCTTCTTTGGAGAAATGTCTGTTTAGGTCTTTTTCTCANGGGCATGGTTTAGTTTCATTGAGTTAGACAAGGCTGTGGTCCTAGTGTGATTAGATTGACTAGTTTTCTCTGAGTATGGTTTCAGTGTGTCTGCCCTCTGATGCCCTCTTGCAACACCTACCATCTTACTTGGGTTTCTCTTACCTTGGGCGTGGGTTATCTCTTCACGCCTGATCCAGCAAAGGGCAGCTGCTGCTCCTTACCTTGGATGAGGGTATCTCTATACCACTTCCCTTCTTGACCTTCAACGTGGGTTAGCTCTTCTAGGCCTTCCTGCTCCTGTGTAGCCACAGCTCCTTGGAGAGCTGTGGGTTGTTCCATCCAGCCGCCTCCCCTGGCGCGGTGTGGCTCCCCCCGTCTGCCGCCTCTGACCTTGGATGCAGGGTAGCTCCTCTTGGCTGCCTGCGCTTAAGATTTGCAATAACACTTTAGCGTAAATTCATTACTTTATGTGATTTCAGACTGTTAATTCAAAGATGAAAATAAAATCATTCCACAGATTGTATAGTTTTATTTTTCATAGTAGTTACCACTCTTTGAAGTCATGTTTATTTACTTGAGCATTTCTCTGTTATCTGTCTTGTAAGTATAGTGTAAGTTTCATAAAGCCATCATTTTGCTTGTCATATTAACCATTGAATAACCAGAATCTGGAATAATTTTTGGCCCCAAACAGATATTCAGGAAACAGTATGATGAAAGGTACTTCAGTTTTTACACCCAGAGTAAGTGAACTTGATTTAAGGTCAAGGTGTTTGTGTTTTCCAGAAAATCTTAAGCTGAAATTCAACCCCATGATGATGGTATTATGAATGGGGCCTTAGGGACGTGATTAAGTCATGAGGGTAGAATACTCAAAATGGGATTAGTGTTCTTGTAGAAGAGACCCCAGAAAGCTCCCTTGCTACTTCCACCATGTGAGAATATCTTAAAAAGATAGTTGTTACCAAACCAGTAAGCAAGCAGGTATCAGACACCAAATCTGCTGGTGATTGATCTTAGACTTCTCAGCCTCCACACAGTGAAAAATAAAAGTTTACTGTTTAAACTACTCAGTTTATTTTGGTATAGCCCGTTTCATGGACTAAGTTAGAATCTGTGTAGCTTCATGAGGATTCATAGAACAATCAAGACACTGAGCAAATCCTATATATAAAGTTGTATGTCCATTTTCTTTCAGTGTAAGTGGACATGTGATTTTTATAGAAGTACAAAAGACATTTAGAAATTATACTATACTTATTTCACAACCAAATATACTTACACTTGTTATGTTACCTCAAATTTTGAAAAGACAAAGACTCAACAGAAATAAACAACTATGAATTAAGTTGTTACAAATAAATAACATGATTAAAGAAAAAGAAGAACTTCTCAAGCGTGTGTACTATGGATAAACCACCACAGATTCTGATGTTTTTATTATAAATGTATTTCATGCAGTGGTTCAGAATTAGTTACTTATATGTTAGCTATGATTTTATTTTAGATGATAATCTTTGTAGTCAGTGTTTAGCTTGTACACACTATGTGTTCAAGTTTGCTTAAGGAATATTTCTCTAAAGTAATTTACTCAGTTGAGTTCATTAATCTTTCCACTTATTATTTATAAATGACATTATACCGACAGAATTGAAATTAGAAACCTTAATCACAATTGCACCTTTTCATACCAACTATTCACTTTTACTGATATTCTGTTATAGATTTCACTGTTCATATTTGTGTGCTTTTGTATATATGCATTAATTTATGGTTTATCTGGAAGTAGTCACAGAATAAATGTTTTTACATTGTTACATCATTTTAATAGATATTATTACTATAATTTTTTAACCATGCTAATATTGTTCAAGGACTAGCTGCTTCCAAATAGAAGATAAAATTTCAATGGATATCTTCAGATACTATGCTTTTCCTCTATTTTGAATGATTATCTTAGAATAATTTATAATGAATAATATTAAAAATATATAAAGCTTTTAAAGATTCTATCAGTTCAGTTCAGTCACTCAGTCATGTCTGACTCTTTGCAACCCCATGGACTGCAGCATACTAGGCTCCCCTGTCCATCACCAATTTCTGAAGCTTGCTCAAACTCATGTCCATTGAGTCAGTGATGCCACCCAACTATCTCATCCTCTGTCGTCCCTTATTCCTCCTGCCTTCAATCTTTTCCAGCATCTGAGTCTTTTCAAATGGCTCAGTTTTTCACATCAGATGGCCAAAGTATTGGAGTTTCAGCTTCAATATCAGTTCTTCTGATGAATTTTCAGGACTGTTTTCCTTTAGGATGGACTGGTTGGATCTCCTTGCAGTCCAAGGGACTCTCAAGAGTCTTCTCCAACATCATAGTTCTAAAGCATCAGTTCTTCAGCACTCAGCTTTCTTTATAGTCCAACTCTCACATCCATACATGACTACTGGAAAAAACATAGCTTTGACTATATAGACCTTTGTTGACAAAGTATTATCTCTGCTTTTTAATATGCTCTCTAGGTTGGCCATAGCTTTTCTTCCAAGGAGCAAGTTTGTTTTAATTTCATGGCTACAGTAACCATCTGCAGTGATTTTAGAGCCCCAACATAGAATCTCTCATTGTTTCCATTATTTCCACATCTATTTGCCATGAAGTCATGGGATCAGATGTCATGATCTTAGTTTTCTGAATGTTGAGCTTTAAGCCAATTTTTTCACTCTCCTCTTTCACTTTCATCAACAGCCTCCTTAGTTCTTCACTTTCTTCCATAAGGGTGGTGTCATCTGCATATCTGAGGTTATTGATATTTCTCCTGGCAATCTTGATTCCAGGCTGTGCTTCTTCCTGTCCAGCATTTCTCATGATGAACTTTGCATGTAAGTTAAATAAGCAGGGTGACAAAATACAGCCTTGACATACTCTTTTCCAGATTTGGAACCAGTCTGTTGTTTCATGTCTGGTTCTAACTATTGCTCCTAACCTGCATGCAGATATCTTAAGAGGCAGTTCAGGTGGTCTGATATTCCCATCTCTTTCAGAATTTTCCAGTTTGTTGTGATCTACACAGTCAAAGGCATTAGTGTATTCAGTAAAACAGAAATAGATGTTTTTCTGGCGTTCTCTTGGTTTTTTTTTTTTTGATGATCCAACGGATGTCACTTTGATCTCTGATTCCTCTGCCTTTTCTAAATCTGGCTTGAACATCTGGAATTTCATGGTTCACATACTGTTGAAACTTTGCTTAGAGATTTTTGAGCATTATGCTGCTAGCATGTGAGTTGACTACAATTGTGTAGTAGTTTGAACATTTTTTGCCACTACCTTTCTTCAGGATTGGAATGAAACTGATATTTTCCAGTCCTGTGGCCATGGCTGTATATTCCAAACTTGCTGGCATATTGAGTGCAGCACTTTCATCCCATCATCTTTTAGTATTTGAAATAACTGTAATTCCATCACTTCTACCAGCTTTGTTGTGATGCTTCCTAAGGTCCACTTGACTTCGCATGCCAGGATGTTTGGTTCTAGTTGAGGGATTACCTTTAGTTGAGTGATTACCATAGTTATCTGGATCATGAAGATCTTTTTTGTATATTTCTCTTGTGTATTCTGCCACCTCTCCTTAATATATTCTGTTTCTGTTAGGTCCATATCATTTCTGTATTTTATTGAACCCATCTTTGAATGAAATATTCCCTTGGTATCTCTAATTTTCTTGAAGAGATCTCTAGTCTTTTCCATTCTATTTTTTTCCTCTATTTCTTTTCATTGATCATGGAAAAAAGTTTTCTTATCTCTCCTTGCTATTCTTTGGAACTCAGCATTCAAATGGGTATATCTTTCCTTTTCTTTTTTGCCTTTTGCTTCTATAATTATACATTCTAGAATTAAGATTCTATAATTACTGTCAAATCACTTTCTAAAAAATGTTTTAATCTTTACTTTTCATTTTGCCTTTCTGTTATCATTGACATTGGAAAATGATTACACTACTTCATGGACAAAAATAAAAGAAAATACTAGTCCCTGAAGAACATGTTCATAAGTCAAGTATAGTTCTTGGAAACCACATTTACTATGGGTTGACATTGAGTTCTCAAATACTGAGAACAATGTTCAGTTACAACCAGAATACATAGTAAAGGTGATTATTTAATAAACACTTGGAGGATATAAGCATTAATAAAAGTTGAGATGAATACAATTTAGAGATAAAGAATAAAAGCAAAAAGAGAATCATTACTCAGACAGCATGGTTTACCCAAATGCAATACAAAAAAACTTAACTGAAGTGACTCAGGAAGAAATCCACCAAGGATCCATTAGATAAGAAGGCTTATGAGTCCAAGCCATGTAGATAACAGAGCAAACATTCAATAGTCTGCTTTTTTCTTGGGTATATTTATGATTTGATTTTTTTGTTTGATATGCAAGAAAATGACAACTCTATTTTAGTTTAAAAGGGTAAGCTATTTAAAATGTTCTCTGGAAGGGATCTAATTGGTTCCTGGGAAGATTTGGGCATATCTGGAAAAGATATATTGTAGAACACATACAGCAGAGCTGGAGCTGGAAGGAGGAAAGGGTAACATATTATCATCTACAAAAACGTGTAAAAGCATCTTTAATTTCTACTTTAAGGAAAGGAGTGATAGTGTCCTGTTGTTTTACTTGGAAATTAGTTTATAATTATTTCTAAAGTCTCATTTTAAAATTAATTACAGTCTTCTTTTTGTTTTAGATCTTTCCAGAAGTACTTTCAATCACCACAGAAAATATTGTCAGCAAGTCAGTGTGTGTACCTGAGAAAAGGGAGAAAAGCGATAGAGAGAATCAATCTTTTAAAAAATGGGCAAAATCTATAAGATTTCTTGAGGCAGCTATTCACCATTCCTCCAAGCTCTATTTATAACCACTATAAAATAATAATCCCCTTTTCTTGTTCACTTTTATAGGCCTGTCTACAAGCCTTAGAAATATTGTGTTTGGATGAAGAGGTAGAAATCTTAAAAATAGTAAAATCTAGATTTGAGCCTTTGAGCTTTAGCAGAGGAACCTGCTGGCAGAGGGTGGTATTTGCACTGAACCTTCAAAGAAAATATTTATTATCAAATATCTGTGAGTTTTGAACAAACTTTTATCAAGCTGGGCTGTCATGTATGTACAAATACAGTAAGAATTCCAAAATTGTATAGTATTCTATTTTCTATTGTGCTTCTAAATTATTTATCAATTAAATCAGCTAAGTTTTCAGGTCATTTTGGGACTTAGTTGGATATCACTTATGACCTAAGGTAACTTAACTTGTGTAATCTATAATCTTCCCATTAAAAAAATATTGTTTTATAAGATCCTTGAGAATTGTTCAGTTGCTAAGTCATGCTCAATTCTTTGCGACTCTATGGACTGCAGCACACCACCAGGGAGTAAGCAGAAAGCATAATCTCCTGAAAATGATAGGGTGACAATATATTGTTTTGTTTACTTTCTCCACCCTTCCTTCAAATTCAGTTAGCCCACATTAAATATTAACTTTAAAATCAACAGAAGCTTATCTTTCTTTCATAGTTTACAGGTGTAATAACAATAAATTTGTTTTACTCAAATTTGTCAGAATATGAAGACATTCCAGAACTACTAAACTGAATACTCTTAGATATAAACCCTTGGAATTAAAACAATATATTAACTTATGTAGGAGCTATGTGAGTCCTGAAGCAATAGAAGTATTGCTGGGGAAAAAAGTCCGTTTATATGTGCTCCAGGTAGGTTTACCAGGTGTAAAGATCTATCAAGTGCATTTACAGTTGTTAAGAACTAGGAGATCTTCAGTCCTGTGTATCTACATAGTGAAAGTAAAAGGCAATAAAGTGTTAGATAGTGTTCTGAGTTTCAAAGTTAGACAAATCTAGAGAGAGTTCTGGCTCTGCTTTTCAGAGGACATTTGACTTTAATCTCACTGAGCATCTTCAATTTTGTCTTCTAAAGAGTGAAGAAAGCATCTGTTTCACACCTTTGCCATGAAGCCTAAATAAACAATGTGGATATACAATGCAATATGATGCTTGAGGAAGTTGTTAAATAAATCATGGTGATACAATGATTTAGGACACATAGATTATTCGGCTTAACTGTTTAGAGAAACATTACAGATGATACATAATATTAAAATATGACAATATATTTTATCTTATTATATGTATATTATATAGTTTTCATATAACTTTATTTAGGGTATCTACCTAATTTCTACACATGGGCTTTCTCTAGTTGCAGAGATCAGGGGCTACTTTTCATTGTGGGTGCACAGGTTTCTCATTGAAGTGGTATCGCTGGTTTTGAAGCACAGGCTTGAGGCGTGTGGGCTTCAGTAACTGCAGCATGTGAGCTACAGAGCGCAAGCTCAACAGTTGTGGCACACGGCTTAGCAGTGGTGAGGCATGCAGAAGCCTTCAAGACCAGGGATTGAACCCATATCCCCTGCAATGACAAGCAGATTCCTATCCAGTGTGCCACCAGGGAAGTTCACCGAATTTACATGTTGTTAACTAATTTGATATATAATTTATGTATTGTCTTATTCTTCACATTCTATAGAATTCTCTCTCTTGTCTGTTCTACACTAGAATATTGACTAAAACTCTAGGCTCCCAGAATACTGTGAGCATTTTAAATCATGTTACATTTTACAGTTAATTGTAATACTGGCTTAATTATGTAAAATTCATTTCTTTTAATATGGCAAATGGCATAAAGCACAAGATGGCTTCAAAGAAGCTAGCATCAAGATTGCCAGAAAAAATATCAATAACCTCAGATATGCAGGTTGACACCACTTGTATGGCAGAAAGTAAAGGGTAAGTAAAGAGTCTTTTGATGAAAGTTAAAGGGGAGAGTGAAAGAGCTGGCTTAAAAGTCAACATTGAAAAAATAAAGATCACAGGATCTGGCCCCATCACTTCATGGCAAATAGATGGGGAAGCAATGGAAACAGTGGCTGACTATTTTAGGGGGCTCCAAACTCACTGCAGATGATGACTGCAGCCATGAAATTAAAAGATGCTTGTTCTTTGGAAGAAAAGCCATGACCAACATAGAAAACATACTAAAAAGCAGAGACATTACTTTGCCAACAAAAATTCATCTAATCAAAGCTATGGTTTTTCCAGTAGTCATGTATGGATGGAAGAGTTAGGCTATAAAGAAAACTGAGTGCTGAAAAATTGATGTTTTTGAATTGTGGTGTTGGAAAGGATTCTTGAGAGTCTCTTGAACTGCAAGAAGTTCAAACCAGTCAATCCTAAAGAAAATCAGTCCCGAATACTCATTGGAAGGGCTGATGCTGAAGCTGAAATTCCAATATTTTGGCCACCTGATGCGAAGAACTCACTCTTTGGAAAAGACCTTGATGCTGAGAAAGATTGAAGTCAGAAAGGGATGACAGATGATGAGATGGTTGGATGGTATCACCGACTTGATGAATATGAGTTTGAGTAAGCTCTGGGAGTTGGTGATGAACAGGGACGCCTAGTGTGCTACAGTCCATGGGGTTGCAAAGAGCCAGACATGACTGAGCGACTGAACTGAACTGATGGCATAAATCTTCTGTGTGTGTGCTACTCCTACAGTGTCTGACCAAGAGAAAGAACTCCAGAAAAGCCACTGTCTGAGCTGAGATGTGTTGGGCTATTCAGTCACATTTATAGTAATGAAACCAAAAAATTTCAACTCATTAAAAAATGAAGGTGAATTATGCTTGTTCATGTTTTGTGGATAAAATATTTTGTACTGAATGGTTGGATCCTACTGATATGTAAATGTTTGCATCTCCTCAAACTGTTGAAATAGACATGAATCAATAATGGTGCTTTCAGGGGAAAGCATCAACTATGAAGCAAATGTGCTCAACTGCTCAATTGTGGTTGACTCTTTGTGACCACACGGACTGTAGCCTGCCAGGATTCTCTGCCCAGGGAAGTTTCTAAGCATGAACACTGGAGTGGTCTACCATTTCCTGTTTTATGGGATCTTCTTGACCCAGTGTTCAAAATCTTGTCTCTTGAGTCTCCTGCATTGGCAGGTGGATTCTTTACCTAGGAAGTTGTAAATTAAATACACAGAGCAAATTTTCTTTGGTTTTCAACTATTATTACCTTTATACCAAAGGTTAAAATACATAAATCACAGTTTAAGAGGAATTTTGTTAAATTTTTTAAAAGAATCCCATAACATGTACACCTTAATGTATATGTCGTTACATGTCAATTATTTCTCAATAAAGTTGGTAAAAAAGGTAATCCCATAATTAATTATATATCCTTCAGGAAAATATTTTAGTATATTATATGAATAAATATTAAACAGGAATGTTGTATATATTACAAAATATTCTCGCAATTTCTTCCCCAGGTATTTGAAAAAAAAATTATTTGAAAATTCTCAGTATCATAGGGAAATAAAAGAAGCTCTCCTCCCATCTCCACTCACCTAATGAGGCAGAAACTTTTCAGACAATTTGAGAAAATGCCTTGTTTATTTGTTTTTATATTTAAAAGCTATCATCAGATGGATATTTACTATACAGTTGATTTTCCTTCAAATAATAAACCTGTTATGGCCAGCTTTATCTTTTGCTGTCCGACTGACACTTTTCAGTACTAATAATATGTGGTGAATAAGAAGCTGGAGTGGAAAACCCTTTGTAAACCCCCTCTGCAGTACATTTATCAGTTTCATGTTTTTAACTTCTGACTGCTACTGTTGGGAATTTTCTAATTCATTCTCATTTGAGAGTCTTCATTTTATCTACTTTTCAGAGTGCAGTATTATCTGATGTTATTTCAGATGTTATTTCACGCTGAGATGAAACACTGACTGTATCAGTGGGGATAACTGCTGAGAAGAAAGAACAAAAGAATTGCACATATCTAACAGTCCAGAATTTTCAGTGGGGTTGTGCTGAGTTAGAGGATTTACTTATATCCCAAAAGGATTGTTTCATAATATATAGGTTCCTATAAACTTTGAGACTTGTAAAGGAAGTAAGAACTCAACCACAAGTTTCACATTCAGGTGAAATTTTCAAAGAGATTTTATTTTTGTCACTTTCTTTTTATTTCCCATAAGAAAACAGTTTTGCATATGCAACAAAATTGTCCTTGGAAACTTTTGATCTAAAGGATAAATCTTGAGGGTTTAATCCTTGAAAATAGGCAAAAACCTACTTTTATTGATCTGATTACTTTGCAAAAGTGCTCATAAAAGTGCAGTTGGGAATAAACATTTCAAAAAACCGTGACACAATAAAAATGATTGCTAAGACTATGCAATCCACAGTTTAAAAAAATTAACTGTGAGTTAGCTTTTTCTCTTGTGTTATAGTTATTATCCCATGCCTAGAATACATTGCAAAGCAAGTTTAATTTTAGTGACCTCAATAGAAGAATATTAGAGTTTAAAATATCTGAAGATATCTGTAAAGTCACTATAGAAATCATGCAATGAAACCCGTATTAAATTTTAGCTTTATCCCTATTTGAGACTATACAAAATGATTTTCAATATGCTATATCATCATTACAGTTTGAAGGTAAATAAGATAATACTTATAAAACTCCTCACATCAATCTTGAAGCATACCTTAACATGTTTAATGGTGTAAAATAGAAATCAGGGTAGTAGTAGTGAAGTAGCAATAATAATAATAATTTTGGAAAATTTCTTTTTTAAAAGCTAGTTTAAAAGATACTAATAACATTTGACATCACCAATTATCAGAGTCACTAATGCGAAGATTAGATTTGTCATTTCTATTCTGTAATTCATGTTTGTATGCAAATTGTGTTATTATAATTATATCCATTTGCTTATTGAGACAAAGCTATTTTATGTGTTAGGTTCGTGTTTAATTGGCATGCATAGAATTATAAACAAATGCAAAAATGTATCAGTGTGCTTCAACTCAATTATATTCATATATTTAAGGATTTTCTCTTTTTCCTCTCTCATAGAAAAAAGGAAATATTTCATAACAAGCTTCATAATATGAAACACCATATGGTTCATTATTCAATCCATTAGAGAAAACTGAAAAGAACAGGTTGTTCTTTTGTGATGCAGTCATCCTTACTTCACCTTCCATTACAAAATTCTGATCTCAGAGTTTCAAGTCTGATACCAGATCTTTGATCATGGTTACCAATTTGTCAGTTACCAGTTTGTTAACCCTCAGTGGAGATTCCCTGGTGGCTCAGACAGTAAGGGATCCCTCTGCAATGCAAGAGACACAAGCTCAATCCCTGGGTCAGGAATATCCCCTGGAGAAAGGCATGACAACCCACTCCAGTATTTTTGCTTGGAGAATCCCATGGACAGAGAAGCTTGGTGGGCTACAACCCATGGGGTTACAAAGAGTTGGACACAACTGAACAACTAACACTTTAATCTTCAGTAATGCATCTATTGCATTTCTAGGTTTCTTCATGTGTATAAGAAAGGTAGCAGTCCTACCTGTCAGAATATAATTAAATATTTATTAGTAGACATATTTGTATTTTATTATATGATAAGTGACAAAATAAAAAATAAAGAAGATAGTATAGTCCAATGTTACTTTTAAACTTAACATATACATCTATCTTGGAAGACTCTAACATATCAAACACTATTCTGTGGTGCGTATGCCTTAGAAACCTTCACTTATGAAGCAAGTGACTGGGTGGGGAAAATGCAGAAAGAAATTAAATATTTGATTAAAATCAATATAAAATCAGTGTTCAAGCACTTACATGAAGAGGTGAAACATTGTAGGTGATAAATAAATATAAGTCATAATGTAAGCATGAACTATAGGCACAGATAGAATAGTATTAGGATCACTTAATATGAGGGAAAGGACTTCCCTGGTGGCTCAGGGGTGAAAAATCTGCCTGAAGTGCAGGCGATGCGGGTTTGACCTTTGGGTCAGGAAGATCCCTTGGAGAAAGAAATGGCAGCTCATTCCAAAATTCTTTTCCTGGGGCATCCCATGATAGAGGAGCCTGGTGGGCTACAGTCCAAGGGATGCAAAAGAGTCAGACATGACTTAGCAGCTAAACAGTTCCAACAATAATATAAGTGAATAGAAAGTCGATTGATAAACCATTCAGTATTAACCTGAGTACATTTCTTACATTAGCTTTCACTCTTGGTCTTGATTGTCTATGGGTTTGAACAAATGTATGATGGCATGTATCCATTATTATAATATACAGAATAAATTAAAATGCCCTAAAAATCCTCAGTGTTTTGCCTCATCATCCCTTCTGTCTACTTAATCTCAGAAACTACAGATTTTGCCTTTTCAAGAATGACAGTTGTGTAGTTAGAATGAAGCAGTATGTAGCCTTTTACTTTGCTTCATTCACTTAGTAATACACATCAGAATTTCCTCCATATCTTATTATGATTTGACAGCACATTTATTTTTGGTATTGAATCATATTTAGAACTAACACCCAAAAAAAGAGGTCCTTTTCATTATAGAGGACTGGAATGCAAAAGTAGGAAGTCAAGAAACACCTGGAGGAACAGGCAAATTTGAACTGGGAATATGGAATGAAGCAGGGCAAAGGCTAATAGAGTATTGCCCAAAGAATGCACTGGTCATAGCGAACAACCTCTTCTAACAACACAAGGGAAGATTCTATACATGAACATCAACAGATGGTCAACACCAAAATCAGACCGATTACATTCTTTGCAGCCAAAGATGGTGAAGCTCTATACAGTCAGCAAAAACAAGACCAGGAGCTGACTGTGGCTCAGATCATGAGCTCCTTATTGCCAAATTCTGACTTAAATTGAAGAAAATAAGGAAAACCATAGACCATCCAGATATGACCTAAATCAAATCCCTTATGATTATAAAGTAGAAATGAGAAATACATGTAAAGGACTAGTCTGATAGATAGAGCATCTGATTAACTATGGAATGAGGTTCGTGACATTGTACAGGAGACAGGAATTAAGACCATCCCCATGGAAAAGAAATGCAAAAAAGCAAAATTGCTGTCTGGGGAGGCCTTTCAAATAGTTGTGAAAAGAAAAGAAGTGAAAAGCAAAGGAGAAAAGGAAAGATATAAGCATCTGAATGCAAAGTTCCAAAGAATAGCAAGGAAAAATGAGAAATCCTTCCTCAGAGATCAATGCAAAAAAATAGAGGAAAACAACAGAATAGGAAAGACTAGAGATCTCTTCAAGAAAATTAGACATACCAAGGGAACATTTCATGCTCAATAAAGGACAGAAATAGTATGGACCTAACAAAAGCAGAAGATATTAAGAAGAGGTGGCAAGAATACACAGAATTGTACAAAAAAGATCTTCATGACCTGGATAGTCACGATGGTGTGATCACTCATCTAGAGCCAGACATCCTGGAATGTGAAGTCAAGTGGGCCTTAGGAAGCATCACTAGGGACAAAGCTAGTGGAGGTGATGGAATTCCAGTTGAGCTATTTCAAATACTGAAAGATGATGCTGTGAAAGTGCTGCACTCAATATGCCAACAAATTTGAAAAACTGAACAGTGGCCACAGGACTGGAAAAGGTCAGTTTTCATTCAAATTCCATAGAAAGGCAATGCCAAAGAATGCTCAAACTACCGTACAATTGCACTCATCTCACACACCAGTAAAGTAATGCTCAAAATTCTGAAAGCCAGGCTTTAGCAGTATGTGAATCATGAANAAATTTGAAAAACTGAACAGTGGCCACAGGACTGGAAAAGGTCAGTTTTCATTCAAATTCCATAGAAAGGCAATGCCAAAGAATGCTCAAACTACCGTACAATTGCACTCATCTCACACACCAGTAAAGTAATGCTCAAAATTCTGAAAGCCAGGCTTTAGCAGTATGTGAATCATGAACTTCCTGATGTTCAAGCTGGTTTTAGAAAAGGCAGAGGAATCAGAGATCAAATTGCCAACATCTGCTGGATAATGGAAAAAGCAAGAGAGTTCCAGAAAAACATCTATTTCTGCTTTATTGACTATGCCAAAGCCTTTGACTGTGTGGATTACAATAAACTGTGGAAAATTCTGAAAGAGATCGGAATACCAGACCACCTGACCTGCCTCTTGAGANTTCAAGCTGGTTTTAGAAAAGGCAGAGGAACCAGAGATCAAATTGCCAACATCCGCTGGATCATGGAAAAAGCAAGAGAGTTCCAGAAAAACATCTATTTCTGCTTTATTGACTATGCCAAAGCCTTTGACTGTGTGGATTACAATAAACTGTGGAAAATTCTGAAAGAGATGGGAATACCAGACCACCTGACCTGCCTCTTGAGAAACCTATATGCAGGTCAGGAAGCAACAGTTAGAACTGGACATGGAACAACAGACTGGTTCCAAATAGGAAAAGGAGTACATCAAGGGTGTATATTGTCACCCTGCTTATTTAACTTCTATGCAGAGTACATCATGAGAAATGTTGGACTGGAAGAAACACAAGCTGAAATCAAGATTGCCAGGAGAAATATCAATAATCTCAGATATGCAAATGACACCACTCTTATGGCAGAAAATGAAGAGGAACTCAAAAGCCTCTTTTTTTTTTTTTTTTTTCCCAAAAGCCTCTTGATGAAAGTGAAAGAGGAGAGTGAAAAAGTTGGCTTAAAGCTCAACATTCAGAAAACAAAGATCATGGCATCCAGTCCCATCACCTCATGGAAAATAGATGGGGAGTCAGACTTTATTTTGGGGGGCTCAAAAATCACTGCAGATGGTAATTGCAGCCATGAAATTAAAAGACGCTTATTCCTTGGAAGAAAAGTTATGAGCAACCTAGATAGTATATTCAAAAGCCCACCTTACTTTGCCGACTAAGTTCCGTCTAGTTAAGGCTATGGTTTTTCCTGTGGTCATGTATGGATGTGAGAGTTGGACTGTGAAGAAGGCTAAGCGCCGAAGAATTGATGCTTTTGAACTGTGGTGTTGGAGAAGACTCTTGAGAGTCCCTTGGACTGCAAGGAGATCCAACCAGTCCATTCTGAAGGAGATCAGCCCTGGGATGTCTTTGGAAGGAATGATGATAAAGCTGAAGCTCTAGCACTTTGGCCACCTCATGCGAAGAGTTGACTCATTGGAAAAGACTCTGATGCTGGGAGGCATTGGGGGCAGGAGGGGAAGGGGACGACAGAGGATGAGATGGCTGGATGGCATCACTGACTGGATGGGCGTAAGTTTGAGTGAACTCCGGGAGTTGGTGATGGACAGGGAGGCCTGGCGTGCTGCAATTCATGGAGTTGCAAGGAGTTGGACATGACTGAGCGACTGAACTGAACTGAACCATCCTCTAAAGTCTGTGTGTCTTTCTGTTTTATAAATAAGTTCATTTGTATCATATTTTTTAAGATTCTGCACATAAGTGATATCACATATTTGTCCTTCTCAGTCTAAATTAGTATGATAATCTCCAGGGCCATCCACGTTGCTGCAAATCTAGGTATTCTTTACAGAGCTGCACTAATACTGTAGCCAATTATCACATGTGGGTCTTTAAATTTAAATTAGCTCAAATTAGAAATTCAGTTCCTCGGTAAGACTAGCCATGTTGTAAGTACTGAATAGCCACCCGTGGGTGCCCAGATATTGAATATTTCCATCACTGCAAAAAGTCCCTTCTGGATAGCACTGAACTCAAGAGTGTGACTTAGTTCATCCAGCTATTGCAGGAAGGGGCTCTAGAGTGGGCTCTTGGCTAACACTCGAAAATGAATTGACCAAGGAGGCAATGTACTGATGAAGCAAGACTTTCTTGGGAAAGGGTGGCTGGGTGGAGAGCAGAAGGATAAGGGAACCCTCTACCACAAGGCTCACAGTCCCAGATTTTACCGTAGTGGGGTTAGTTCCCAAGTTGTCTCTGGCCGATCATCTTGCTTGGCCTATATTTGGTCTGACTCAATCCTTCTTGCTGGCATGGGCACCTCTCAGCCAAGAGAGATTCCAGCGTGAAGGATTCTGGGAGGTTGGCAGGACAAATGGGCTGGCATCTCCTCCCTCCTCCTTTTGTCCCCACCCAAATCCTCCCTGTTAGTTTTCAGTGGCGTCTCCCTGCTCTTTATGGGGACTACCTATCGTGAGACAACTCAGGCAAGTGATTATTATCAAGCCTGGCCATGGCAGGCAGTTTCAGTCAACATTCCCTAACACAACCGTACACGGTTTCACTCTTGGGCTTTAGTGGAAAACGGAGGCCCACCACCCTCACAGGAGAAGGGTCAACTTCTCCAGGTCTGAGCTGTGAGGTGATGATGGAAGTGAGAAGTCTTTTTCTTCTGAACAGTTAAAAAAGCCTTCTCAAGTGCTAGTAATATCATTCTGTGTACAAATTGGATTGAAAAGCTGACCACTCTGTCAAAATAGAGAACAATGTGATCAGTTTAGCCGCAAAGGCTTCACCAGGAAAACAAACGTAGCTGCTGACCTGCTGTTCATTTCTCCCCACTGACTGACTGCCAGGACCTCTACAATGAAGGCCCCAGGGAGGTGCATGTGGCCTCACCCCACACTGGCACTTCAGACAGGCGAATCTCAGTGCCACTAGGTAAGAGAGCTGGATACCAGGAGACCGCTGCTCACCCAACATTTGTCAGAGCTGAAAAGTCACCATCTTTGATTTATTCCTTTCCTCTCTGCAGGAGGGCAGGATTCCCAAGCAGTGAGGGCCAGGTGGGCCCTGGGTGCCGCCCTGAGCTTGCCCCTGGTTGGCAGGCAGCACAGCTCTGGGTGCAAACGTTGCACTCAGGGCCCAGAAATGAGGGCTCCAGGCTGTGGTCCACTCCCCCGGGAGGCAGAGCAGGGCGCCCTGTGCAGAAGCCAGACGGGAGCAATAACACTCCCTGATCCTTGCCATCATGGCTGTGGAGAGTTTCTGCTTGTCAGATGCAAAACCAGATGCATATGGGTGTTCACACATATTATTGAGACTTAGTCGTGTCAGCAGTTCTCTGATCACACATTTTTTCCTTTGAGTTAACAGTGGAAATATACCTACATTTCCCTACTTTAAAGTTTGAAGCGTGTTCAAATGTGTAGTAAATGTTCAGAGGAAAGGAGCTTGGTCCTTGGCAAACTGCGGAACGGCAGGGGCTAGCAAAGAGTATTGATAAAGGGGACTAGGGTGACTGAAGGCAGTGACTTGGATGGGGAGACCCTCACTGCAAGGCAAATGAAGGATACGTGTGACTCTGAGGCTCCGGAGGTGTGAGGTCTTTGGCTTTGGCTGTGAAGGAATCTAACCTCAGATGGCTCCTTCACTGAGTCAGTCCTTAGCAGAGCTCGGGAAACAGGCTAACACTCTAAGTTAGCTTATTCAAGGAATTAGGACTCCATGCGTCCACTGCCGTGGGCGTGGGCTCCATCCCTGATCAGGGGACTAAGACTCCTCATGCCCTCTGATGCAGCCAAAAATAAAGTTCTGCTCAGCCCAGGAGCCCAGAGCCTGCCTCAGGATACCAAATGTGTAAGGACTGGAATGGCAAGGACTTAACCCATCAAAGTAATAATGACAGCTCTAAAAATATAGTGAGAGGGCAATTAAGCAAATAGATATATAGATAAATTTTTTTTTAAAAAGAAGAAATAAAAGGCTTCCAATTGGAAAGGAAGAAACCAAATGATCTCTTTTTGAAGATGACATCGTCTTACATATAGAAAATTCTAGGGCTTCCCAGACAGCTCCGTGGTAAAGAATCCACCTGCCATGCAGGAATCACTTGTTCAGTTCCTGATCTGGGAAGATCTCACAAGCAGCAAAGCAACCAAGCCCTGTGCTCAACAACTACTGAGCCTGTGCTCTAGAGCCTGGGAGCTGCAGCTACTGAAGCCTAAGCGCCCTAGAGCCTGTGCTCTGCCACAGGAGAGGCCACTGCAATGAGCAGACTGCACACAGCTAGAGACTAGCCCCCACTCACCGCAACTAGAAAAACGCCCATGCAGCAGTAAAGACTCGGCACAGCCAAAAATATATAAATAAATAAATAAAACTACAAAAAAGAAGACCCTAAGAAATCCAGTAATACAATATTAGAATTAATAAACGAACTCAGCAAGGTCACAAAATACAAGAATAATGTACAAAATTCAACGTGTATGTATTCTGTACAAAATCTAATTGTTTCAATGAACAATACAAAAATGAAGGCAAGAAAATTTCATTTACAATCTAATCAAAAAGAATAAAATATTTAAGAATAAATGCAACAAAATAAATGCAAAATTTATATTCTGCAAATTACAAAACTTTCTTGAGAGATGAAGACCAAAGTAAATAGAAAGATATCCCATGTTTATGGATCAGAAGACTTGACATTGTTAATTTGGCAATATGCTTCAGATTAATCTACAGATTCAATGTAATCCTTGTCAAAATCCCAGCCAACTTTGTGCAGAAATTGGCAAGTTGATCCCAAAATTCAGAGTATTGCAAGCAACCTAGAATAGCCCAAACAATCTTGAAAAAGAAAAACAAAATTGGAGGACTTGCACTTCCCAGTATTAAAATAGGACTGAGCTACAGTAATCAAGACAGTGTGATACTGGCATAAGGACAGACTTATAGATAAATGGAATAGAATTGTTGTTGTTCTGTCACTGTTATGTCTGACTCTTTGCGACCCCATGGACTACAGCACACCAGGCCCCTCTGTCCTTCACTATCTCCCAGAGTGTGCTCAGATTCATATCCACTAGGTCGATGATGCTGTCTAACCATCTCATCCCCTGCCACCCCTCTTCTCCTTTTGCATGCAATCTTTCCCAGGATCAGGATCTTTTCCAATGAGTCAGCTCTTCACGTCAGGTCCTAGAGCTTCAGCTTGAGTCCTTCCAATGAATATCCAGGGTTGGCTTCCTTTAGGATTGACTGGTTTATCTCCTTGCAGTGCAAGGGATTCTCGAGTCTTCTCCAGCACCACAGTTCAAAAGCATCAATTCTTCAGCTCTCAGCCTTCTTTATGGTCCAACTTTCACATCTGCATAGACTACTGGAAAAACCATAGCTCTGACTATATGGACTTTTGTCAGCAAAGTGATGTCTCTGCTTTTTAATAGCTGTCTAGGTTTGTCATAGCTTTCCTTCCAAGAAGTAAGCGTCTTTTAATCTCATGACTACAGTCACCATCTGCAGGGATTGAATAGAATTGCAAGTCTAGAAATAAATCTTCGCTTTAATGATTTTTTTTTTGGTCACTTGAGTTTTGACAACGGTGCCCAGACAATTCTATGGGGAAAGAATAATCTTTTCAACAAGCTGCATAGGGATGACTTGATGTCCCCTTACTTATACCACACACAAAAATTAACTCAAAATGGATCATGGACTTAAATGGAAGAGCTAAAACTACAAACTCTTGAAAGAAAACATAGAAGCAAATCTTTGTGACCCGGGGTTAGGACTCATAGTATAAGCAACAAAATAGATAAACTGGACTTCATCAAAATTGAAGACTACTGAGCCTCAACTGGGAGAAGGCAATGGCACCCCACTCCAGTACTCTTGCCTGGAAAATCCCATGGACGGAGAAGCCTGGTAGGCTGCAGTCCATGGAGTCGCTAAGAGTCGGACTCGACTAAGCGACTTCACTTTCACTTTTCACTTTCATGCATTGGAGAAGGAAATGGCAACCCACTCCAGTGTTCTTGCCTGGAGAATCCCAGGGACGGGGGAGCCTGGTGGGCTACTGCCTATGGGGTCGCAAAGAGTCGGACACGACTGAAGCGACTTAGCAGCAGCAGCAGTGCCTCAACTGATACCATCAAGAAAATAAAATGCCAACCCACAGACTAGAGGAAAATACTGGTAAATCATGTATCTGATAAGAGATTTGCATCCAGACCATATAAAGAACTCTTGCAACTTAATCATGAAAAGACAACAGAATTTTTAAATAGGCAAAAGATCTGAATAAGCCCACTTCTCCAGGGAAGATATACAAATAATCAATAAGTACATGAGAAGACGTTCAAAAATGTCTCATTTGCCATTGGGGAAATGCAAATTAAAACCACAATGAAATATCACCTCTCAAAAAGTATAATAAAAGAGAAAAAACAGGTTGATGAGCATGTGGAGAAATTGGGACCCTCATACATTGTTGATAAGAACGTGAAACTGGTACAGCCACTTTGGAAAACAGTTGGCAGTTGCCCAAAATAATAAGACTAGAGTTAAGATATGACCAGGGATTCCACTCATCGATACACAGCCAAGAGACTGAAGCATGTCCACACAAATACTTGCACGTGAATGTTCATAGCAGCATTGCTCAGAATACCTTAAACCTGGAAACAACTCCAAATGCCTGTCAACCGATGAATAGATAAACCAAATGTTTGTATATCTACACGATGGAATATTATTGGGCAACAAAAAGGAATGAAGGGGGCTTCCCCAGCAGTCCAGTGGTTAAGAATCCGCCTTGCAAATCAGAGGATTCAGGTTTGATCCCTGGTTGCAGAGTTAACATCGCACATGCCACACAATGTGCCCCCGCCCCCAGAAGGAAATATTGTACTGATACATGCTACAGTATGAACGAGCCTTGAAAATATGTGCTAAGTGAAAGAAGCCAGACACAAAAGATCACCTATTATGTGACTGTATTCGTTTAAAATGTCCAGAATGGGCAAATCTATAGAGACAGAGAGTAGTTTGGTGGTGGCCTGGGCATTAAGGAGTGGAAGAGGAAAATGACGGCTAATTCATAGGAGTTCTTCAGGATGAGGACAATGTTCTAAAACTGATGATGCTGATGGTTGCACAACTCTGAATACACTAATGCCGTTAACTGCACATAAAATGGGCTAATCACAAAGTCTGTAACTTGTGTCTCAATAAACCTAGTAAACAAAACAAAAATCTGTGATGCCCCCTTTGAGTGTGAATGCTTATCAGATCCGACTCAGCCCTAAGGTAGCAGCCCCCAACTTTTTGGCACCAGGAACCAGTTCATGCTGCTGCTGCTACTGCTGCTAAGTCGCTTCAGTCGTGTCCGACTCTGTGCAACCTCATAGACGGCAGCCCACCAGGCTCCCCCGTCCAAGTACAGGGGTTGGGAGGGGGATGGTTTCGGGATAATTCAAAAGCATTACCTTTATTGGGCACATTACTTCTATTGTTATTATATCAGTTCCACCTCAGATCACCATCAGGCATTTGATTACAGAGGACTCTTGTTCTAATAGGCACTTTTTCAAGGTGGACCTGCCGGCTCTCAGGCCTATTGTGGGCCTGGTAAGCCCCACTCTGCATATTCAAACATTCCTTAAGGTTTCTGCATGCTCAGCTGTGTGCGACTCTTTGAGACCCCATGGACTGTAATCCACCATACTCCTCTGTCCATGGGATTATACCAGCAAAAATATTGAAGTGGGTTGCCATTTCCTCCTTAAATCTTCCCGATCCAGGGCTGGAACGACTCTTAGCAACCCCATGGACTGCAGCCTACCAGGCTCCTCTGTCCATGGGATTTTCCAGGCAAGAGTACTGGAGTGGGGTGCCATTGCTTTCTCCAGTGAGTCTCCTACAATTCCTGCATTGGCTGGCCAGTTCGTTACCACTGAGCCACCTGGGAAGCCCACATCTTGAGGTTGGAGATGCACTCAAAGGCTTCAGACTCAGGAAATAAAATCTAAAGTGAGAGCTAATCATTGATAGCAATCAGGAGGATGTGCTTAACTTGCACCTTGCTTTTCTGTTTCTTAAATATTACTTTGTGTTTTCTATTTATTTTGTGAATCAAGGGCAGTGCTTTGAGATAGCTAAATGACCACTGAGGAAGTCCCAGATGTTTATACTTTTATTCAGACGTAACAGACGTGCTCCTTACTGACCTCCACTTAGCGGGTTCATCCCATTGCTCCTGCTTTCCATGCCTGCCTCCGGCTGCCCTGCCAGGGTTGGGTTGGGAGCCCCTGGAACCTCTCTGTGGTGAGATTGCTCTTCCAGACACCATTACACATCTGCCCCTTCAGCTAGAAGCATCCTTGGGTGAAGCACATTGGTTGCTTGCAAACATCCAGTTTTGTTACTCACAAATTTATTTATGCTAATCTCACTTATTTTAACTATGAAACCTAAAAGTATATATATAAACCAATGACATATTAGGGTAAATGTTTCTATGGAAACTAAGTGGAAAGCTTTGGAAAGACGAGATATAGATGATCTACTATTTTGGGGGGTTTTAGTGCTACCAGTGGGAGAGATAAGGGCTTCTGTGGAGGCTCAGCTGTAAGAATCTGCCTGAAATGCAGGAGTGCATGCATGCGTGCTAAGTTGCTTCAGTCAAGTCCAATGCTTTGCGACCCCATGGACTGTAGCCCACCAGTCTCCTATGTCCATGGGATTCTCTAGGCAAGAATACTAGAGTGGAATTGAACCTGTGCCTCTTCGACTCCTGCATTGCAGGCAGATTCCTAACTGCTGAGTCACCAGCAAAGCCTGAAATGGAGGAGATGAGAGTTCAGTCCTTGGGTCATGAAGATCCCCTGGAGAAGGAAACAGCAACCCATTCCAGTATTCTTGCCAGGGAAGTCCTATGGACACGACAGCACGGCAGGCTACAGTCCATGGAAACACAAAAGAGTAGAAAATGACTGTGCGACTATGTAACAAGAAATGGGAAAGATATCCATCAAAAATTAAAGAAAGAAATTGTGATAATCTGGAAGAGTTTAGCACTCAGATTATTGACCATCTGTCTATATTCTTGCTCCACATAAGTAACCAAAACTGGATACTGTTGATAATGAATTATGAATGTGGCTTATTCAAGAAATCACACAGAGCTCCAATCAGTTGATCCTCAAAAAGAAGGGCTCTGCACCAGATCAGCAAAGCAATGTTTATTTTGGGTTTTAGTTTAAAATGTTCAATATAGATCTTTGTTTGTTTGTTTAAAATATAACCAGTGTAGAGCAACTTCTGTTCCTCAGAATTATTTTGTTGTTCATTTGTTCATTTATTTTTGGCTGTGCTAGGTCTTTGCTGCTGAACGCAGGCTTTCTCTAGTTGCAGCAAGTGGGGGCTACTCTCCAATTGTGTTGCAGTGCTCAGAAGATATAGATCAATGGGTTGTGTCATTCATTGCAGAGGAAGCAGGTATTAGAAGCACTTTGGTACACAGTTAAAGATAATATTGTAAAGCTAAAGACTTCTCATTACAACAGCGTCTCTTCTTGCAGAGCACAGGCTCTAGGGCGAGGACTTCAGTAGTTGCTGCTCATGGCCTTAGCTGCTCCTCAGCATGTAGGATCTTAGTTCCCAGACCAGGGATCAAACTCATGTCCCCTGCATTGGCAGGCAGATTCTCAACCACTGGACCACCAGGGAAGTCCCCTCTTTCTTTAAAATTGAAATGTGGTTGATTTACACTGTCATGTTGGTTTCACATGTACAGCAAAGTGATGCAGAGTGCATTCAAAGGACAGAAATCATGAGTGACAACACGGAGCCTCAGAGAAGCTGTAGATCAGTGGGTTGTGTCATCACTGCAGAGGAAGCAGCTGTTAGGAGCACTTTGGTAAACAGTTAAAGATGATATTGTAAAGCTAAAGACTTATGAATCCTATAACCCAACAATTCCACCTTTATTAATACACTTAAGAACACTCTTATAGTTTTATACCAAGATACATACACAAAATTGTTCTTAATAGCAGACCATGGGAACAACCCAAGGCCACAGACAAGAGAGTGAATAAATAACCTGAACTATAGTCACACAGTGAAACAGTAGTCCACCCAACCACACACAACAATATTGTCCAGTTATTTATCACTGTGTAACAAAACACTTCAAGACTTATTTGGCTTAAAATATAAAGGCTTAAAACAGTCACCTTATTATATTTCATGATTTTGTGGCTCAAGAATTTAGGCAGGGCTCAGTTCAGTTCAGTTCACTCACTCAGTCATGTCTGACTCTTTGTGACCCCATGAATCGCAGCACGCCAGGCCTCCCTGTCCATCACCAACTCCTGGAGTTCACTCAGACTCACGCCCATCGAGTCAGTGATGCCATCCAGCCATCCCATCCTCGGTCGTCCCCTTCTCCTCCTGCCCCCAATCCCTCCCAGCATCAGAGTCTTGTTCAATGAGGCAACTCTTCGCATGAGGTGGCCAAAGTACTGGAGCTTCAGCTTCAGCATCATTCCCTCCAAAGAAATCCCAGGGCTGATCTCCTTTAGAATGGACTGGTTGGATCTCCTTGCAGTCCAAGGGACTCAAGAGTCTTCTCCAACACCACAGCAGCTCTGCCTAAATTCTGCTCAGTATCCCATGCGATACTAAGGTCACCCATTCAGCTGGTGGATGGGCTAATCTGCAGGGCCCCAGGCAGTTCTGTTCACACATGTGACAGGGTGGCAGTGGTGGCTAAAGGACTGGACTCAGTTGGGAATGTCCATCAAAGAGCCTTCATGTGGACTCTCGAGCACAGTGGTCTCAGAGTAAAGGGATGTCTTATATGGTGGTCCAGGGATCCCAAAGTGTTCAAAGAGACAGGAAGGTTAAGTTACCAGTTTCTTAAAGCACGCACCCCAGAACTGGCACAGCATCGCTCCATCTTCCTTTACTGGTCACAGCAGGCACAGAGACTGCCCAGATTCTAGCGAAGGGGCCAGCGACCTTGCTTCTCATGGGAGAAAGGTTAAAGAATCAATGACCATCTTTTCCCTTCTGTGAATATAGATAAATTTTTTCACTCCAAGTTACATCAAGAAAGTTGCCTATATTTGAAAGTGAAGTGATTTTAAATCTAAACCAAAATGACATCCTGAGTGTTACTGACATTTCTGTGCTGAGAAGACAAATAAATGATCAGAGGATCACTGATCGGTTACCAGTTTGTGAATGCCATAAACAAGATGACATGAAAGTAGGCTATTTGGTCTTCTCAAGGTCAAAACCAAACCAAAGCCAGTTAGCAGACTGGGGCCAGAAGCTGAAACAAAAGCCCGATTGTCACGCATCGTTTGACCTAGAAATCTAACTTCTAGGAGTCTATTCTAACAGTAGTGGATAAATGTGACTCTGTTCAACATCCACCCTTGTGGGGACCATAGTTCCTTCCCTTGGGGAATTTTTCCTCCTCCTTCTCAGCTCTGTGGCTCTGGTGAAAGCTGCCAATTACAGGGCCCACTGTCAATCCCAAAGCGGGTGTCCACTCACCCCAGGCCAGAGCAGGCAGAGCCCTTACGGGGGATTTTTTACATACAGGGGTAGAGATCAAGTATGTTCTTCCCTTTGAGGTTTGTGTTTGGTGGTGGTTTATTTACTAAATTGTGCCCGACTCTTGTGACACCATGGACTATAGCCCGCCAGGCTTCTCTGTCCGTGGGATTTTCCAAGCAAGAATATTGGAGTGGGTTGCCATTTCTTTCTCCTGGGGAATCTTCCCAATCCAGGGATCGAACCTGGGTCTCCTGCACTGCAGTCAGACTCTTTACCAACTGAGCCACCAGGGAAACCCGAGTTTTATGTTTAGATCTCTTAAAGCTGGAGCTACCTCAGGGCATATTCCTGACTCAGATAGGAAGATCATACAGAGTTGGGGCAATGAAGACCTAGTCCGAGGACAGAGCAAGGGCCTCCTTTGAGCCCTCGGGACCAGTCAACCCTGAAGCAGCTCTTCTGTCTATTATGGAAGCAAGTACATTCCATTTTTGCCTCAAGCTAGTTTGAGTTGGGCTTCTATGGCTTGCAACTGAAAGATTCTTAGTAACATACTGAGGACATTTTCAGAAATGCATACAAAGAATGTTCACAGAGTGCTTAAATTGCAGATAAAGAAGAGAAAAAAAAGAAAAGGAAAGAAAACCTAAGGACCTAGTAAGAGGGACATGAAGTGAAAAGAAAGGTACAAATCTAAAACAATAAATAACATTATGATTCTAAACTGTATGGACACACACACAGCTGCTCTAGTCTGTGGAGCTCTGCCACAGGGAGCCTCCTGGTCCAAGGTGAAAACTCCCCAAGGGGAAGGGGTGCAGTCCCCACAGGGATAGATGCAAGACGATCAAAACTGTCCACTGCAGTTAAAATAGACTCCTTGAAATGGAATCTCTAAGCCAAAAGTTGCATGCAAGTTGGACTTTGGTTTCAGTGTCTGGTCCCAAACTGCAAACCAGCTTTGGTTTAGCCTTGACCTTTGGAAGGTCAAATAGCCTACTTCCATGCCATTGATGTTTGAGGCATCCAGAAACTGGCTGATCAGTGGTCCTGGGGTCACTCATCTATTTTATCCGCATAATGTCAGTAATGCTCAAGGCGTGCCATTTTGATGTATTAACATTTCATATGCACTTTCAAATATTCACCCTTCTTCTGGTGTGCCCATATCCACCACTGGTACATGCAGGAGTATAAAGGTCTAGTAATCTTGGCTCAATCCAAGATAGCTCTGAAGGGGAGTTTCTAGTTCCAGAGCTTCCATGCCCCAGCCTGACTCCTTCCAGTCCATTCTCTCTGGTCCCAAGGACACTGCTAAGTAAACATTCTGCTCCCTCAGAGAACCCAGCCACCAACACAGCCCTTAGGATCTGAAAGGCCGTTTTGGGCCTGGAATTTAAGTTGTCTTGTGTACTTGGTTTTTGCAAGGGCATTTTTGTCTCCACAGGTAGAATGTGAGTTCCTAAAAGTGGAAACTGCCTTACATTTCTTTAGCATCCACAACACACTTCTCCACCTTCAATCTTTGTTCTGAATTAAACACAAATACTTGGCAATCTAAAAGCAACATGTGGGCTTTCCAGGTGGCTCGGTAGTCGAAGAATCCACTTGCCAATGCAAGAGATGCGAGAGACGCAGATTTGACCCCTGGGTTGGGAAGATCCCTTGGAGGAGGAAATGGAGGAGGAGGAAATACTCACTCCAGGATTCTTGCTTGGAAAATCCCATGGACAGAGGAGCCTGGCAGTCTATAGTTCATGGAGTCTCAAAGAGTCAAATACGACTTAGCAACTGAGCACATGTAAAGGGCTTTTTGAAAAAGAAATATGTAGCTACATTATTTGAAAATCAGAATGGGGAAAATATGGACACTTGTCTTAGTCTTCTCAGGCTGCTATAACAAAATACCATAAACTGGGTGGCTGGAAACTTCAAGATCAAGGTGCCAGCCAATTAGATTCCTTGCCAGTGCTCTCCTGGCTTCAGATGGCTGTCTTTCCTGCTGTATCCTCATGTGAGAAAGACAGAATAAATCTCAAGTCTTTTCTCTTTTTATAAGGACATTAGTCCCATCCTGAGGGGCCCTACTCTCATGACCCCATCTAATCTTAATCACCTCCTAAAGGCCCCACCTCCAAATGTGGGGATTGGGGCTTCAACAAATGAACTTGGGAGAGACACAAGCATTCAGTCTATAGCAATTCTGTTTCCTTAAAGGAATTATAGCAATGAAGGTCAAGCATCTGCCTTCCTGTATATGCCAAGTGAACGGTGAAGTAGGAAAAAAAAAAAAATCCCCTCTTACTGTGGTTCCTCTTTTACTGGTCTTCTTATATCACCTTCTTCACCGTTTTAATCCTCATTATGCTCCCTGGGCTATTTCGAGTTGCATGATACACTTCTTTTTAAACTAGCTTGGTTATCAGTCCTTGGAGAACTCAGTAAATTCACCAATGGAAGAAACACGTGTAAGTGTACTTTGGCGACACCTCGTGGTAAGATATGCAATAACATCGTGAGCGGCCTCTAATGGCGGATTCCTGGTTTAGTCCTCATGAAAATTAAATAAAAAGGGAATTTTAAGAAACAGTCCATAGAGTTAGCAACAGAAAAGAAGTGTACTTGTAGACATGCTTGCGTGTGTGTGTATATCTCCTTGTGCACTAAAGATAGAAAGAGTCTATCATTCTGTGAAGATGAATCTCAAGCTTGATCACAAGCTTGATCAAGAATGTGTCTTTCATTCTGCCGCTTCTATTCTGACCTCATACAAGATACTGAACCATTTGGGGTTTCACTTTCTCATCTATAAAACAGGAAATTTTAATAACCTCTACAGAGTTCACAAAACTCTGTTAAGTGAACTAAGTGGTAAGTGAAAAGTGTTTTGTGAATTGTATGAACGTTATGCTATACAAATGTTAGCTCTCAGCCACAAAATTTTCCCTTCAAAGAATGTTAATATTACTTAAAGACAAGACAGAATTAATCTGGACCTTGTACCTTACAACAAGACCCTTTCATGCAGGGGTTAACTGAAATGATAATGAGTCCAATCACGAAGATGAAAACAGCAATTTCTAGGGCAGTGGTTCTCAATCAGGGGTGATCACCCTCCAGGGGACATTTGGCAATGTCTGGAACTTTTGTTTGTCACTAGGCGGGGTTGGGGGGAGGTTTACTGGCACCCAGCAAGTAGAAACCAGGGATGATGCTAAACCTCCTGCAAGGCACAGGACAGCCCCCACAACAAAGAATCAATGGCCTGAAATGTCAACAGTGCCAAAGTTGAAAAACCCTGGCTTAGGGAACAGGAGGGAGAAAGTCCAGCCTCCTCTTTCCCTCCAATCGTCCTCATCACCATAGCCACCAGCTATGGGTCGTAAATGAGAATTTATGTGCAAGAGAGTTGCATTATGTGCAACACATATGTACAAGAGAGTTCAGAGTTTGCAGGTTGAACTTTATTAGGAAGGTATTATGAAATGTTATCTACTATTTGTAATTCATCTCAACATGGACACAGTTGGTCATGTTCTTTCCTCCTCTTTTATAGGAAAATAAACCTGAGCTTTTGCTGGAGAGACATGGAGATAGACTAGTGGTAATCACTAAATGCATAGTTACTTGTGGGATTCAGTCCAAATGAGAGCTAAAAGAGACTGAGTATAATTTGTAGTGGCCATGTGCTCTGACAGTGTAGATATAGTATAGCTGCTTTTCTCAATGGTGTAAGACCAGGGTCTGGAGTATACCAAAAAAGGGTTTTTCTGTGTCTTCTTAACTTTTTATTGTATAAAGGAGTATAGCTAACAACGGAGAAGGCAATGACAGCCCACTCCAGTACTCTTTGCCTGGAAAATCCCATGGGCGGAGGAACCTGGTAGGCTGCAGTCCACAGGGTCGCTAAGAGTCGGACACGACTGAGCTACTTCCCTTTCACTTTTCACTTTCATGCACTGGAGAAGGAAATGGCAACCCCCTCCAGTGTTCTTGCCTGGAGAATCCCAGGGACGGGGGAGCCTGGTGGGCTGCCATCTACGGGATCGCACAGAGTCGGACACGAATGAAGCGACTTAGCAGCAGCAGCAGCATAGCTAACCATGTTGTGTTAGTTTTAGGTGTTCAGTTCAGTTCAGTCACTCAGTTGTTTCTGACTCTTTGTTACCCCTTGGACTGCAGCACACCAGGCCTTCCAATCCATCACCAGCTCCTGGAGTTTACTCAAACTCATGTCCATTGAGTCAGTGATGCCATCCAGCCATCTCATCCTCTGTCGTCCCCTTCTTCTCTCGCCTTCAATCTTTCCCAGCATCAAGGTCTTTTCAAATGAGTCAGCTCTTCGCATCAGGTGACCAAAGTATTGGAGTTTCAGCTTCAACATCAGTCCTTCTAATGAATATTCAGGACTGATTTCCTTTAGAATGGACTGGTTGGGTCTCCTTGCAGTTCAAGGGACTCTTAAGAGTCTTGTCCAACACCACAGTTCAAAAGCATCAATTCTTCGGCACTCACCTTTCTTTATAGTCCAACTCTCACATCCATACATGACTACTGGAAAAACCATAGCCTTGACTAGATGGAACTTTGTTGACAAAGCAATGTCTCTGCTTTTTATTTTATTATTTTTTCTTTTTTTCTGTCTCAGGTGTACATGAGTTTGTCTCTGCTTTTTAATATGCTGTCTAGGTTGGTCATAACTTTCCTTCCGGGGAGTAAGCATCTTTTAATTTCATGGCTGCAATCACCATCTGCAGTGATTCAGGAGCCCCAAAAAATAAAGTCACCCACTGTTTCCACTGTTTCTGCATCTATTTGCCATGAAGTGATGGGACCAGATGCCATGATCTTCGTTTTCTGAATGCTGAGCTTTAAGCCAACTTTTTCACTCTCCTCTTTCACTTTCATCAAGAGGCTTTTGAGTTCCTCTTCATTTTTTGCCATAAGGGTGGTATCATCTGCATATCTGAGGTTACTGATATTTCTCCCAGCAGTCTTGATTTCAGCTTGTGCTTCTTCCTGCCCAGCGTGTCTCATGATGTACTCTGCATATAAGTTAAATAAGCAGGGTAACAACATACAGCCTTGACATACTGCTTTCCCTATTTGGAACCAGTCTGTTGTTCCATGGCCAGTTCTAACTGTTGCTTCCTGACCTGCATACAGATTTCTCAAGAGGCAGGTCAGGTGGCTTGGTATTCCCATCTTTTGAAGAACTTTCCACAGTTTACTGTGATCCATAAGTCAAAGGCTTTGGCATAGTCAATAAAGCAGAAATAAGATATTTTTCTGGAACTCTGTTGCTTTTTTGATGATCCAGCAGATGTTGGCAATTTGGTCTCTGGTTCCTCTGCCTTTTCTAAATCCAGCTTGAACATCTGGAAGTTCATGTTTCACGTATTTTTGAAGCCTGGCTTGGAGAATTTTGAGCATTACTTTCTTAGCATGTGAGATGAGTTCAATTGTGCAGTAGTTTGAGCATTCTTTGGAATTGCCTTTCTTATGAGATTGGAATGAAAGCTGACCTTTTCCAGTCTTAGGTGTACAGCAAAGTAATTCAGTTATTTATATACATGTTATCTATTCAAAAAGGTTTTTATTTTTAAACAACTGTTTTTGCTAATCATATCGGCAGTGGTGGTGGTGTAGCCATGTGTTCCAGGAAGCAAACTCACTCAGAAGGACAATGCAGATAGTGGAGTGCAGTTTACTACACCGGCGGGCCCAAGGCAGAGTCTCCTCTTAGCCAAGGACCCCAACCAACCAGTTTTTGTGAAAACTTTATACACCCTATGTGAACATGCCCAAACCCACCTCCCCAAATTCCCTGAAGCTAGTCTGAACAAAGGAAAAGAAAGACAACAATACTTAAGCCTAGGCAGCTAACAGTGGACAATTATCAATAGACCTGTGGTCATACCCCAATAAGCATAANCAACCAACCAGTTTTTGTGAAAACTTTATACACCCTATGTGAACATGCCCAAACCCACCTCCCCAAATTCCCTGAAGCTAGTCTGAACAAAGGAAAAGAAAGACAACAATACTTAAGCCTAGGCAGCTAACAGTGGACAATTATCAATAGACCTGTGGTCATACCCCAATAAGCATAATAGAATTTATGATTCTATTCTGTTATACAGATAATTAGGGTATTTTTTTAGGCAACAGAGAGTCTAGGTACTGAGCCCTGGGGCTCTTCCATCTAGTGGGTCTGGTTTTCCAGGTAGTATGGTATTTACATAGATACTGGGCGTATAGCTCGAAGTCCACAGTCCAGCCCAAGATGGAGTCCTGCTTTCAAGATGGAGCCTGTTTTGTCTGCTTCCTCCTTCAGTGGTATTAATATTGTTGCTTTGAGGTTGCTATATGGTTGCTATATGAGCAATACAGCATAAAACAAATGAGTGAGTGGCTGATTTCTGGCTTGGAGCAGGAAATATACACATTGACCCTTAAAGTATCATCTTGTCAGATCAGATCACAATGAAGCTATGGAAAACCACTAGGTCTTATAAAGAGAATTTAGGAGCCAATTGGAAGGGGCATTCACTAACCAAAGATGTGGCAATCTATAATTCAAGATACAAAGGGACTGAAATTGCCTAAATCACTTTTTAAAATCATTTTATACTTTTAAAAATTGTATTCCATATATATATTTTAAAAGTTTAAGTCATATTTGGAGAATATTAGGGGACCAATCAAAAGGGACCTAATTAGACGTAAAGGATTTTGCATAGCAAAGGAAACCATAAACAGGACAAAAAAGATAACACACAAAATGAGAGAAAATATATGCAAAGAATGCAATTGATAAGGAATTCATCTCCAACATTTATAACAGCTCGTGTGTTTCAGTATCAAGAAAACAAACAATATAATCAAAAAATGGGTCAAAGATCTAAATAGACATTTCTCCAAAGAAGACATACAGAAGGCCAAGAGGCATATGAAATGATACTCAATATTGAAAATTATTAGAGAAATATAAATCAAAGCTACAAGTTACCATTTCGCACCAATCAAAATGGCCATCATCAAAAAATCTACAAAGAATAAGTGCTGGAAAGTGTTTGGAAAAAAGGGAATCCTCCTACCCCGATGGTGGAAATGTAAACTGGTACAGCCACTATGGAGAACAGTATGGAGGTGCCTTAAAAAACTAAAAATAGAGCTACCATAATGTTATGTGACAGCCTGGATGGATGGAAAGTTTGGAGGAGAATGCAAACATGTATATGTATGGCTGAGTCCCTTTGCTGTTCACTTTAAACTATCACAACATTGTTAATCAGCTAAACTGCAGTACAAAATAAAAAGCTTTTTTAATCATTAAAATTTTTAAAAATAAAAGTAAATAAAAATAGAGCTACCATGTGTGTGTGCTAAGTCGCTTCAATTGTGACTGACTCTGTGCAACCCATGGACTGTAACCTGTCCATGGGGCAGGCTCCTCTGTCCATCGAATTCTCCAGGCAAGAATACTGGAGTGGGTTGCCCATGCCCTCCTTCAGGGCATCTTTCCCAACCAAGCATTGAAATCTCCTGTACTGGTGGCGGATTCCTCCCACTAGTGCCACCTGGGAAGCCCCAGAGCTACCATACGATTCAGCAATCCAACTCCTGTGGTACATAAAGACACTGGAGTATTAATCACTCAGCTGTTAAAAAGAATGAAGTAATGCCATTTGCTGCAACATGGATGGACATGGAGATTACCATACTAAGTGAAGTGAGTCAGAGAAAGACAAATATCATATGATACCACTATATGTGTAATCTAAAACAAAATCATACAAATGAACCTATTTACAAAACAGAAACAGACTCATAGACTTAGAGAACAAACTTATGGTTATGGGTGGCAGAGTGGAAGGGAGAGACAGATTGGGAGGTTGGGACTGACATATACATACTATTATATTTAAAATAACCAACAAGGACCTACTATATAGCACAGGAAATTCTGCTCAATATTCTCAATATATTTTCTTAAATGGGAAAAGAATTTGAAAAAAGATACATGGATATGTTAATTGAATCACTTTGTGATACATCAGAAATTAACACCACTTTGTTAATTAACTGTGCTCCAGAATATAACAAAATAGAATTTAAAAAAAAGAACAGTTGACCCTTGAATAACATAGGTTTGAACTGCACAGGTCCACTTAGATGCAGCGATGCAGCATTTTCCGTTCCAATAAATACATATATGTACTGTAAATGTATTTTCTCTTTTTTATGATTTTCTTAATAGCATTTTCTTTTCTCTAGCTTACTTTATTGTAAGAATACAGTATATAATACATATACTGTCCTAAATATATGTCAGTAGACTATTATGTTACTGGTAAGGCTTCCAGTTGGAGAAGGAAATGGCAACCCACTCCATTAGTCTTGCCTAGAGAATCCCCATAGACAGAGGAGCCTGGGGGGCTACAGTCCATAGGGTCACACAGAGTCGGACACGACTGAAGCGACTTAGCACACAAGGCTTCCAGTCAGCAGTAGCTACTAGTAGTTGTTTTCAGTTCAGTTCAGTTCAGTCGCTCAGTCGTGTCCGACTCTTTGCGATCCCATGAATAGCAGCACGCCAGGCCTCCCTGTTCATCACCATCTCCCGGAGTTCACTCAAACTCATGTCCATCAAGTCGGTGATGCCATCCAGCCATCTCATCCTCTGTTGTTCCCTTCTCCTCCNAAAAAAAAAAAAGAAACAGATGTTTTTCTGGAACTCTCTTCCTTTTGGGGGAGTCAAAAGTTATATTGTATTTTTGACCCCTTCGGTTGCACCACTAACCCCAGTGTTGTTCCAGGGTCAACTCTATTAAGAAACACAAGTAAGGGATTATTTTACTGGTTACTTGAGGGTGAAGGATATGAGTGGCGTGGGGCGCATAGAGTGTCTTCTCAGTGACTGGAAAAATTTTGTTTCTTAACCAGGATGGTAGTTATAAGGCACCCCACTCCAGTACTCTTGCCTGGAAAATCCCATGGGCAGAGGAGCTTGGTGGGCTGCAGTCCATGGGGTCGCCAAGAGTCGGACTCGACTGAGCGACTTCACTTTCACTTTTCACTTTCATGCATTGGAGAAGGAAATGGCAACCCACTCCAGTGTCCTTGCCTGGAGAATCCCAGGAACGGGGGAGCCTGGTGGGCTGCCGTCTATGGGGTCACACAGAGTCGGACACGACTGAAGCGACTTAGCAGCAGCAACAGCAGCAGTGATTTGTTAATATATGCCTTACAACTAAATTAAATTTAGGTGATTACATTTAACTATATTAAATGTTAATATAATGTTAATCAATGTTAAATATTAATAACTGTTAAATATAAGTATTTACTATAAGTATTAAATTGTATATATATGCCTTATAGTGATTCATTACATTATACATTTATTTTTGTGTGATTTTCTGTATCTAGAGTTTGTTTTCCAACAAAAAGTTTTAAAGTAATATAAAGAAATTGCAAGGCAGAAATTTGTGGAATCGTGTCACAACACAAACACAGTGGGTTTTTGTAACTTTGTTTTCACACTTAACTTTAGAGCTAGAATGTAATGACAATTACAGGAATTGGCCACTAGGGTGTGTTCTTTGTTGCCCATAGCTTCCGTGTTTCCACTGAGAAAAGGAGGTTTTTAAATGTGTAATGCCAAGTGATTTTAGGATAAAAGACTCATCGTCCTTTGATTACAGTCAATGTAAGTTAGTGTCAATGCTGACAACTTTTATTTGGAAGATTAGATTCAACATGTAAATACAGTGTATATATTGAAAATATTACCGCTTTCTCCTTTCAAATAAGTCTTAATTTACTTAGGTTATAATAAAGCCTCATAAACCACTGTAACAAAACATTAGTACCTGACATGTGGAGAATGAAAGGTGAGAAGCTTTCATCCTCGGTCTTCTAATAAAAGACAATAGCCCACCGGTAGCAGGGACAGAAACCCTGGGAGCTACTCAGAACCTCTTCTCAGATACGTCACCCAGCTCCAGGTGGGCAAAGAATAACAAACAACACACCTGCCAGGCTTTGAGAGGCAATCAGGAAAGAAGCCTGGTCTTTGAGGGGCCAAGGGTGAGGTCACCTATGACTGGTAATCCAAGAAGCATCTTTCTTGATGTGCAGTGAGGAAAGGGCTGCTGTCCATAGGATTTTATTGATAGGAAGCTCATGCTAAGCTTGAGAGTCCCGCATCTTAGGTGAGAAAAAAAAGGTGGCTCTCCTATAATAGCTGCTTATCTTTTCTCAAAAGGAGGAACAGGTGATACAACCACCTTTTGTTAATAAATTATGGACCTCAGCTGCTTTGTATTGCTAAGAAAATAAAAAGTTTATGAATTGCTCATACATTTAAAAAAAAATGCTTTCAATTTTAGAATTTTTTCACAAGGCTTTGATAGCTAATACAGCGATGTCTTAACCTTTACCATTAATTGTTATCATGGCATTTGCCAGGCCTCTCTAACCATTCTGAAGGTGTGATACACTGTCTGTAGGTGTACTTGTGTATACACTTGTTAGAATGGGTCAGAATTACTCATTCTGGTTCCTTTTTGAGATTTCATGTACTAGTTCATTAGAAGCACCTTGGGGTCACATATCCTTCCTGCTGCGATCACAGGATCTCAGTGGTGAAGACGTGGGACGCAGATGGACAGAGAAGAAAGGGAAGCAGAGAGGATGCATGGGGGCAAGATCACATTGGGAGGGTCACAGATTTAAAATTTTCCACTCGGGTGGACACCATGGCTTTTCCCTAATCCCCAGTGCTCTTTAGGGACCCCATGCCTCACCCCAGAGACGAAAGTCAGCCTTCTCTCATTTTAGGACCTTCCTAGGAGCCTCCAGGACACACCTTGTCACAGGCGTGCCCCTGGCTTAAGTACCCCACAGTATCCCCCACCTCTTGGCTTCTTCCAGCCAGTGCCAGCCTCACACCCCCGATGGTCGCCTCCTGCCCCCAGAAATTCTTCCTCCACCCTTTCACCCTCTGTCACCCATGCAGTGCTTAAGCAAATGGACTGCAGCCTCAGAGAGAACAGTTAGAATCCCAGTTCAGCCACTTTCATGTGACCTTGGGCAAACCATTTAACCTCTCTAAGCCTCGAATTTCTTTGTCATTACATAAAAATGATGAGGATAATAATATTGACCTAATACTGATTCTTTTTTTCAAAGCAAACACTCCCGTTACCAACACCCGAGTCAAGAAAAAGCCAGCACCCAGCACTGCCGCCCCCTCCCAATCACTGACCCCTCCTCCCCGCAACTTCTATACCACAGATTTATCTCGGTTTTTGGACTTTATATAAGTGATCATCTACAGCAAACACACTTTTACATCTGGGTTTTTTCCACTCAAACCTCTGTTTCTGAGACTCACCCAAGTTGTCACGTTAGCAGTAATTATTTCGTTCTTATTCTACTGCTGATGAGTAATTGGGTTGTTTCCAGCTTGGACTATTACCAAGAAAGATGCTAGGAACATGCCGGACGTAGCCTCAAGAAGTAGAAAACAAACAGGATGGGACAAAGTGCTGGACTTAAGTTTACACAGGTTGTTGAGTTATTATTGACAGGTAATGAGGGAGAATGGAAAAGAAGTTAGGGTTTTAGTTCAGGCACACTTGTGATAAGCTCTGGACTTTCCACTTACTAACCGTATGACTTGGGCAATTAGTTGACCCCTTTGAGAATCAATTTATTCATCTGCAAAATAGTAATAAAAATATCTCCCTCATTTACAGAAAGAGATGTTCACACAAGAAGGTGGCTTCAGGGGCTTCCCCGGTAGCTTAGTGGTAAAGAACCAACTTGCCAAGGCAGGAGACACAGTTTCGTTCCCTGGTCTGGCAAGATCCCACATGCCACAGAGTAACTAAGCCCGTGTGCCACAACTTCTGAGCCTGGGCTCTAGAGCCAGCCAGCCTCCACTACTGAGCACACGCACCCTAGAGCCTGGGTTCCACAAGAGAAGCCACTGCAATGAGAAGGCTGCATACTGCAACGAGAGAGTCACCACCACTTGATGCAACTAGAGAAAAGTCCGCATGCAACAAGGAAGACCCGGCACAGCTGAAAATAAATAAATCAATTTAAAAAAAAAGAAGAAGAAGGTGTCTGCAAAGGCCCTAGCAGGGTGCCTAACATATGAAGGTGACTGCAGTATTTTGGGGCAGGAGAGAAACACAGGTGCAAAGGGAGGAGCCCTTTCTCTCCTAGATGCATCTACTTAGGGTATTTATTCAAACGTATCTCCTGGGAACATTTTTACTATAAAATTAACAAAGGGCAAGGAAATTTTTAAAAACTTCTAATCACTTGACCAAGTAAAACGAATGAATGAATCTAGCTGCCCATCAGGTTGGTTGCGTATCCACATGAAGACTATTTTTAGTATACCCTGGCACACCTGCCCACCCTGGCAGGGTATACTCCAAGGACGAAAGGTAAATAGGTAGGTAGGTGGATAGACAGATAGATAGATAAGGAAAATCATTATCTTAGGAACCAAGATTGTCAATATAAAAGAAAAGAGGAATATAAAATTCAGAAAATATGGGTAAAAGTCCTTTAACTCATTAAAATGTACTATTAGTTAGTATACAGTAGTTGTCTACTAAAAAGGCCAAGAAGCAACCACACCTAATGACAATGAGCCTCCCTAGCCCCCAGACTGTAAATGTCCTAATTTGAATTCCAGTATAAATTAGTCTCTTTCCATCTCTGCCCACTGTAACAGCCTAGATACAACAGCAGCCGAGTAATAGAAAGGCCACACTGTTAGACACAGGAGCCAATTCATGGGCCAAAAATGAAACAAGCTGGGTGTCAGAAGGATAATGTTTACAATGGATTGAAAAACAAGACAATTATAAAAACCCAAGTGTTCATAATGACATAATCACACACACCCCTCATTGCTTGTCTTTGGAGGTGGCTTTGGTATCAACAAGTTTTTATGAAAATTGGTGAATGAAGGAAAAGAGAAGCATTTATCCTGACCATATCTTTATATTCAGCCTGTTTTTCAAGGTAACTAAATAGTTGATGAAGGAAAGTTCTTCTTTATAGAATTTTGGCTAATAAATCTGGAGGGAATGTAGCCACTAATTAAATGATGTATTTTTACTGCTAAGTCGCTTCAGTCATGTCCGACTCTGTGCAACCCCACACATGGCAGCCCACCAGCTCCCCTGTCCCTGGGATTCTCCAGGCAAGAACATTGGAGTGGGTTGCCACTTCCTTCTCCAATGTATGAAAGTGAAAAGTGAAAGGGAAGTCGCTCAGTCATGTCTGATTCTTAGCGACCCCATGGCCTGCAGCCTACCAGGCTTCTCTGTCCATGGGATTTTCCAGGCAGGAGTCCTGGGGTGGGGTGCCATTGCCTTCTCTGTCAACAGCTACTAAAACCATCCCTGGAAGGTAGATCAGGAGCTTTAAAGTGGTGGGATCAGGTTGACACCACCTCAGTCTCACTTGGCCAGACTTTGAAAGTGAGAAATGAAGTACCTGGGACCACATAGAAGTATTCTTCCCAGCATAGCTGAAACTAATCAAGCCTCTGACTCACCTACCAGCATACAGGAAATAGAGAGATACACGAATAGGTAAATGAACCCACAGTAATCAATCAGCCAGATTCAACAGATTGAAAATTCTACAGGTAAATAACCTGGTTTCTTAAAAAAATAAAAAATAAAAAAAAGCATATTTTGGGGAAAAGAGCAATTATTAAAATTAAAGTAGACTCAAAAGAAATAGTCACCAAAGGCAGTTGGTAAACCTTGTTTGGGTCCTAATTTGAAGAAATCAACTGTAAAATGACAATTTTGAGACATTCAGGGAAATGTGAATATAAACTTAGTCCTAGTTAATGTCATTGATAGTTTTATTAAATGCAATAATATCAATGAAGTTATTTTTTCCTAAATGCTCTTATCTCTCAGAAATAGCTACTTTAGTATTTACGGCAAAATAATTTATTCTGTGGTTTGCTTTAAAATATTCTAACAAAACAGAGATGGAATAATATAAACAAAGGAAGATAGGTCAAAGGTTGATTGTTGAAGCAAGATGAAGGATACCTGAGAGCTCATATGTTAGTCCTTCTATTTGGGGATACATTTAAAGTCCTTCAAAATAAAAAATGTTCATTTCTATTTAGAATTTAAAGTTATGTCAGTGGTATAAATTATATTAAATTTCATTAATTTGGAATAAGGACAATCAAGGTCAGGCAGAACTAATTTTTTAATTATAATTCTAATTTTAGAATAATTGTATTTAATTTCAACAGACCGTATCTTTATTATGTATAAGTTGATGCAATGACTTGGAATAAGAAGTTTCAAAGAGTTGGTAAATAAAATATCAATTATTGCATCCAGATGTTAAATGTAACCCTTCTCATTGTCAGAGTTTCAGCACGGGTCCCAGAGGCCAAGTAGTAAACAATAAGTATCAAGTTCCCCACTTATAAACTGAGATACTGACTAGGCTAGACCATCTACACCAGACTTGTAAAGGGAAAAATCCAAGCTAGTTCCACCAGCATTAAATGACCACCCTCTTCTAACCTCTTAAGGCATGAAGAGACTTCAGTGCTGAGCTGTGTGTCCCTCCAAGGGGGAAGGATTGAGGATCCTTCTTTCTCACTCAAGCTTGTGGAGGGACTCCAAAAGGCCCTTGAGAGAGCATGAGGCTGGGGAGACATGCAGGTGGGTGCTGGAAAGGTGAGAGGCCATGGCAGAACTGCCCCTGTCTGTGGGCAGAGTGAGGAAAGAATCACTTAGAAGTGATCTGTACTTCCTCAATGGCAGGGCAAAGGGAAATGTTCCCGAGGACCATATGTAGACTCCATGCTGGGGTGTTGCCTGGAGTTACCCAAGGACTTCATCTCAGAGCACACAGAGGTGGGACCACCTAAGAGGTCAGAAAGTCATCCAAGAGCACCAAGCTAGAGGTGGGCTCAGAAGGGCCCCACCTGTGCAGACCACCTCTACAGACAGCCATCGCCCAGTTACAGCCACCGTGGCCACGAGACAGGAGAGACAGGACTGCTCCCTCCCTTGTGCCACCCTCTCCTCAACCCAACCCAGAGGGGTCAGAAACGGCTGCTAGTTTTCCAGACTGAGGTAGGCCCAAGTTCAGAAAGGGGGGATATTCAGAATTAAAGGAAATTTGGAGGGCTTCCTGGGTGGCTCAGTGGTAAAGAATCCGCCTACCAGGGCAGGAGCTCAATCCCTGATCTGGGAAGATCCCACGTGCCGAGCAGCAACAAAAGCAGAGCGCTGCAACTCCTGACCTGCAGCTACCGAAGCCCGGTTGCCCTGGAGCAAAGCAGCCACTGCAATGAGGAACCTGAACCCCGCACCTAGAGGGTAAGCCCCGCTTGCTACAACTAAAGAAAAGCCCCCTCAGCAACGACCCAGCACAGCCAAATAAACAAATAAATTTGGAGTTTCAATATAACCCTTAATGGGATTATAGGCCATTCCAGTGACAGATACAGAAACCAGGAAGGCTATGGGGCATATAGTTTTATCAACAGAATGAGTCCACAGATTAACAATTCAAATTACCTAGGTCTTGTTTGTTTTCAAGAAACCGCCTAAAATATTTCTAAATTCTTGGCAATAACTTCAAGAGCGAGGAGGGAAATGGCACGGATGAGACTGGAAAATAAGGGGGATGGGGGCTAAGGGCTTTGATTCTTTAATTCTAAAAATGATGGAGAGCCGTGGAAAGCTTTTAGGTGTGGATTACAAGACAGGATTTTCCACATTGTGGCTGCAGTGGGACAAGTGGACAGGGTGGGGTGGGTGGGAGCTGGCCTGGCCAAGAAGCAGAAAAACCAGTTAGAACACTGGTGATCTGG
>SJYA01002271.1:651892-905477 GCA_006410615.1 Neotragus moschatus | reverse complement strand
TTGAATGGGTGACTGGGTGACTCTGAAGTGAGTGGATATTAGACTTACTCTGATGATCCCTTCTACAGGTCTTATTGACGAATAGCTCCACGGTGGGGGTAGGGGGATTTAGCAGGAGCAAAGAGATTATTCCTGGGTTTCTGGATTAAACAGCTGGGTGATGACTTTTAACAAAAAACAAAACAGGGGAGGATTGGTGGGAAAAGTGACAAGTTTAGTTCTAAATCTGTCAAGCTGAAGAACCTGTGAGAGATCCTGGGAAAGCGGTCAGGTAGGGAGCTAGATAGCAGAGCCTGGAGTTGAAGAAGCAGGGTGGGGCCATGGGCTCCCCCGAAAGTAGGTGGCCAGTGCAGCCTGGGAGGGCTGGGCTTGCTGGGCTGGGTTTGAATGGACAGCAGGACCCGAGCCTCAGGGAAATCAGGGGATTGTAGAGGAGGTGAAGGCAACAAGAAAATTTCCAAAGTAGAGATCAGAAAGCAACCAAGAAGAGTGAAAAAGGATGGTGACTTCTAAGTCTAAGGAGGAATAAAACAGTGTTAGATGTTGTTGAACGACTAATCAAAATAAAGACTATTTCCTTCAGCATAATTCCTGGGCGTGGCACATGGGGACACTTCCAGTGAGATGGGCCAGGAGTTGTTGGCTGTGGAAGCTGGGTGTTGAGCACATGGAGGTTCACTGCGTTCTACTTATGTATATGTTTGAAACTTCCCCTAACAAAATTTTTTTATTATTTTTCCATAATAAAAATGTAGCCTTTGGATTTATTATCACAGAGACCAGTGACCTCTGCACGAATAGCTTCATGAAGGCAGAAGCCAGACTGAATGGATTAAGCAGTGGAGGCAAGAAAGAGACAGGGTGTAAACAGAAGACAGCATGGGTTTGGAAGAGGATTTTTTTTTCTTTTTCGGAGTGGAGAGATAGGAGCTTGGTTATATCCTGAAATGGCTGAGCTGGGGGCAGGGAAATGTTGTTGAAAAAGGAAGGAGCCTAAGAAGGTAGGGGGAGATGGAATGGGAGATTCTAGAGGCACAGAGCTTATATCTTCCTCTTAGCTAAACAGTGAGGGCACCTGAGCCAGGGAGGGAAGGTGAAGGGCTCAGAGATTTAAAAACAGTGGATAAGGTTTGAAAAAGAAAGAATTCTGTAGGAAAACCTTGTAGGGTAGTGTTGAGGGTCCAAATGACGTCGGTGAACATGAAAATTGCTTTGTAGGGTTTTGTTTGGTTGGTTGGTTGTTTTTTTTGTTTTGTTTTGTTTTTGTAGCCTGGTTCTGAGCTCACAAAAGAAGAATGTCCAGCTTCGTCAGGTTGTTGGAGGTTGGCCAAGGATGCCAAAGGAAAAATTGAACATGAGAGTTTGGGTATGTCATAGATAACTACTGTTGCAGAACAAATTACCCCCAAATTCAGCAGTTTAAAAACACAGGCAGTACTTCCCTGGTAGTCCAGTGGTTAAGAATCCACCTGCCAGTGCAGGGGACACAGATCTGACCCCTGGTTCAGGGAGATTCCATATGCCATGGGGCAACTAAGCCCGTGGGCTGCAACCACTGAAGCCCGTGGGCCTGTAGCCTGTGCTCCACAACAAAAGACACCACCATGAGAAGCGGGTGCACCTCAGCTAAAGAGGAGCCCTCGCTCTCTAATTAAAGAAAGCGTGAGCAGCACCGAAGACCCATCACAGCCAAAAATAAACGAATAAGTGAAATAAAACCCATAAGCATTTATGATCTCACACAGTAGCACACCAGCATAAAACAGTGCCACGTCAGACTTGCCCATCTCCCCTCAATAAAAGGAAGCTTCCTGAGAGGGGGCCTGGGCCTGTCTTGCTCCTTGCTGTATCCTCTTGGTGTAGAGGAGTACCAGGCACGTAGCAAACAATTAAAATTAAAAAAAAAAATCTGAAAGCAATTGAGTGAGTAAATGAGTGAAACCCACCAGAGAAAATTTCAGTTTCAATTTAATGGCAAACTTTTTATTTTCATGAATAGGGAATGGGGTTTTCAAGGGTGGATTTATTAGCTTGCACAGACTTTCAATGGTTCCCTATTGTATGCTGGTATTTTTTATCCTCTTCTTTTTCTTTTGTCAAATACAATTAGCTTATAATGCTGCTGGTGAAACAGTTCTCGGAGTTATGACTTAACATGCTGCGCTCTTGAAAAATCACTCTCAAATACAAACACAAATATCCCATTCTAAATGCAAAAGGTAAGTTCCACAAAGGATTGCTATAAAGAAAACTTCACTTAAAATCCTTGTTTGAATTCACTTTCAATAGAAAATTAGAAATGAGTCTTGGCAACAATGACAAAAAAAAAAAGAAAAAATTGATCCCTGAATGAACACAAGCATACTTAATGATTTCAACAAACTTTTTGAAAACCACATATCTTAAGGGAAAATCCCCTTTTGAAATATTAATATTCAAAATGTTAACCTATGAAAAAAATAGTAATAGCTTACATTTTATTAGCTCTGGGGTTTATCCCCTTACGTCACCATCCCACCCCCTCAGCTCTCAGCCCTGTTTGAGACAGCAGGTGGTGAGGGCCACCAAGGGGCCGGGGCTGTGTGTGGTTAGGACCAGTAAGGATCTTGGACTCATAGTCCTAGCTCTGTTCTCTTTAGCTGTGTGATCATAAACCAGTCACTTGACCTCTCTGGGCTTCAGTTATCTCCTCTGTAAACTGAGGAGTTATCAGGGTTGCAAAGGTCAGATGAGAAGCCTTTAAAACACCTGAGATGTGTGAGTTAGCCAAGACTGGCCGTTGTCTTGGTTGTTATAGATTAGAAAACTGAGTCAGAAATGTTCAGAGATTTGCTTAAGGTTACACAACCAGAAGGCATCAGAGTTTGACTCACTCCCAGCATTTGTCTCCAAATGGAGCGCCCTTTCCGCCTTACTACAATTATCTCGCATTTTAACAATGAGAGTGTATGACTGTCTTACAAAAGGTCGAAAACAAAATACTAAAGATATAGCATACAATCAGAAACTGACAGTGAGAATAACTGTTTTTACATTCCCCTAGTGTTTCCACCCTGGAGACAGCAATCCCTAGAGCTTTAGAGATTTAACTAAGGGTTTAGCAGCAATAAAATACCATCCGACTTTCTTAAAATGCTTACTTATCTATTTTGTTGAGCTGTACTGGGTCTCAGTTGCAGCAGTGTGTTCTTCAGTGGCGGCATGTGGGACCTAGTTCCCTCATCAGGGATCCATCTCAGGCCACTGACCACCAGGGAAGTCCATGTCATACTTTTAAATTATAGCTAAATACTAGTTCTTTCAGTGATTGGGACTTGCTTCTTTTTTTTTTAACATCACAACCTCTTTCTGGCCTCTGACACCAGATGNCTTCAGTGGCGGCATGTGGGACCTAGTTCCCTCATCAGGGATCCATCTCAGGCCACTGACCACCAGGGAAGTCCATGTCATACTTTTAAATTATAGCTAAATACTAGTTCTTTCAGTGATTGGGACTTGCTTCTTTTTTTTTTAACATCACAACCTCTTTCTGGCCTCTGACACCAGATGCAACTCTGCAGTGAGCTGCCCAAACGCTGGTAATTCTCATTCACCATAGCTGTGTTCTGTCAAGTCATCAAGAAGGCTGAGTTTAGTCAATTCCTAGGGGAGATAAAGCCTTGGTTCCTGTGAGCCTCTGGTGACAATATTTTTGTCAACCAATCAAAACAGAACCTTGTTTTATGTGCCTTTCTATTTAAATACACCTTATTTAATAGATATTGTTGATTCATTCACACTGAACTCACGGCCAACCGCACCGTAACTCATGCCTGAGCCAAGCTTGCCCAGTACACATATTTTTCTCCTTAAGGCACATCACAACTTTCTGTGGACCCTAAACAGCACTACAGCACTGCACTTGGGGGTCATTTTAAACAGCATGTGTGTGTTAGTCACTCACTCATGTCTGACTCTTTGTGACTCCCAAGGACTGTAGCTGACTGTATAATCACCAACAAAAATGGAAAAAAAACAAAGAAATGGCATTAAAGAGACCACGGTAAGCGGCACTTTTTACAGCATTTGTGCTAATTCAGAAAAGCTGAACGTAGCCTTGTTTAGCCTCACCTGGGAACGTGTGCAGTGGGCAACTCGAAATTTCCACCATTCTGTGTATGGCTACGTGTGTGTTTGTGGTCAGTGACTCAGCCAAGTCCAACTCTTTGCGACCCCATGGACGGTAGCCTGCCAGGCTCCTCTGTCCATGGAATTCTTCAGGCAAGAACACTGGAGTGGGTTGCCATGTCCTCCTCCAGGGGATCTTTCCAACCCAGGGATTAAACCTGAGTCTTCTGCATTGCAGGCAGATTCTTTACTTTCTGAGTCACTAGAGCCAGACATCCTGGAATGTGAAGTCAAGTGGGCCTTAGAAAGCATCACTAGGAACAAAGCTNCAAATAAATTTTAGCTAGGAGGTAAATTCACAAATATGGTATCCCCAGATAGCTACAGGAAAGATTGTATCTATTGGGTTGGCAAAAAAGTGCGTTCAAATCCAAACTTTTTGGCCAACTCAAGAGTTGGTGCAGAAGGAGGTCATATGAAAGGGCCATGAACCCTGAGGCTGCTCTGCTGCTAAGAGGTGAATGGACATGTGTTCTAGTCAACCTCAGTTCTCTTGCATGTAAAGTGAGGAGGCTGGATTAAAGGAGTCTAAATTTCCTCCCAGCAACAACATTCAGGGATGCAGATAACGACCCCTCATACAGGCATAGAACATACAACTTTACCTCAACTATAAGATGTAGATTATGGAACCAAATCTGTGACTCTAGGCGAACACTTAACCTCTCTGAACCTCATTTTCTTTATGAAATGAAAACGTCTGTCTTATAGAGTTGCTGGAGGGAAAAGGGAATGAGAAACAAAATCATAATATACGCAAAGTACCTAGGACATGCGTGTTCAGTTGCTCAGTTGTGTCTGACTTTTGAGACCTCAAGGACAAGAGGATCTTCCCAACCGAGTGATGGAGCCTGCATCTCCTGTGTCTCCTGCATTGGCAGGCGGATTCTTTACCACTGAGCCACCTGGGAAGCCCCTACCTAGAACATAGGGAGCACTAAATGTTAATTCTTCTTTCCTGAAAATGTGTAAACACTGCTTATTAATATGAAGTTGTTCAACTGGATGCTGGGGGAAAAGGGCTACTTAATAACTTCATATGGTCCAAGAATGACCAATGAGCAATGGGTTTTATCAAGAAGTTATTGGTTTCTAATAAAATAAGCAATATTGTTCCTGAGTTATCTGCCAGTTAGTAGATTCAATGTGGCCACCCAGCCTCAGCAAGTAGTCAAAATTCTCTGCCTTACTCATTCAGTGATTCACTCATCCATGATTCCATAAATGCTTATGGACTACTTACTATATGCCAGGGGGCACTGTTCTAGGCACTGGAGGTAAAGCTCTGCTTTCTAAGAGCTTATGGAAGTGAAAATCTGTTGCTAAGTTGTGTCCAACTCTCTTGTTGATCCCATGGACTGCAGCCCATCAGGCTCCCTTGCCCATGGGATTTCCCAGGAAAGAATGCTGGAGTGGGCTGCTCTCCAGCATTGCACTCCAGCAAGCCCAAGAAAGGTTTCCTTCTCCAGGGGATCTTCCTGACCCAGGGATTGAACCCATGTCTCCTGCTTAGCAGGTAGATTCTTTACCACTGAGCCACCAGGGAAGTACCACCGGCCAAGTGCTTATAGTCCAATGTATGTGACATCAGGCAGTAAATCAGTCTCATGAGATGTCTGATGACAGTCGGGGTTAAGAAGAAGCAGTGGGCTAAAGGTTCAGAGAGTAGAGGAAGGAGGGTGCTCCCTTGAGAAGATGATCAGAGACGGCCTCTTTAAGGAGCTGCATCTGAGCAAAGACCTGCCTGGTGGGAGGAGAGAACCAAGAGACGATCCAGGAAGGGGATGGCATTCAGGGCCTTGAAATCAAGAAAGAGCTTCTGTTTGGGGTAAACAGCGTGGAGACTGGTGGGGAAGAGTGTGGGCTCAAGAGGGCAGAGCAGTGGATGAGACCAGTGTCGGAAGAGAGGCCAGCTTGCGGAGGCCAAGGACATCGTGCTAAGGACTTTAGATTTCATTCTGAACTTAACGAGCCAGTTGATGGTGGTTGGTAAATTTACACTGGATGAATTTAAACTGCTTTTTGCATGTGATTATAAAAACATTTTAAACTTTTGGAGATTCTAAAATAAAATTACAGGGGACTTCCCTGGTGGTCCAGGGGTTGAGAGTCTATATATTCACTGCAGGGGGCGCAGTTTCGATTCTTGCTCTGGGAACTAAAATCCTACATACCACATAGCTTGGCCAAAAGAAAAAAAAACACAATTACCTGTTTGTCATCCCACTGAAGTAATAATAAACTATAAAGATGAATAGAATCCTCTTAGTTGCCTCTCTCCAGTCACATTCTCCTCCCTCCCACAAGAGGAAAGTGAAAGTGTTAGTCTCTGTCAGGTCCAACTCTTTGCAACCCCACAGAATGTAGCCTACTAAACTCCTCTGTCCATGGAGATTCTTCAGGCAAGAATACTGGAGTGGGTTGTCATGCCCTCCTCCAGGGAATCTTCCCGAACCAAGGATCAAACCTGAGTCTCTTATATCTTCTGCATTGGCAGGCAGGTTCCTTACCACTAGCGCCACCTGAGAAGCCCCCCACAAGAGGAGACCCTTGCCTGAATTTGAGGTCATCATTTCTAGGTGTATCTTTATGCTTTTGCTAAATGTATATGCATCCCTACATAGATACTATTATTTTTCATGAGTTTAAGCTTTATATAAATGGCATCATACTTTATATATTTCTGTGCTATTTGCAATTTGTTTAGGAACATCATTGTAAAAATCATCCATGTTGTTACATTACTATTATTCATTTCATGTTATTTTTCATTTTACTATTATTCACATATATGTGTATACACACACATACATATAATACATGTGTATTTTTATTGACCCTTATGCTCAGTTGAGTCCAGCACTTTGCAACCCCATGTACGACAGCCCACCAAGCTCCTCTCTCAAAGGAATTTTCCAGGCAAGAATACTGGAATGGGCTGCCGTTTCCTACTACAGGGAATCTTCCTGACCCAGGGATCAAGCCCACGTTGCTTCCATCTCCGGCCTTGGCAGGTGGATTCTTTACCACTGTGCCCCCTGGGAAGCCTTTTATTCATGACTTTACCATAATCAATTTAACCATTCTTCTATTCAGGAACATTTAGGTTGTTCTCAGTATTTTTGCTATTACAGACACACAACTATAAGTATTCTCACATATGACCCCTTCTACACATAAATCAAAGTTGAATCTAGACAGATGCTATTCAAAGTGGAGTTCCAAGAGGAGCAGTATCAGCATTTCCTGGGAGCTAGAAATGCAGAATCTTGGGCCCCACACCAGACCCACTAAATTAGAATCTACATTTTAACTATACTCTCAGGAACTCTGTACACACGATGCAAGTTTAAGAAGTATTGGTCTAGAGGAGGAGTACTTCTCAAACTATCAGTTCTGTTTTTAAATGTTATGAAATTTTGTAAAACACAAAAATCATATGTTTGGATATTTTAGCAATATGAATGCTACACAGGTTTCTCAAAAGATACTCTCAACTTCTGCACCTACCTCCATGCAGCTCAGTAACAATTATTATTTTGTGGATGGGCAGGGGTCAGCAAACCTAGGCTCTGGACTTAGAAGTGGAATCACTCAGTTGTCTCATCCTTAATTTTACTGGATAATCCCAAGTTGTCTTCCAAAGTGATCGTATCAGTACACACTCCCACCGTCAGCATAAGAGAATGATGGATGTGAAACAGTATCTCACTGGTATTTTAGTTTACATTTCCTTCATTTTGGAAAACTATTTGACAGTTTCCAATAATATGCTTTTCAAATGCATAAATCTTCTTATAGTTTTATCTTCATTCCTTCAATTTATAATTATTTCCAAATTTATAATTACATAATGCTGTGATATTTAACTTATATACAGAGTACGTGTGTGTTTCGTTGCTCAGTCATGTCTGACTCTTTGCAACCCCATGAACGGTGACCTGCCAGGCTCCTCTGTCCACAGGATTCTCCAGGCAAGAATACTGGAGTGGGTTGCCATTTCCTTCTCCGGGGGATCTTCCCTACCCAAGGACTGAATCCAGGTCTCCTATGTTGCAGGCAGATGCTTTACCATCTGAGCTACTAGAGAAGGCCTAAAAAGAGTACATATGCAGAGAACATCATGTGAAATGCCAGGATGGATGAAGCACAAGCTGGAACCAAGATTGTGGGAGAAGTATCAATAACCCCAGATATGCAGATGACACCACCCTTATGGCAGAAAGTGAAGAGGAACTAAAGAGCCTCTTGATGAAAGTGAAAGAGGAGAATGAAAAAGTTGGGTTAAAACCCAACATTCAGAAAACTAAGATCTTTCCACGACTTTCTATCACACTTTGAACAACATCCAGACTCCCAGCCAGGGATCCAGCCCTGTGGTCCTGGCACCCCACCTCTCCAACTACATTCCCTGCATCCCCTGAAACCTACCTCACTTTAGTAAGACACCAGCCCCTGGGTTCCCCCACAGCTTATTCCCACATGGGGTCTCTGCACAGGTTTTCCTTTCTGCTTTTTCCTCCCCAACCAATTTGCCCAGGCTGGCTCCCTGTTTTCTGTACCTTCCGAGAGAACTTCTCTTACCACACAATCAGAAGTCATCACGAGGTACTATAATTTACAACCACATTTTAATTCTGTGCAAGCCCTACTAACTTGCTTATCATCCATCTCCCCAGACCTCTAATAAACCCCAGTAAAGTAAGGACCTTGTTTGTGCTGCTCAATATTGTATCGTCATTTCGAAGACATCATCAGGCTCAAAGCTGCCACTCAGTACGTGGTGTCATATTGAGTCGTAAATAGTAGGCATTCTGGTAACCATGAGCTACCAGCTCTTTGACTTTGAACTTCTTTAATCTCTCAAACCATCATATAAGGATGATAATAACTCCCTGCCTATAATTACTATGAGGATAAAATGATGTCAAGTGTTCAGCAGTTCATAGTGTAAATGGTCAATAAATTATTTTCTCAACTCCCAGAGTACCTCTTGTCTGAACTTATAGATTATTTGCTGGTTTAAACCGTTAGTTTCCTCAGCCTGAATTTGTCATCTCCCAGTTGTCTCAAGGATAGAACCTCCACCCTGGCCAGGTTCAAAAATAATGGAACAAACAAATTAGCAAATCAACAAAATATATAACATAATGAAGCAAAACTTTAAGGCTCAGGTCAACATTTGAGCCCACTGAGACAAATAATCTCCTCTGCCTATTTAGGAAGTTTATGTAGGAAACCTGATGAAGAACAAATGTCCTCTATCCACCTATAATAGTGCTTACCTTGCTACTTCAGGGCCTTTTACTGAATACGAATAGCCCCATCCACAGGTGCTTAAAATCTAGCTTAGAAGTGTTTTGATTCATAAACACACATAATGCACACAATCTGTTAAAATGATAGAAATGAAAGATTTACAGGGTTAATCTTTAGCACTTTAATATTTCTTGAATTCTGTCTTGTTTATTTCATTAGGATATAAGATTATTTGCTCCCATTTGAACCACTTTACTTCCGAAAAGTTAATTATATCCACAGAGAAGTGCACTATATGCTGGTTTATTTTAGATCAATTTGAGGAATGTGTCTATTTACATCTGTACACATAAACCCAATGTAAATGTATGTTGACTTAGGTTGTGTCTGTTTACAGATCTACACATAAACCCAATGTAAATATATGTTGACTTAGGTGAGGAAAAAATCATTTATTGAAAAAGAAATTATGTTGAAACCTTTAAATATTTTTGTGTTAGTAAGTTAATAAGTATTTTTCTTGTCAGTGTTTAGCACATTTACAGGAAATATGAGTAATATTTGTACACTTTGAGATAACCTCAAATTCATATGAATAGATATCAGAAAAGATTGTTAAAATATGAACTGAGGAGTTGTAAAAATATGACCAAGTTTTTTTTTTTGTTTTTTTTTTTTAAAAAAAGGATATGGGAAGAGAGGGAGAGACAATGATGATGGAGGGATCAGAGTTCCCATACAACCTAGGAGCCACAGGCATAGGTAGAATTCCTAGCACATAGCGACAAGAATGAACTGAGAACTCTGCATACTCATTTTCAGAGAAGTATTTTAACCTACTTTTGCAAATATGAGACCTAAAGCTATCCAAGAATTAGTTTTGTTTTTCAACATTTATTCATTGTTGGCTGTGCTGGGTCTTCGTTGCTGCTCACCAGCTTTCTCTAGTTGCAGAGAGTGGGGGCTCCTCTTTGTTGCCACGCAGGGCTTCTCACTGCGGTGACTTCTCCTGTTGCGTGCAGATCACGGGGTCTAGGGCATGCGAGCTTCAGTAGTTGCAGCTTGCGGTCTCAGGGGCTCAGTAGTTACTCTGAAGCATGCAAGATCTTCCTGGAACAGAAGTTCTGGCAGTCTCCATCTTAACTGAGGGACCAAAGTTAGGATCACCAATAATGGGACAATATGTGCTTCCTGATATGATGCAATTTGAAAAACAGAACCACAGGGAATTCCCTGGAGGCCTAGTGGTTAGGATTCTAGGCTTTCACTGCCATGGCTCAAGTTCAGTCTCTGGTAGGGGATCTGAGATCCTGCAAAATCTGGTCAAAAGGAAAAAGGAACTATACAACAACATCTAGAAGTATTCTTGGAAAAAAAGTTTAACCTGACCTTAATCAGGCTTCTAGACTAGCATATGTCATTAAAAGTATAATGTGAGCCATATATGTAATATGATAATTTTTTAGTAGCCACATTTAAAAACACCAAAAGCCACAGGTGAAATTAATATAGTAATATGTTTTAACCCAATATAACCAAAATATTAGTATTTCAACATGCAATCAATATTAAAAAATATTTTACATTCTTTTTTGTACAGTATTCAAAATTCAGAGTGTATTTTTATACTTAATGCACATTTCAATTCAGACACTAAGTTTTCATTGGAAATACTTGATATATATTTATTTAGGTTTCATAAAATTTACAGTTGAAGAAGTAGATCTGCATGCTCAAGTTGTTCCAAACTTAAAATTTAACCGAAAGTGGAGTCCAGCAGCTTGCTGCCCAAAAGCCATTAAAGAGGCCAGGTTGATGGAAAGTTTGCTTTATTTTGGATGCTGGTAGCTAGGGGTCAGGGGAGAGCTGAGGCCTGATCAAAGGCCAGCTCCCCAGTGGGCAAGAGCCTTTCTAGATTGAGGGAGGGTACTACAGGAAGAAACAGCGCAGTCAGCTCTGACAGTCATCTTGAAATTGGCCTTCAGTGGTTTGAGCAGCANATGCCCTACTCCCAGGGATGGAACCCGAGTCTCAGGTCGCCTGCATTGGCAGGCGGGTTCTTTACCACCAGTGCCACGTGGGAAGCGTATAAAGCTCCTGACCTAACCCTTAACTGTTCGGTCTCTGATTCTTCTCATGCTTTCCTCTCCAAGTGTATTAAAGCTCAACAGGGCTATCTCTGGCAAGGGCTTCCCGACTCCCCAAAGGTGGCTGAGGTGCTTCTGTCCTCACCTCCCTGACACCTTGGACATAGCTGGTATCATTACAGCGTTATACTGGAAGTTAATTTATGCCTTGTCTTCCTTAAGAGCAGGAATCCAGTTTTATATCCTCAATGCAGATAAAAAAATATGTGCTCATAAAAAATATGCAGAAAGAAAAAATCTTATAAATTGTATACCAGAGATTAACGTTGGATCAGTTAGTCACAAATATTTATGTTAGACCCACTCTGCCACACTGCACCAAATCTGTAGATCTAGATCTGCTCAGCTAGAAAATTTTGATCGCTTCTTCAGTGTTCTTGCTGCTCTGGGGAATTTTCCTTCTAAATTTGCCCTAAATGGGACACTTCCCTCCAGCTTCCAGTGCGGGGAAGCGTGGGGGGTGGGGGACAGTTGCTGATTGGGGAACTAAGATCCCACATGTGACGTGGTTCAACAAAAAAATAAAATTTTAACAATAAATTTGGCCTACGTCATCAATGGTTATGAACAAACGTTGGATAAATTGCTACCATATTTAGTATCAGTTTGCCCGTCTGGCTTGGTGCCTTTTCTGGTTTTCGTGTCTCATGCCATTTGGAATATGCTTTAGTAGAACAAAAGATACCCTTGTTTGACACAAGTATTTCAAGAGGCATCTAACTTCAAACACGAAGTTCTAGACGGCTTTGTGAAGACACTGGGATCTTCAATGGGCCTCTTTATCCCTTGTATATATGATTGTTCACCTTTGATAGGTAACTGCTGTTATTTTAGGGTCATGATGGTGGTTTAACCCATTGAAAATCAAGAAAATTCAATGAAAGAAAATTTTAATATTGTATTAGCAAAATGGCTCTTAGAAGACCTCAGTGGTGCCCTTTCAGTGGAGGGTAGATGTCTTGTTGAACTGCGTTGGAAGCAGGGTAGGTTTTTAAGTGGAGAGGAGCACATATTGGTAACTGAGTTTTGCAGTAAAGAGCAGAAAAATGGGATGGTGGCTTGGGGGGACACGGTGCTGAGGGTAATTTGTGTATTTCTAGACTGGAGATTATTAAATAGAAGAAAAACAAGTAATGCAATTAAAGTAAGGGATAACCATTAGAAACAAAGTCCTTAAGAGTAATCAGCTGCACAGTGAGGACTAGTTTTAAACAGTAGGGCCAGCTCCTCCTTGGAAATAAAAGGCAAATGAGCACTGATGGAGCAGATACATGTAACAGTGGAAAATGAAGCAGCTTTAATTTGACTTATTCTCTGTAAATCATTAAATTGGCATTCTGGTTTAGAAATTTCTTTTTGAGCTTACCTAATTCCATCAAGGTGTGCTGGTAAAGCTGTCCTTTTAAATCTAAGCTTAAAATATTAGTTTACCCTAAAATATAATCTATGTTTAAAGGTTTTGTTAATAGCAGGTGAACCTTAAGTTTGCAGACTACTTAGGGCTTCCCTGGTGGCTCAGATGGTAAAGCATCTGCCAACAATGTGGGAGACCCAGGTCGATCCCTGGAGAAGGAAATGGCAACCCACTCCAGTACTCTTGCCTGGAAGATCCCATGGATGGAGAAGCGTTGTAGGCTACGATCCATGGGGTTGCAAAGAGTCAGACATGACTGAGCGACTTCACTTCACTAGGGAATAAAAGAGGAATGCTAAATGCCTTGAACATTACAAGTAGAACTACTTCAAAAGGACTTCAGGCTTAGATTCTTTCCATTTCTGAGACTCACAGTTCAGATACTATCATATATTGTATATTCTATATTTGCTTTTCAGCCATCACTGGTCTAACTTTCAAATTTATCAAGAGGCTGACAATTCTCTTACTAGCAAAGGGGAAAAAAAATCTTAGTATATCCTTACCCAGTTTTGAGTCAGGGTGGCACTAGTAAAGAACCCGCCTGCTGCAGGTAGACCTAAGAAAATTCCCTGGAGGAGAGCACGGCACCCCACCCAACTCCAGTATTCTTGCCTGGGGAACCCCATGGAGAAGTCTGGCAGGCTGCAGTCCTTAGGACCCCAGAGTCGGGACACGACTGAAGTGATTAAGCACACACACATCTACAGTTATGTCCTTAGTTCTGTTACTCCTTATATGTGAACCTTGAAAGGGCTAAATGCTCCAATGAAAATGACAGGCTTTCAGGGTCAAACTGGCTTCCACTCTGCCACCACTTAGGAGGCTTCTACTTAAACCCTGAGCTTGTTTCAGGAATGTCACAAAGGCTGAGAGAACCTCTAAATTGTAAGACTGTTTAAGTAGACCAGCACTGGCTTCTCAACCTTGGTGCTACTGACATCGACCAAGGCAGTTTTTGTTGGAGGTGATACGTTTAGCAGGACCATCCTTGGCATCTGAAACCAAACATTGGTTTTAGAAGGCAACATTTAACAAGATGTTTATCTTTCAAAGCTGGATTATTCTACCATTTGCAATTTCAAAAATTTACTTAAGTCTCCAAAGCAGTGTTTCTCCCAATCTGGTGGTTTGGGGTGGGGGTGTGATCGGTTTCCTAAACATAAATGCCCATGGCCTATTAAATCAGAATCTAAGGGTGGTACTGGAAATCTCAAAAACCTCATAAGTTACCTAGTTGACTTAAATGTGCCCCCCTCCCCTCACCAAAAGCTGGCACATTCTGGTGTATCCTGGGGTTACACTAGGACTCCATTATGAAGAATCCAATTGAAAAGGTCCAGATGCCTTGAAAGAGCTTGTGCTGTCTTCGTGGGGATATGCAGTGTCTGGCATGCTGTGGCTAACACTTAATGGTTCCTTTCATTCTGTTTAAATGGGAACGCCATCTTAACATTCTACCGTGATAGAAGCTGCTGGTCTCGCTTCTAAGACCTGACATTAAACACCACCACCCCCAATCTCAGTCTTTCTAGCACCCTCTCCTCAACCAGGGCAATGGCCTACCTGTAGAACAGTTCACTCCCTCCCCTCTGGGCCCATAAATGCCACTGGGCTCTTTTCCTGAAGGTAAAGAACAATCTTTTTTTTTTTTTTTCCTTCTAAATTAAATGAAAAGCCTAGAAGTTGGAAGATTTGTACTGAAGAGACTTCCACTGGAGTCCGCCAACTTTAAGAAGCACCTGCTGCATTCAAACTTGTTGTGGCGGGGGACAGGCAGAGACGCAAGAAAAAAAGTGATCCGAGTATATAACTTTTGCTTTATTAGGAACCAAGTCACATTGTCTTTTCTGCAGAAGCTTTAGCCAAAGCAAACAGTCAAGAATACCTTTATGTTTCAACTTTGACTCTAACTTGCCAACTTCACTGTCCTTTCCCAATTTCTTCCAACCCAGTCTTTTTTTTCCCTTATAGTATATTACCATCTAGGTATCATCTCATTCCTAAGAATGGGCAAGTGACTTCCTTTTTAAAAGTTACATTACTGAAAAAAAAAAATTTTTCCCCCAAATGAAAAGGAGAGTGCTGCAGCAAAACATTAAGTGTGACTTTAAAAAATGTCTGCCCCCACCCCCACCCCAAAGTACACAGTGAGAGCAACAAGACATCAGGTTGAAAATGTCACACTTAAAGTGGCAGTATTTTTCAAAGAGGGAGAACAAATCCATAAATCCAATGCAGACTGTATAAAGAATTTAAAAACCATTTTAGCACTTGAAAGAACTTAAATTATCACCTAGCCGAACCCCTTCATTACAGACTGCAGGCCAAATAAAAAAATATATCCTACAGGTTACAGAAGTGAGTGGCAGAGCTGAGACGAGAATCCAACCCTCTTAGATTTCCACTTTTTTTCATCACATCTAGATGTGGTTACTCTATACTTTAACAAAGAAATAAAATCAAGTGCAACTTCGTATCACAGGCAAGCAGACAGACAAGGGACTTGTCAACATATTTATTATTATAAACAAAACTGAAGTGCTGTTACTAGTTAACACAGATAAAACCTGTAGTCATTCTTAAAGGAATTTAAAACAGTATACTAAATATTATAAGTAGCATGGTTAGAACAATTTCACTTTCCCATCTGTTTCTCAAATTCTAATTATGCTGCTTTTTACCTTCAAATAGCCAAATCCCCAAGAGATTCCATAGAGATATTTTAAAAACTCATGAAATAATGTATGCCCCTATCTCCAAACCAGCTGATTAACAAATTATGGCATAAGCATGATACCATAATCTATTCAGGTTTAATTTCCTCTACTACTTAGTACTTTTTGGTCAAATTCTCAAGGTTTACATTTTAGATTCATTCATATTAGATACCAAAGCAGGATGGCTTGTTTTTAATCTTTGCCAAACCACCCTGAAGTAAAATATTCTTTTACTCAATGTAATTTTTTATTTTTCCTAGCCCTTTAAACTCCTAGGAATTTTAGATGTTGAAAACATTCCCTGTGCACGGGATTCGGTATTATATGGCTCATTAGGATCTGTTGTGGCTGGCCTTGGACATTTTTTGTTAACTAGTGAGTATATGTTTTTCTTCATGTATAAAAAACATTTATGTGTTTACAGTTTTGTTCTACATGAAGTATCACAATCCCGATTATAGTGTTTATGATTTCTTTCGACAGGCAAAATTAGAAGATCATGTGACGTTGGAGTAGGAGGATTTATCGTGGTGACTTTAGGATGCTGGTATGAGTGTTAAGTATTCAAGAAGATTTTAATAGGTTAATCTAATTCCAAAGCACATGCTATACTCACCAGTCTCCCACTGGGAGTTCCCACCCTTACTGAAGATTATCTTACAAAATGATATTGCTGGACTGCCTTTAATCTTTTAAATATGTATATACACATACATGTGTTTTGTGTCGTTTGTCAAATGAACAGATGAATGTGACATCAGACACTGCATTAATGCCATGTCAGGGTTTATACTTCATTTAGGAAGCCCTCAGCCTTTCATCCTAATGCTCACTTCATCCCTGCCTATGGTACCACTGACAATCATCTGTAAGCTTTTAAAAATTTCAAATTAGTTCCCATAGGTATGTTATATTGGTAATTTATTCATGTTCTCCTTACTAGGTTCCACTGTAGGTATAATTATGCAAAGCTAAGAATCCAGGAAAGACTTGCCAGAGAAGGAATTAAAAACAAGATTTTATACGAAAGTACCCACCTTGATCCTGCAAGAAAACAAACCAATGGCGGCGGCAGCAGCAATTGAGCAGTCTTGAGCATAGAAAACCCAGATACAATTCACTTCATTGTGAACAAAGCTGATGAACTACAGAGAACATTTTATGTACCATAAGAAGCTTCCAATCAAGTAAATAAAGTATGTGTAAGTTGCAGTCTCTTTTTACGTGTCAGTATTTACAAACTTATTCTGGCCCTGTATCTACTGTCAAGTATAGCATGATGGACTCACTTCACATAATTCTTTGTGTTTAACTTGCTTAGAAAAGTGTTTCCTTATAGTAAGCAGTGAGTACACCTGATGTCTCAAGAAATAAAATCTCAGTTAGATGTTAAAACTTGCCTTAAAAACAGAAGTCACAACTGCATTACTGTACTCTGTTAAAAATGAAGGGATACTTTCTGGTCTCTAAAGTCAGAGACTTTACATCAGACTTGAAACTAATGGACTAATGGATCATTGCTTCCCAACTGTTACTTTTAAAATGTACCCATTGCTTGACTGTATTCTCCCATTTTAACAGGTGAGTTATCTCTCAGAAAGGAAATGTGATTTTTAGCTGCTCTAAATACTTCTCGGAAGTATGCAGGGTTTTTAGTTTTAAGTAGAATTTAAACTTGCACATGGCATGCATAAAAATAACTTCTGAAACTCGTGTGGTGCAAAGGAAGAAGAATTGCAAAATTACACACGTTGTTCCACTATGTAAAGACATTTATAATAATAAATTGGCTGCCATTAAAAAAAAGCACCCAACTAAGCCCAGAGCATTCACTCATTCATTCATCCATCCATTTTTGGTTTTAGTAAATATCAATATTAATACTTAAAACACAAGCTTAGAGGCCTTCCTGGTTAAGGAATGAACACTGGTGGATAGAATTAATAGCATTATTACTGGGCCTATTGATTATCATGGTTAACTAAATAGAGGAAGAAAGATGTCTTGAGACTTACATTGTTCTTATTTTGTGCCTCTTTTTAGGAGAGGTAGGGCTTGCTCCAGTTCACTTCAAGAGAAATGTACCATTTTCCCTCCTGTGCCCACCTTCTTACAGCTTAGGGCACACAAGTGCTAATGGTTTATCAAATGCCGTCCATATCATGAGTGACACTGTCAAGCATGTACACAAAATCTGGGATCCCCAACCCCAGGATCGATACTGGTTCATGGCCTATTAGGAATTGGGCCGCACAGCAGGAGGTGAACAGTTGACTTCCACAAAACCAGTCCTTGGTGCCAAAAAAGTTGGGGACCACTGTTCTGATCTTTATTGATCTTAATTATCTGGCCACCACCACAGGGAGAACCTTGGACACTGACTGGAGAACTAAGTTTCACAAGATCACCTGCCTCCTGTTACTAGCATAAATCAAAGCTCAGTGCAGTCTACATTACTCAAATTGACCTGAATAACTACATGAACAATTCCATGATGTGACAGCCATTGTTCTAAAGGGCGGGGTAGGTGGGAAACTGATGAGAACTGATCATATTTTAATAACATATAAAATCAGGCCAATGGATTAAGTAACTAAATCCCTTCCAGCTCTAGCACACTATTATTAAATCTTACCCCAAGTTAACAGAAAAATCTCTCGGCTGGCAAAAATTTCCAAGGCCTTCACCAGTAACAAGGTTAATTCATTTTCACAGAAGACAGACTGCACAAACTGGAGACCTGGGTAAAAACAGAGGTTTAAATACTTATTTGGATTACTTTTCAAATGTCATTTCATAAATGTACAGTATTAGCACATTTTCTTCTTGAACTACTAGGATGATACAAAATGAACTGTCAGACCCTGTAACATGCGCTAGGACCGTGTCACACACTGCTACTAGATACTTTCAGTAGGGCCTCCAAGCTGATCCTGACACTTCCACTTCTGGTTCCTCCATTCCAGTCTTCCACTCTGCCATCCAACTTCAAGCTGGTAAATCCTGCCAATCCTGCCAGTGTATCTCTGGCTCCCAATGAACTGAACTCACCTCTGCTCACTTTTTCATTTCACTTAAGAGTGCCCCTCTCCTATTTCCTCTCTGTAACATCCTGTTGCACACCAACTTCTAGAATTAGGTTCATCATCATCTCATTTAGGCTCTCATGATAGTTTGTTTCATCTGTTACATCAACAGTGGTAGACACTTTCATTGGTCACTGATTATAGCTAAGAACCCTGTCAATTTTTATCTTTACATTCCCACTAAAGTGCCTGGCATAAAGCAGTTAACAGTCAGTTGAATTATTAAACATTCACTAATCCCTCTCATCCAGAAGCTTACATGCTTTTCACACTTAAGCTGAAAGAGTAACCTACCTTCCAGGCCCACATGAAGGCTTCAGCTGCACTGCTTCATTATTCCATTAAATCCGATTTTTCACACTACGTGATATAGCAGTAGGTACCAGCTAAATAGCTGATTAAAATAGAATTGTCGTCATTAGTAGGTTTAAAATTTTTTGTGGCTCATCTATCATACCTACTATCTTTAAGTGCTTTATGCCGTCCCCCTCATCCCCCACCCTTCCTTTCCACTTCTTTTACCTTTCAATAAAAGAACCTCAGGGTTTATAAAATTAACTAGCTTTTCTCTGGACTTGTGATTTATATTGAGCAAGTTTGCCAACAAATTTGACTATTCCTAGTACCATTATTTGCAAGCATCTCTCCAGTCTACGTACCTCTACTCCATCGCTGGTTTCCCTTTGCTTCACTTTTATAATGCGAGGAGGTCTATATAATAAATTCAGGATTCCTGTTTATGCACACTTTTCAGCAAAATGCTAGGTATCAAATAGGGTTTGAATCCTTCTATTCCTAGGTAAAAATCTGGTGGATGGGGATTAAGGCACCCCTTAAGTCATGTAAGGTACATGACTTTGGGAAAGCAGAATACCTTAATGAGGAAAGTAGAAAAAGTACAATGATTGTTTTAATTATAGTTTTTAATGGTCCTCTAGAATAAAATGTCTTTTGGAAGAATCTTAAAAATATGGTTCATTGGTCATCAAATCAGGTCAGTGTTATCTTCTACCACCCAAATACTGGTACCTCACACAGGATATTTTTGTGTGCGCGCATTAAGTTCAATATGTAAATTTTCTCTGAAAAGAGACGCTTTAGGGACAAATTATCTTACACAGTATTTTTCAAAGTATTACATTTCAAAGTTTATAATGTAGGCGCTACTGATCAGTGTTGCAAACATTGAGTCTTTTCGACCACTGCATTCGCCTTTTATTTTCTAGAGATCTTGAGAAAACTACCACTGACTATATTATAAAGTCAAAGGTTTCTGTTGTTCACTAATATTCACATGGGCAGTTATCTGTCTCACCTTTTTTCTAAGAATAACTTCCAGAGTTCTATAAGTTAGGAAACACCTGTTTTATGGCCCACCCTTAGGATATTCAAATCAACACAAAATGGTTTCTTACAGGGTGACTTTTCATTAAAATGTCTTCCTCCTTAAGCCCCAAGGGCAAGTCATGTGAAATGAAACATGTTTTACTATCTAAATTCTAAGCCTGCTTTAAAAACATTTTCCTAGTTTTTATGGTTTTTTCCTCCAACAAAAGGGTTGTGAATTGTACCTTTTACTCTAAGCTGTCTGCTCTTCAAAAGCCATTGAGAGACTGTTTTGACAGAATATTTCACTGAGGAAATCCTGATCTTTTTATTTCCCGTCAGTATAGCACCCAAGTCCTGTCATTTCACCAAAACACATTATTCTGAAGTATGCAGTGAGGAAAAGTTCTTCTAAGTTTCATACATGTTCTGAACTAGCATAATCAAAGTCCTTGTCTTAGATTTCAACTCCTGACAGAATGGACTTTTGATATAAATGTACATCACTTCATTATCTAAAATATGGTTTTCCAAGTTTTTATAAACTGCTTACTTGTGCATTTACCATAGTTGCAGGATTGTGGGAACCCAAGGACATAGGCATTCTAGATCTCTTTGCATTAGAATACTCTTAAGTATTTAAACTACAAGTAGGGTGTTGAAATATACAGAAACATTAAACAGAAGGAATTTGAACCATTAGAATGAGATTGTCTTAAAAGGACTTGGCTCTATTTGCACTCTGCAAGAGGACCACCAACTAACATTCTATTAAATATGCTTCATGTTTCAGGTATACAAAGGAGCTGTTAGAACTTTTTTCTAATTGTAGACAGATCTGCCTACCTAGTTACTAATTTTTCCCTTTCCCCTGTCTTTTTAAAGAGTTCTAGTTAAGGTGAGACCCTGGAAGCCCAATATAACAAGTGTTAAACGTACAAGCAGCAATTAATTTGGAATACCTATTGGAATCACTGGAACACATTTACTTGGACCCTTTTACTCTTCCACACAGCACATTCACATGGACAGACTAAGGAAAAGGAGATGAAACTTAAATCAGCACATTATCTTTTGCTTTATTTTTCAAAAAAAAACAAAAAAAACAAAAAACAAGTTGGAATCTTGTTTTTCTTGACCATGACTCTCCCATCTCCCTTAACTACAAAAGGGTACCTTAATAATAGCTAAAGTAAATGATTATCCTGTCATTCAAGTAAACTTCAACTGTTCTCATTCTATGTACGCCTGAATACTTTTGAAGATTTCATGCTGTGCAAGCTGTCTACAATGCCTATCTCAAAGTCCGATTGCTTTTATTTTTAATATTTTTCAGCTGATGCTAATTTGTGGCAATGCTTCTCAAGTGCTTGGCAAGTGTAAAGTATTTTACTAGCCAAAACTAATTTTACTTCCTGTAAGATCATGTAACGGAGTATTAGAGGACTGGCAGGAAGAACATGCAACAAGCAGTTGGGTGTTTACAGGTTCCAAACTCGATGCTAACTTTCCAAGCCTGTCGTCCCTACAGAATGTCCACTTGTGCAGGTACCCAAGGTGAACTGAACATTCGCAGTACTAACTGCTGTGCCACTGGCGTAGCACTGATTTTAACGGAAATATTTTAAGGAACTGAACCTTTCCATATCCATCTGCCTGGACTGTTAGGCTATCACTTTCAACTGTTTCTCACCAACAAATCCCATTTTATTTAAAAGCAAAACCCCTGTTTCTTGTCAAGATCCAAGTTTATGTTGATTCCTAGTGTAAGGAGAAAAAAATTACAATATTCCTAAGTAATTAGAATTGACTACATTAAGTATGTGATTAAAGTTCTTGTCCCAATAACTCATTTAACAGATTACAGATGTCCTGGCCTAAGTTACCTGCAACATTTACTCCCATAATATTGGGTCCACAATCACAAGGGCAACTACCAACTGTCTACATGTCAAATAGTACTTATTCAGCTTCTCACATGGACAGCACATTCTCAACCTGATCACACCATGTGCAGGTTACCTTTCTGAGTATTCTGGGTTAACCTTTTAAGTAATATTTCTACCTATGTGCAGTTTACTATTCCTCATGGACTAAATTCCTTGGGCAAACTAAACACCTGAATCTCTGATTGGCTAGGATGTGAAAGTATACATATGTATGTATGTATATACTCTCACTTTGTTGGCCATTACCCTCCTACCTAAAGCTATTTTCTGAGGTCCAGCTATTTCCATGGTTGAAAGTCACTACCGTGACCACCAAATAAAATGGCACACCTGATTAGCAGAATTTAAAAATTAGGTTATTATCTGTTCAAATGTATAAGCTTATAAATTTAAAATTAATGTTAAGGTCATGGTTTTTAATTTTTTCTATTGCAACACTCAAGGACACACACTACAACCAACCAGTCCAGAAGGTCATTTCCAAATTAATTCTTTTAGGATTTATTTTATTATCAAGGTTAATAAGGACTAGTTAAATGTCACTTCAACAGTAGTTAGGGGAACAATGTATTTTTATTGTCTTGTAATCATGTACATATAGTACGATTAATAGTGCTCTAAGTTAAAAATTGAGCATTAGAACACCCCAAATAAAACTTTAGGCACTAAACTGTCTACTTCTATTATTACCTGCATGTTTGAATATAGGAGTTGGGGACTGACGGCCAAAAAGTCACATCTCAAGATCATGCAAGGAAAAGGCTCTCCACTATCACAAAAATACTGCACTCTCAAACCATTTTTATTTCAGTTTAAGGCAACTAATAATTTTAAGAGACTGACGTTTACATGAGTAATAAATCCCAATCTTTAAGGGATCTGAAGCAGCTGCTAAGCTTCTTAAAGCACTAATAGTTCCTTAAAACTCACATGTAAGAAATAGTTCCAATAAATAAACTAAGCATTGCAACTTACTGCCAGGTCATTATCATACATCCTTTCATTAAGTAGTACTAAAATGTTAAAATCTAAACCCATTTTTGAGCTCTGGAGCCCCAGAAATATGAGCAAGTTTAGATTCAAACATCGTAAGAATTTTAGAAATATGGCGTTAGAAGAATCAGGTTCCTTCCAAAATGAGTCTTCTGGGGGGTTGAAAAGTGGATGACTTTTCTGTCCTACAGGCTCCACTTCTTAAAAAAAAAAAGACATTTTAAGTTATATGTTAATTATGAAAAACTGTTTTGTGTGTCTAATAGCAAAAACTTCAACTTGGACTACCAAGATACAAGTTTATACCTTCCTTAATTAATTTCTCCTTAATATATTTATCCTGGTTTTGGCTTTCAAAACACATCAAACATGCTTCCAGATCTACAATGCGTCTTCCTGTGTAAAAGGTGTCTGCACCACTGCCTTAAATACTATCAAAACATTGTTTGTGGAATGGAACCTGTTAAAAAACAATCCTAGGATAAAAAGCCTGTTCATATAAGTTCATAGAAAATCATGTCAATTCAACTCCCACACGTGAGGCATACACAGCACACAATCTTTCCATGAATGTAAATTCCCCAAGAGTTGAAAAAGCATATACTGAGTCTTCTTTCCTTGAAAATAATTAAGATTAATACCTGTTGCTAGAGTTTAAAACTAATTTCATATTTATTTTCAGACAGGATCCTAAGGCAAACAAGAGCTTGTTTTCTACATTTAACGGAGCTTGTCACTTCAGTGTCCAACTGGTTGGACTCAGCCTTCATCCTAAGATCTCACCTTGCTGTTTGTGTATTAGGGCAAGTCAGTCTCAGGCTCTTCAGTCAGAGCTGGAGCTCTCCACCCAAGGCCAGGTATGAGCAACAAGATGTAACCGACCATCAGAGATAACTTTTTGCAGTTTCAATTTTTATCATTTCTATCTTTATGCTGTTTTTGTACAAATAACCAATCTCCAATTCTTGCCTCAGGATGACAGGTATAATCAACTATATGCAAAAGTTTCTAGTGAAAGCATCTCTTAAACAAGTCTCACAGGGAAGTTTTCTAAGATGTTGGGACATCTGCTCAGAAATTCACCCAGTTTTGCTTGCCATAGAGGGGATGTAGGCAAGGGGAGAGGTGAACAGTAAACCAAGTTTTTTGTTTATAGATCTTGTTCTGCCAAATTTGGCATCAACTTTTTCTCTTGCTTGCTATATGGTGCACTCCCTCTTCTTAATTTCGTATATATTCTCTAGATTTATTTCATACAAATGAAGACAGTTAATAGTAATTCTGACCTTGAAACTGCTTCTTAAAACCTAACATTTTCTGTCAACTTTTTTCTCTTTCTCAAATTTTTCTGTGCCACACAGGCACAACAAGCCTACAGAATTGTCCCCTGGCCATCACTTTCCCATTGCAATGATTAGAGTAACAAAATACGCAATTTTGAACTAGCAAGTATATCCAAGGTTTTTCAGTATTACTTAAAAACATTTAGGACACCTAAACGCTGATTAGCAACAAAGCTTACTTTTTTCCCCTGGACAAGTCTATGCAATCCTAGTAATACTGATGCATCCTGAAAAGTAGGCTCATGCAGATAGTTGCCAATTGCTAAAAAGACAAAAGCCCTTTGAGACACTTATCTTATACTGTTAAGTATTCCTATGGTAAGTGTGTTAATAACCACAACATTCTCAACAGAACCTACACCATCATCTGAAACTCAACTCCAGCTCATCTTTCAGCAAGAAAATTTCTATAGTTAAAAATCTGACTTAAAATGGCTAAAACAAAAATCTAGGCAGTCAGAAAAATAAACAAACCTATACTTACCAGAAGAAACCTGTAACACCAATGAAACACTAAACTGATGTCAAGTTTTAGTTCTACAGTTTGACTCCTGATTCCTCACCTTAAGTGAGGGTCCTTTATAAGATTAAGTGTTCTGTGCAAACCCAATAAAATTACAATTAGGGGATCTAATGTTATCACATAACTACAGTTAAGTTAGCAGTGTTGTGTAGTATTGACTGGCTTGCATGATGGCTTCTAAAAGCATCTGTTCCCAGAGTTTCATGTATTATATAGATGTATATATAATTATCAGTTGAGGACAGCCATTAGCATTTTGTAAAGATGGTAAACTGCGTGTTAACTTCTCCCAGCCAGTACCTTTTCCCCTCATTAAATGTTTAAAGTCATCAGGGGGGAGGGGAAGGGAAGAGTTCAACTTCATAATTTTAAGTCAATTGTCAATATACATTTAAGTTTTTAAAACCTAAATGTTCCAAGTGCAGAGTAAATAAGCTGTCCAGAAAGCACACACTTAAATTTTCTCCTCTTGGGAGTTTCGTAAAGGGATTTTGAACCTTGATGGCGAGAATCCCAAAACAAGAGTAAAATGAATTCTTTTTATTGCAAACAAACGTCTAAATTAATTTCTCCACCCACTTTCTTTAGAAAGAAAAAGAAATCAGCAGGCTAAGGAGATACCCATTCAAGAACTGACATGATTAAAAATTAAGATATAAATGGGTGACTCACAATTTCATTAGCTTACAAAGATGGTGGAGTTAACTACTACAAGCACACTAGTTATACAGTATTTTGTGGGAGAAGGGCATACAGACATAGCTAACTTCATATAGATCCCATTAGACAACTGGATTTACAACAAGTTTTTTTAATAAGAAATGGGCAAAGCCAGCTTTCTTTTCAGAATCAAAATGCAGAACAAATGGAAAAATTATGGTACTTAAACCTTCACAAGTTTGAGCCTCCACAAATAATGCAACCAAGTTTTACATTTTTTAACAGCCCTTCTACATACACTCCATCTTCTCTTATCTTAGTTCCAAATTTTATCTTCATTCCCAAATATGCCAATTACATTGCTACTTAAAAGAAAGAACCTTCCCAGTTACTGTCAAAAACTACTATTTAGCTTACCCCTCCACTACTCAGCAAACTACAGAGAGGATGGAGTGTAATATGAGCAGTACAGAGTCTTATGCAATTCATGAGGACCACTAAGTCCTTACATGAATCTGGTTGCTAACATTTCTATTATATTGTGACAATGACTCCCGACTGTTATCTCTGTGAGAAATGGGGGGGAGTAAATTCTTAATAAAAGACACCAGGTACAAAGCAACATTTTACTTTTGTTGTGATAAAAAAAAAAAGTCACATTTTACAGATAAAATGTAGAACCCTGAAATACTGACACATTCTCTTATCGTGCACAATGCTGAGGTTCTCTTACGATTCACTTTAAAACTGCAATTAAAAATGTACAAAAAAGAAAAGAAAAAAAATCAACCCACAAAGCTTCTAAAAAAGGAACCCGCAGGCACTTCCTCTTGTGGAATGTTTAAAAAGTTAGCCTACTAAAGAAAACAGTCGACTTCTTGTGAAGGTTTTGGAGAAATATGTATCAGTTCGTTTTATTTGGGTATTCAATAATATCCTTGGTGATAATGCTGACTCCATGGCTTCTGACCCCAGAATTGCTGTAAGAGAAAATTTTTTTTTTAAAGAAAAAACATCAATAAGCCACTCAAATTGCTTTTAGGAAATGACAATCTAATTCAGAGTAATTGCTGGAAACAAATTTATACCTGTCATTCCTCTGATTTATCAAGCCAGATTTAGTTAGTATTAACATCCCATTATCAATACACATTACAAAAGGAAACACATTACGACTTCGGTTAGTTTATACAATTAAAGCTATCAGTAAAAAAAAAAATATGAATTAAATATTACTTTATTAAAAAATATTAAGTTACAGCAAACTCCAACCTATCTCGCCTTCAAAAGATAACATACAGCTACAACTGCAATACAACTCACAGCTTGCCCTGTAATACTTTTTTTAAAAACACTTCAATCCCTGGACAAGAGCTTTTTTCAAGATTGATTCTTACGAACTCAAAATACAATTAAATGTACATAAAAGCACATAAGCAATTACTTACACCCTGCTGCCACTGGTTGTAGCCCTGAGATTGATTTTTGTAGCCACGATTGTTTCCTCGTCCTCTGAAGTTCTACAAAAAAGAAAAAATCTTTAAAGAACTCAGAACACAAGTTGTTATGTTTATCTAAGGGGCAGAGGGAAAAGAGGGGTCACAGCTGCAGAAACGGATGGATGGGCAGTCAGCCATGAACTTCTGAGCACTGCTGGGTTTGCTTTCAGGTGATTGACTTATTCACTACGAGACATCACACCTGACTTGCTCCCATTAGCAGTTAATGCACCTAAAAATTAACATTAATGAATTTTACACATTTTAATCATAATTACGCATATATACCGTATTCTCAGCTCATAACTGAGGCTGCCCATCATATTTAACCTTTTACACTAAATTATATAGAGAATCAACATCTGCAGAGATGTTAAATGGTTACCTGGTTGTAGTTCCCTCTGTTAGGCATTCCCCCTCTGTTGTAGTTCCCTCTGTTTGAGTAGCCACCGCGGCTGGGAAAGACAGGGCCACGAGGGTACGGATAGCCAATGCCACCACTGCCACCACCGCCACCTCCTCTCTGCGGCATACTGCCCCTCCTGTTATATCCACCACGATTCCCAGGAGCTAGAAGACAAGAACCATCTCATTTAATAGTGTGTTGCTACCTTCTTCACAAGAGACTTAGGGTTCTTTTGGACCATTCCTTCATTTTAGGAGAAAAATGTTTAACCATTCAACATAAACTAGATATGCTTACTAAGACAGCTAAGATAATGCAGACCAAAAGCTTCCTATGTTAAATTCAGCTAAGTAATATATAGACCCAAACTAGAAGAGTACCATTTGTTTCAACCTTGGACCAAATAATACTCAAAATAACTTGCCTCCTCCTCTGAAATTTCCACCACGCATATTGAATCCACCACGTCCCCTATGGCCACCGCCTCTGTTAAACTGGTTCTTGCCACTCTTATTTTTATTGCTCTTCTTTGAGCCTGTGTTCTGTTTCTTTTCCGGTGGAAGAGCCTTTTTGCTTTCTTCCTTATATTGCTCCAAAAGTTTCTGGGCTTCTTCCTTCTGAAGTTCAACATAGGTTATTTCATCAAAGCACTCAGCTACTTCTGGCAGAGTAAAGTTTCCTGCAAAACATAAAATCCTGTTAACCTACAAACCCACTACATACAGATTCACAACCCTAAAGCCTATAACTCTCCATCAGCTGTTAATTCTTGCAAAACACACAACACCTAGTCATACTGTAATTACATTTCCTTACAAACACAAGTTAAAATATGTATGTTCATTTAGAGTTAATTTAACTCTTAACAGTTATTACTGACATTAACAGATACAAATCACAGGATATTTAACATAACAGAACTCCATGCCTTTCATTTTGAGAACTGCATGTTCCGGGAGGTCTTTTCCCTCTACTTCTGCTTTCTTCTGTGTTCTTTGTTTATAGTCTTCATCTTTTGGGCAAACTACAACAGCTTTTCGTTGGAAGCCTGCAAAGAGGCACATTTTTCTCCTCTGGGCAGCAGCAGACACATTTGTCTTTCAGAAAAAGGGGGAAAAAAAAAGTTTATTACCCCAAACATTAATTCTACAATTATCAGTTTTTTCAACTTCAAAGTTACAGCTTACCTGATCCAAAATGAAATTTCGCTTCTTACGGGCAGCAATCTCAATAAATTTTCCAAGACACTGTGGAGCTCTCTGCAACAGCGTGTTCAGTTTTCCAGTATCTGCCATTTGCTTCTTAAAACCTGCCACCTTTTTTTTAAATTGAAAAAAAAATTTAAACATTGCCTTTCCTCAATGCTACAAGAAAGGACATTTTACCCTGTAACACCACCCAATGCCAATTAACTCATCTTTATCTACTGGATAATTGAGTTAAAAAGACTTCTACAGAAAATGGAGTCTAGTCACTGGAAGGAAAGCAGTTTACCTTAGAGGGAAAGCACCTACTTACATAAACATTTAACTGACCAAACTCATCTCTCTAAAATACTAAGCAAAATGGATAAAAACAAAAAAATATTACCTAAGATATCTTCTAGTCTTTTAAAAATGCTGACATCAAGCCCATTTTACTTACCATCATTTTATCCATTATGGTGTTTGTTCCAAGAATGTTGTATTTACCAGGATTTTCNAACTATCACTCTCAAAGAGAAATGTTATTTTGGTGTGTCTTAGAAGTTTAATTTTTCCTTTTACTAAATAAGAGGTGTGTTAATGTTCTTCCAGTTTTCCAGAATTTAGATATGTGATAGAGATGAATGTTTTAAACCCCAGAGAATCTGCACAGTGGCTAGCCAGTGGTCTAGTCTAGGGTCAACTATATTGCTTGGTGCTTTAGCTGGCACAAGGCTGCCCCAATTTTAATTCAAAATTTAGAAAAATACACATTTAACTTTCTCCCATAGTATGGTTTAACTGATTAATAGATTTTATTTTTTAAGTTCCCTTCAATGGCTTTTAAGAATATTGTATTTTACAGTGCAGCCATATATGAAGATAAAATATTAACATTTGTGAAATGATTTGAGTTGAAATTAATGGATTGTGTATAGTACTAGTAATTCAGTTCAAGCTGATGGAGGCAGAGGGATAGCACCCAAAATAGGAACTTCCATACCCTGCCAAGAACTCGTTTTAGCCTTTGTTTATAATATCCTTAGAGCTTACAAACAAGTAACAAACTGAAATTTGAACTTTTCATGTTCTTTGCCCTTGTTCAAAGTGGGAAAAGAATTACAGGGGGGCTTCCATGTTCACAAAATAAGTGATTAGTCTCCTAATGAATCAGAATTAAATATAGTAATTATAGTGATATTTAAGTTTATGTGTCCTTAGATATGTCTTACATATCTAAATGTTAGCAACATGAAAGCAATTTCTGTTTAACAGGGAAAAACTAAATTGTGAAAATAAAGTTTACATACCTAAATATCAATTTATAACAATTATTCTTGGTATGTTAAATCAATTGTAAAAATAAACATGAAATATAACTTTAGATACTCCTTGGAGTAAAAGTTATGACCAACTTAGCTTATTAAAAAGCAGAGACACTGTGGTTTTTCTAGTAATCATGTATGGATGTGAGATTATAAAGAAAGCTGAGCACAGAAGAATTGATGCTTTTAAACTGTGATGTTGGAGAAGACTCTTGAGAGTCCCTTGGACTGCAAGGAGATCCAACAAGTCCATCCTAAAGGAAATCAGTCCTGAATGTTCATTGGAAGGAGTAATATTGAAGCTGAAACTCCAATACTTTGGCCACCTGATGCGAAGAGCTGACTCATTTGAAAAGACCCTGATGCTGGGAAACATTGAGGGCAGGAAGAGAAGGGGACAATAGAGAATGAAATGGTTGGATGGCATCACCGACTCGATGGACTTGAGTTTGGGTAAACTCTGGGAATTGGTGATGGACAGGGAGGACTGGCAGGCTGCAGTCCATGGGGTCGCAAAGAGTCGGACACAACTGAGTGCCTGAACTGAACTGAATAACTTTAGATGGGCATGAGAAAATGTCATGGCTTTGTCTCCAAGAGCTTTGTATCACAAAGATCATCCTCAGTCTGCTCATTCCATGGCCCAAGAACCCAGGTCATCCTCCCACCCCAGGCTTCTTTCATTATACTGGGCCTTCCGAGACAACATTCAACAGAAAAACTTTATAAATACTCAAAGGGGCTTTCCTGATGGCTCAGAGATAAAGAACCAACCAGCCAATGCAGCAGACAGGGGCTCAATCTCTGCATTGGGAAGATCCCCTGGAGAAGGAAATGGCAACCCACTCCAATGTTCTTGCCGGGGAAATCCCATAGACAGAGGGCCTTGGGGGCTACAGTAGATGGAGTCGCAAAGAATCAGACACGAGTTATTGACTAGACAACAACAACAAATGCTCAAAGAACCATCATCTTGCTGTTTGTCCTTTTTACAGGCAATATTTTATTTTACCACTTGAAAATACAAATAGTGACTTCACTTTCCTAATAGTTTTTCTTCTTATATTTTTAATGCTGTCATGATCTGTTCTACAGAGACCAGTAAAAGTACAGATCACTTTCTCTAAATTGCTGTGGGATCTATCAAAAATTTGATATTCCCCCTTTTTGAAATCCTGGAGACCACCGAGATACAGAGTGGAAGAGGGGGAAAATTAATTTCAACAGTAAAAAAAAAATGATTAGTGAATTGCCAGTAGGTAATAGATCTATGACAGGGCATTACAGAGTTAGGGGGCTCAGAATATGTAGCTTACATTTTGAAGTTGAAACAAAGGCACATACCTGGATGTTATAGTTTGTCATACAGTTCACTCAGCAAATATTTTTTAGCACCTTCTCTTAAGCACTAGGAATACAGTGGACTGTGTAATTATGCCTTCATTCTCTTAGGGACGATTAGCCAATAAGTTAAAATAGAGAAAGTAACAAGTATGGCAGGGAAATGTAAAACAGGAGAGGGGCAAGGTGTGCTGGGGTTGGGGAGTTTTTCAGTTATAAATGGGGTAGTCTGGGGAGCTTAAGAAGTAAGGTAACATTTGAGTAAATATCTCAAAGAGGCGGAGGGAACAGTAAGTAGTCCTGAGGGGGAAGATAGGCAGGGAGTTGAGGGGAGGTGCAGATTGCCAGCAGCCTTGTCAGTGATTTTGTAAGGACCTTGGCTTCTGCCTCCAGCGAGAAGGAAGATACTGAAGGATTGTTACTAGTGAAGAGATAAGAACTGGCAGGAGTGCTAGATTCAATGGACTCAAGATGCTATTTCATGTACGTCTTTTTTTTTTTTTTTTTGGTATAGGAAATCAATGCCAATTTAATGAAGCAAGAAACACACTGAAATACATTTTTCAGTCTTCTTACAAAAATGTGAGAAGTTACAAGTACCTACAAATTACTAAGAATTAGTATACTTTCATAGAAATGCCCAGTAGGAAGGCAGGATGTTTCAAATTCTGGTTAAAAATACAAACATAAATATCAGACAGACATGGGCTGCAGTCTCAGCATAGTGGCTGTGCAATCTTGCACAAGCTATGTATCTCTCTGTGCCTGAGAGTATTTACATCTAAAATGATACCTGCCTCATGAGGTTGTTGGGAAAATGCATTGAGATAGTCTAAACTCTGAGGACAGGACTGGAAGCACAGGAAGAGCTCAATATATGTTAGTCTTCATTAGCTACTTTGAGCAATTTAATGAGCTTAAGAAAATCTGGAGTTGAACTGCTAAATCTTATTTAGGAAATTATACATATTGTGTAAATTGTCAATGAATGGTTCATAGTGAAATGAAGTCTGAATAGGAGGGTGCAGGCTTCGCTTCTGGGCATGGTACTGTCACTGTAACCAGCTGGGGGACCTTTGGCAAATTGCACCATCTCTCTGGATGTTTGTTTCCTCATCTATAAATGAAGCAGAGCAGACTGGAAGATTCGTAGAGTCCCTCTAGGGAGAAACTTCTGTGAATCTCCTGTTTGCTGACTCCACACTGTCCATGGAGGAGCACTATTAAACTTTGAAATATTGATTATTCATATTCAAGTTTTACTTGTTACATTCAAAACTTTGCATTAGAGTCTTGAAGCATTTCATAATTAATTAGTAGACATGAAATGTAAACTAGTGTATCACAGCCTTTAAATTTTAAATGGCACAAAATATTCCCATTTATATGGAAAAACTCAAACGAGCTTTTTGGCCAACCCAATACTTTAAACTTGGATACCACAATAAGCTAAGAGGTTTAAAGTAAAGGGTTTCTCCACAAGGAAACCAGATTCCCACCGCCATGGCTTTCTCTGCCTCCCATTACTGCTGCAGTGTCCCCCACTGGCACCGGCACTGCCATCTGCTCCTCTGATAAACGCTGCCCATGTGGACTCAGCCTGCCCAGCACCTGCCCACACACAGTTTGGTTATTGGAGCCAACCTGCTGTGACAGCTGCCCCCCACCATGCCACATTCCTTGGCCCTGTGTGCCCACCTGCTTCCTGCTCCACTCCTCCCAGCCCATCCTAGGCCTGGAGACCCTTGACCTCACATCCTTCACTCAGCCCTGGGATAAGCCCTCCATCCCAAGCTGCTGCTGACGGATGGCTGCTTCCCTCAGTGTCTGGCGATAATATGGAAGCTATCTCTTCAGCATTCACTTGCCTCAGTATATTTATTAGACATTGAGGCAGACCAGATCGCCTGGATATGGGCAACCTACCTTTCATCTTAATGGAAAGAAAATCAAGAAATTTGTTATGGCTATTTAGCTGAGTACCATTTGGTTGATTTGGGCAGGTGACTGTCATCTATTATCAAAGGTATTGAAATCTTTCAGACCTCAGACTATATTTTCTTGGTCATGTTGCTTCCGAGATCCCATTTCTTATACTGAGTATTTTCATAGAGGAGAAAGAAATTTCTTGATGGGTTTTCCAATAAACTTTATTTCTGTGACAACAAATAAATAAATGATTTCTGTAAGAGCTATCTTGTCTTTAATGTTATGAATCTGTCTTCATACACATTATATAACGTTTGTAGAATAAGATTTGCCCATTAGAAACCTGTAGGAAAACTGGACTCATGTAGTTCATAGTAAGATATCAGGCTTTTTCTGATAACTATTTACCAGGTGAAGAGTGATTAACATTTAGCAAAACTCATCTAACACAGGCAGGTTGGACAATGAGGAGTTTATAGAAAGAGTACACCATTATACCTTACCAGTGACTAGCCAGTATCACAGTACCTGATTTAAAAAGAGGAAGAAAATATTTGCAACATCCTGAACCACAGTGAAGAATGCAATGAAAGACTAAAGCGATTATGACCTCATAAGTTCCCACCTTCTACTTGTGATGTGATCATCTGTTTTGAAGTTAGTCTAAGTTCCTTGTTATACCCTGGTGGCTCAGACGGTAAAGCGTCTGCCCGCAATGCAGAAGACCCGGGTTCGATTCCTGGTTTGGGAAGATCCCCTGGAGAAGGAAATGGCAATCCACTCTAGCACTCTTGCCTGGAAAATCCCATGGACGGAAGAGCCTGATAGGCTACAGTCCACGGGGGTCCCAAAGAGTCAGACACGACTGAGCGACTTCACTTCATTTTTTCACTAAAGTTCCTTGAGGGCAGGGAGAGGAACTTGACTTTTCCAGCACCGGTGCAGTATCTTCCCTCCACATTCACAGAGAGTGTGGCGCTGCACTAGGGAACAAGAAAGGAGCTCTGAAATAAAAAAATATCCCTTAAAAATGTGTGAACTGCATTGCAACCCTGACTCAAACTGAAGGATTCTTGATTTAAAAGGGTGTTATTGGGCTTCCCTGGTGTCTCAGTGGTAAAGAATCTGTCTGCAGGGGACATGGGTTTGATCCCTGATCCAGGAAGATACCATGTGCCCAGGAGCAACTAAGCCCATGTGCCACAACTATTGGGCCTGTGCTCTAGAACCCAGGAACCGCAGCTACTGAGCCCACATGCCGCAACTGCTGAAGCCTGGGTGCCCTAAAACCCATGCTCTGCAACAAGAGAAGCCACTACAATGAGAAGCCTGGGCTCTGCACCTAGAGAGTAACCTCTGATCACCTCAACTAAAGAAAGCCCACAGGCAGCAACGAAGACCCAGCACAACCAAAAATAAATAAAGAAAAATTAAGAGAGAGTTATGAAAAAAAATCAAGTAGAGGCTGTAATAATAATTTTTCTTCAGCAGAGTCTTCTTGGCATAACACTACTGCTACTGTTACTGCTAAGTCACTTCAGTCGTGTCCGACTCTGTGTGACCCCATAGACGGCAGCCCACCAGGCTCCCTCATCCCTGGGATTCTCCAGGCAAGAACACTGGAGTGAGTTGCCATTTCCTTCTCCAATGCATGAAAGTGAAAAGTGAAAGTGAAGTCCCTCAGTCATGTCCGACCCTCAGCGACCCCATGGACTATAGCCTACCAGGCTCCTCCATCCATGGGATTTTCCAGGTAAGAGTACTAGAGTGGGGTGCCATTGCCTTCTCCATAGCATAACACTAGCACTTGTTAAATAAATAACTAAATTTCTTTGCAAGCTCGGCTTTCCACTTGGAAGTTAATATTTTTTTGTGGAAACCATATATTAGTGAACACCATGAGAGATCCTAAACTCTTAGAACTACTAAACAGATTTGTTTTATGGCCTGTAGATATTACACGTCCAGGTTCTCTACCCTCTACATTGACAGTATACTGTGTGATTGCTTTCATGTAGTGAAGCAGGATTGTGTTAACCGATTTTATACTTATATTTAGTGGAGCCATANAGTGAACACCATGAGAGATCCTAAACTCTTAGAACTACTAAACAGATTTGTTTTATGGCCTGTAGATATTACACGTCCAGGTTCTCTACCCTCTACATTGACAGTATACTGTGTGATTGCTTTCATGTAGTGAAGCAGGATTGTGTTAACCGATTTTATACTTATATTTAGTGGAGCCATACCCAAGGCTGTGTAGTCCATTTTTCTGTTTCAATGCTCCATCTTTCCATTTCCATTTCCTCATAGATAGAAGCAACACAAAGGTAGGGACTTTGTATTCTCCATAATGCCAGCAATATTGCCAAGCATTAGATACTCACTTTAGAAAGTGGTATTAAACTATTAAGAAAGTCTTAACAACTCCACATACAAACCCCATCAAAAAAGTATAACCCAGAACATATCAGTTGAATATGATCTGGAAAAGTACATAGAGATGACACATAGGAGATTATTTACCAGTGTTAATGAATACAATTGTCACAAGTAGCTAATTAAATTGAAATTAAAATTGAAAATTCAATCCTTTAATCACTTAACCACACTGCAAATATTTCGTAGCCATTGGTCTCATACTGGACAATGAAGAATAGAATATATCCATCATCACAGAAAGTTCTTTGGGATACAGCTGTTTTAAAAATAAAGTTTATACCGAGGGACCAACCCTAGTCTGCATATGGCTCAAGCCAGACTAAAGGGAAAGCTGGCCCCAGGAATTAGGGTGAAAGTGTGCATATATGTGTATGCATAAATACATCATACATTTCTAAATATATATATGGGTAGTAAACCTCCCAATTCATCCTTTGATCTACTTAATAAATATTTATTAAACACCTACTACATACCAAGTTCTATAATATGTTCAGGGAAAACACATATGAATAACACAGTCCTCAACTCCGGGAGTTTGCAGCTTGGGGATAAATACAAGCTATAACCAGGATGTTATACTGGTACAGCTGTTTCATGGGGATTCAGCCACGTTGACCAACCACCGACCTATAGAGTTCCCATGGAATGGATCTGTAACACTTGACCACCCACAAATATTCACACATGCAAAAACGAAACAAAACCTCACATATACCTTCAAGAAGTCAGTTGTATGACAAGTAAGCAGTAATTAGCAGTAATGAGCTTTCCTGGTGGCTCAAACAGTAAAGAACCTGCCTACAGTGCAGAAGACTTGGGTTTGTTCCCTGGATCAAGAAGATCCCCTGGAGAAGGGAACACTACAATGTTCTTGCCTGAAAATTCCATGGACAGAGGATCTTGGCAGGCTACAGTCCATGGGGTCACAGAGTCAGACACAACTGAGCAATTAACACTTTCACTTTTTTTTTCATCTTATATCATATTCATTATTTTGTATACAGAGCTGCCTATTATTTGCAGATTTCTGCCAGCTGATAAGTAAGTCTTTCACTAAGAACTGTCAGGAGAATAAATAAGCCCTGGGGATGTAAAATATAGCATGGCAACTATAGTTAATAATACTGTATTATATATTTGAATGTTGCTAAAAGAGTAGATGCTAAACATTCTCATCGTGAGAAAAATTTTTTTTTTGTTAACTGTGTACGATGATGGATGTTAGCTAGACTTATTGCGATGATCATTTTGAATATAAATATCAAATATTTACACTAATATCAAATCATGTTGTGCATCTGAAACTAAAATAATATCATATGTCAGCTATATCTCAATTAAAAAAAAAAAAAGCTGTCAGGAGTTTAAGGGGAAAAAATCAAACCAAAAGCGCTTTCCTCACTGTCCTAATTGCCTAGATGCTATGTTTATGCTCTGTGTTTATATAACCTTTCTTCCTTTTCACTGTTTTCACTTTGGTCCACACAAGCACATTTCAGATGGGTCATCTTTTAAGACTGCAGTATTTTTCTTGATTCATTTCTTTGTGATATCAACTGCCAGTTATTGAGTGTCTGGTTATGTACACTCACTGTACTCGGCATTTTATACAAAATATCTCTAATCCTCATAGTAATCTCATAATATGGCAATTATTTGCCTCAGTTTATAGATATGGAAACTGAAAAACAGAGGGATTAAGGAACTTGACAAGTTCAGTGAGTAGTAAAGTTAAGACATCAAATCGGGATGCCTGACTTCATGCCAAGCTCTTTACTGCATCAATAAGTTTGAAGCATTAGAGTCTCAAGTCAGAAATGACATACTCTAATCTAGCAAGATTTCATAGTGTACAGTATGTATACTATATGTACAAATAGTGTGCAATATGTACACATTATGTACATTACAGTACAGTACAGGAGAAAGAGACAGGCAAACCAACAATTAAGTTAAAGGAGTAGCATATTACAAAAGTGCTGTAATAGCAGTGTGTACTGAGTTTGGAAAATGGAGCAAAGGGCTTCTTGGGGGATAAGACACTTGCAAAGGCTGTATCTTCAAAAGCAAGGAGGTTGAGAGAGAAGGAAGGCCATTGCAGGCAGTAAGAACAGCCCCTGCAGATGCATAAAGATGAGAATCATTCCTACAGCTGGAATACAGTATGGCGGGAGTACAAAGTTTGGGGAAAGAGGGCAGGAGCAAGGGTATCAGTAAAAGTTGCTGTTGCTGCTTAGTTGCTAAGTCGTGTCTGACTCTTTTGCGACCCCACGGACTNGTTTATAGATATGGAAACTGAAAAACAGAGGGATTAAGGAACTTGACAAGTTCAGTGAGTAGTAAAGTTAAGACATCAAATCGGGATGCCTGACTTCATGCCAAGCTCTTTACTGCATCAATAAGTTTGAAGCATTAGAGTCTCAAGTCAGAAATGACATACTCTAATCTAGCAAGATTTCATAGTGTACAGTATGTATACTATATGTACAAATAGTGTGCAATATGTACACATTATGTACATTACAGTACAGTACAGGAGAAAGAGACAGGCAAACCAACAATTACGTTACAGGAGTAGCATATTACAAAAGTGCTGTAATAGCAGTGTGTACTGAGTTTGGAAAATGGAGCAAAGGGCTTCTTGGGGGATAAGACACTTGCAAAGGCTGTATCTTCAAAAGCAAGGAGGTTGAGAGAGAAGGAAGGCCATTGCAGGCAGTAAGAACAGCCCCTGCAGATGCATAAAGATGAGAATCATTCCTACAGCTGGAATACAGTATGGCGGGAGTACAAAGTTTGGGGAAAGAGGGCAGGAGCAAGGGTATCAGTAAAAGTTGCTGTTGCTGCTTAGTTGCTAAGTCGTGTCTGACTCTTTTGCGACCCCACGGACTGTAGCCTACCAGGATCCTCTGCCCATGAGATTTCTCAAGCAAGAATACTGGAGTGGGTTGCCATTTTCTTCTCCAGGGTAAAGATAGGGAGTGGTTATAAGGAACAAAGAGGCAGATTGAAAAGAACCCAGATCAGCTGGAAGCTGGAGCTTCATCCGCTGATAAAGAGGTGGAAGTGGTGAGAGAACACTAAAGAATTTTGATCTGAGAAGTGGCATGACCAGGTCCAAATTTTAGAAAGACCATGTAAGTATTGAAAGCTCATGTGGATCCAAGTAGTGCGCATGAGATAATAAATGAATGAAGAGGATTCAAGGTTTAAGGAAAACTGCAGTCAAGATGAAACATGTAAATGTCACTTGGTCTTATGTCAGGGACACTTTGGGAGTGACAAAAATCTCAGAGAACTGGAACAAAGGACTCACTTAAAGGACCCCACGGGGATTTCCCTGGTGATCCAGTGGTAAAGATTCTGCCTGCCAGTCAGGCAACAAGTGTTTAATCCCCGCTCAGGGAAGATTCCACATGCAGAGGGGCAGCTAAGCCCATGTGCCACAAAATGAAACCTGCATGCCTAGAGCCCATGCTGGGCAAAGAGAGAAGCCACCACAATGAGGAGCTTGCACACTGCAACTAGAGAGGAGCCCACCTTGCCACAGCTAAAGAAAAGCCTGCATGCAGCAAGGAAGACCCAGCACAGTCAATAGATAGATAAATAAAAATATAAAATACGTATTATTCAGAGTTATAAAGCAATTTGCCACCAGTTAAAAGGTGAATCAAATTTTTTAAAAAAATTTAAAGTTAGACAGCATCAGGAAGGTAAACTATAAAAAAACAACTTTTTTCATTTGTATAGGTGAAGAACATTCTTGNGTCAATAGATAGATAAATAAAAATATAAAATACGTATTATTCAGAATTATAAAGCAATTTGCCACCAGTTAAAAGGTGAATCAAATTTAAAAAAAAAAATTTAAAGTTAGACAGCATCAGGAAGGTAAACTATAAAAAACAATTTTTTTCATTTGTATAGGTGAAGAACATTCTTATGATATAGATAACCAGTGCCAAAATGACAAACTAGAAAAGAAAAAAGTGTTAGTAAAACATCAAAAGGAAAGGAAAAATACGTGTGGTTATAGCAGAATCAGTGATGGGAAGAACATATGTATGAAGTTGTAGCAATAACAGAGAGGCAGATGCTGAAGATACTTTTCGAATATAAAAAGATGCGGATGTTTCTTTGGGTAAAGTTGGGAAATAATTCAGGTTTTATCTGAATTATGGGTAGATGATTGATATGATCTGGCCAAAATTTCAAAGGTCTCTGGTTACTTTCAATACATATGTGTCAAAATAACTCTTCTGCTTAAGAGATCTAGTGTGGTTTCTAGTTACTTGACTAGATCTTATCTGATCATGCTGAATTAAGTAAAGAAAGGCTTCTAAGCACAGGAGGGATGGAATTTTCATCACCAGAGATGGAAAAGTCAGTGAGTAGAGTACGATGAAAATTAACTGGGCAAAATAATTTATCTATACATAAAAGTTAAAATATTGAAATGTTCATGGAGTCATTGCCGTTGTGGTTGCTTAGTCTCTCTGGCATGTCCAGCTCTTTTGTGACCCTAGGACTGTATGGCCCGCCAGGCTCCAATCTCCATGAGATTTTCGAGGCAAGAGTACTGGAGTGGGTTTCCATTTCCTTCTCCAGGGGATCTTCCCAACCCAGGTATTGGGATCAATAAAAATATTGACAGCTTGAAAAAATAAAAATATATATACAGCCAGTGCTCTGGGANAGGAGGTCCAACCAGTCCATCATAAAGGAGATCAGTCCTGAGTATTTATTGAAAGGACTGATGCTAAAGCTGAAACTCCAGTACTTTGGTCACCTGATGTGAAGAGTTGACTCATCGGAAAAGACCCTGATGCTGGGAGGGATTGAGGGCAGGAGGAGAAGGGGACTACAGAGGATGGGATGGCTGGATGGCATCACTGACTCTATGGACATGAGTTTGGGTGAACTCTGAGAGTTGGTGATGGACAGGGAGGCCTGGCATGCTTCGATTCATGGGGTCGAAAAGAGTTGACACAACTGAGTGACTGAACTGAACTAAACTGACTGAGGGCAGTGCAGTCCAACAGTCAGAATGGAGTTTCACCTCGGAGATACTTACCTTCTTCAGGTCTTCCCCTCCAGAAACTGAAATTCTGAACCTGGCATTTATTCTACAANGGCCTGGCATGCTTCGATTCATGGGGTCGAAAAGAGTTGACACAACTGAGTGACTGAACTGAACTAAACTGACTGAGGGCAGTGCAGTCCAACAGTCAGAATGGAGTTTCACCTCGGAGATACTTACCTTCTTCAGGTCTTCCCCTCCAGAAACTGAAATTCTGAACCTGGCATTTATTCTACAAACGGTAGAGCAGCCTAGCAGTCCTAAATAGATGAGTTTGAACCAAGATCGTTCTCAAATTACTATCAATCATTTTGCCTAGGCAAGCTAATTAAAGCACTTGGTAAACAGAAGCTTAATTTATGTTTGTCCAGAAATCAACCCTGAGTATTTTTGGAAGAGCTGTTGCTGTAGCTGAAGCTCTAGTACTTTGGCCACCTGATGTGAGGAGCGAACACATTGGAAAAGACTCTGATGCTGAGAAAGATTGAAGGCAAAAGGAGAAGAGGGCGGCAGAAGATGAGATGGTTAGATAGCATCACTGACTCAATGGACATGAATTTAAGCGAACTCCAGGAGATAATGGAGGACAGAGGAGCCTGGCGTGCTGCAGTCCATGGGGTCTCAAAAGAGTTGGACACAGCTTAGTGACTGAAGAACAATAACAGAAGGAACTAAAGGAATTGACACAAATTCCCGAGTTGAGAGATGATGGCCAGTTATGTTTTAGGCTCACACTTGGGATCTCTCTGAAAGGTGATATGATTTCTTCCTAACATAATGTTTGTTGGGATGCAAAATGAGACTAGTTTCTAGTTTTTTCCTTCATTAAATTTCATTAAATTTCCTTCATTAAATTCACGTTTCCCAGATGAGGAACTTTCAAACACAAGTACACAGAGATTTTAGAGTGTAAATACCAATTGCTTTTCTATGATGGGTGGTTCAAGGTTAGCTGTACTTACTTGCCATCAAGACGATAATAAAGAGCTGAAGGGAAGTGAATCACTCATTAGCATTTCACTAGAGTGACAGATCTTTTTAAGGCCTGGCTTAAAGCTCTGGCCCAGATGNAAACACAAGTACACAGAGATTTTAGAGTGTAAATACCAATTGCTTTTCTATGATGGGTGGTTCAAGGTTAGCTGTACTTACTTGCCATCAGGACGATAATAAAGAGCTGAAGGGAAGTGAATCACTCATTAGCATTTCACTAGAGTGACAGATCTTTTTAAGGCCCGGCTTAAAGCTCTGGCTCAGATGGCACCCCACTCCAGTACTCTTGCCTGGGAAATCCCATGGACTGAGGAGCCTGGTGGGCTGCAGTCCATGGGGTCGTGAAGAGTCAGACACGACTGAGCGACTTCACTTTCACTTTTCACTTTCATGCACTGGAGAAGGAAACCCACTCCAGTATTCTTGCCTGGAGAATCCCAGGGACAGGAGCCTAGTGGGCTGCTGCCTATGGGGTAGCATAGAGTCGGACACGACTGACATGACTTAGCAGTAGCAGCAGCAGACCGTAAAGCATCTGCTTACAAAGTCAGAGTTCAGTTCAGTTCAGTTCAATTCAGTCGCTCAGTCGTGTCTGACTCTTTGCGACCCCATGAATCACAGCACGTCGTAGGTCTCCCTGTCCATAACCAACTCCCGGAGTTCACTCAGACTCACATCCACCGAGTCAGAGATGCGGGTTCAGTCCCTGGATTGGGAAGATCTCCTGGAGAAGGAAATGGCAACCCACTCCAGTATTCTTGCCTGGAAAATCCCATGGACAGAGGAGCCTGGGAGGCTACAGCCCATGAGGGCGCAAAGAATCAGACACGACTGAGCGACTTCACTTCACTTCAAGCTCTGGAGCGGCTTCCTCCTGCTGTGGAGATAGAACAGGAAACCCTCCGGGGCTTCCAGGAAGTGGCTCCTGCTCCCTCTGCAGTCTTCCCTCTGTTTCTCTGTGCTGTGCTTCATCGGCCTGGTGGAACCCATCTGATCCCAGGGCTGGCCTTGTTGTCCTTTCCTGCTCTGGGAAAAGTCTTAGCCTGGCCAGCCTCCACTCAAGCTTTTGGTCTCAACGTAATTCTGATGTCCTGACCCAGCCCTGTTGTCCAGATTGAGCTTGATCCCACATGAAGTCCCTACCTCCCTTTTCCCAACACACGGTGGTGGTGATAAAGACCTACCTCAAAGAAGCAGTGCAAATTCAAATGGACTGTTGAGTGGGGAGCAGTCAGCAAGGCTAGCTCCCCTCCTGTTGTTGCTGTCCTGCTAGTCTCCTTCCCTAGACTGTATCTGTGAGATGGCAGAGCACATCTGTTCTATTTGTTCTGTTACCCAGACCTTCCGCAATGAGAACTGGGCTAAATTACAGGTGCTCAGTAAATACCTTTTGAATGAAGGAACACCAAAATTTGTTGAATGAGAGGATGGGGAGTTTTTGTTTAATGGGTACAGGGTTTATGTTTGAGATGATGAGAAACTTCTGGAGATATGGATGTGAGTGATGGTTGCAATGTGAATTGTTTTCAGTGCCACCAAACACTCAACAATGGTCAACTGGTAAATTTTATGCTATCGTATTTTACCACAGTAAAAATTTTTGTTGAATGAATACATAGATAGTTAAGTGTTTTGAACCAGGTCCTATCTATCTCTAATACTCCAATTCATTAAATATTCTTAGAGTGCCTACTACGGGTAACATAAAGATGCAGTCTGGGACTTATTTAATAGTCTGAAATATACTAAAAATTCAAACCAAGTCACCCTTTGTATGGAAAACATATTTACCTAGATAGACTGGTCGTATTTATCTTTGCATTCCAAGCATTTAGCAGCACTTAACTCGTGCTCAATAAATGTTTCCTTTTGGGCTTCCCTGGTGGCTCAGCGGTGAAGAATCTACCTGCCGGTACAGGAGATGCGGGTTCGATTCCTGGGTCAGGAAGAGTCCCTGCAAGAGGAAATGGCAACCCACTCCAGTAATCTTGCCCAGAAAATCCCATGGACAAAAGAGCTTGGTGAGCTACCGTCTACGGAGTTGCAAAAGAGTCAGACACAACTGAGCAACTAAACAAGTTAAAAAATAGGACATGACAGTAACATGGTATTTGCTTAGAGCTTTCCTCATGGCAAAATGCTTTCACAGCCAGAATTTCAGGTTATCATGGAGGGTCCTTCACTCCTACCCTTTTTCCTCTTTTTCCACTCCTTCACATACTTCTTTTAACAGCAATCCCTTTCTGGCTTTCTGTTGTCAGAATCAACACAACTTTCTCAGTTTCTTTATCAATTATTCTCAGTTGTTCATTTCTAGTTCTCACTCCATAATTTCTAAGCAAACTTTGCAATTTTTTACTTTCAACAAAGGCCAAGTCCCAGGAAAGAATCCCACTTGGCACTGGGGCAGGAGATGCATTACTGGGATAAGGCCTGCTTAGAAAAAGGTGGAATGGGCTCCACACCGTAGAATCCTGAGAACGCCCCACCTGTTAAAAAATATTCTGAGCTTCTTTGAGGGATCCTAATTCCCTGACCAGGGATCAAAACTGCTCCCTGCAATGGAAGGATGGAGCCCTAACCACTAAACCATCAGGGAGGTCCCTCAGAGAGTTTTAATGAGCCTTAGGTAAACTGTTTGCAAAGCAATTAAAACAATGCTAGACTTGTATTAGGTATAACATATAATGTATTGCCTGTCTAAAAACATTATCTATTGGTAAGTTCCTTTGTTGCTAAGGCAACAATATTGATTGCATACATATTAGTCTTAACAATGTGTGTTACACTTATGCTCCTAGATTGAGTTCAGGCTTTCAGCCTGAAAAGTGAAGGTCACTGTACTTGGGATTGAGAGACTCTTGCCCTTCTTTTCCCATTGCAGAACCATACCTGAGTTATGTAAGAAGCTTATTGTCTGCTCTGCTTGTGGTTAGCATTTCCTATTTTAAATAAGATATGTTACACGGGCAAAGGTTCCTAGGGTAGCAAGATGAACAAGAGAAGCAAGATTGCCTTTCTTCTCACACACTGGGTATCCCTAGACATAGCGGGATGGTGTTAACTATACAGCCTTGGAAGCTAGGAACTGGCCTGTCTGATTTTAAATGTCAGTAATACCATTTTCTAGTTGTGTGACTTTATGCAAGACATTCAATCTCTTACTATTTCCTCACTCACAACATGGAGAAAATGAAAGGATCTAGTGTACTGATAGTTGGAAAGATGGCATGAGCCAATTAATATTAAGACTTCGAACAATAAATGCTAGCTATTAGCATTATGTTCTATTTTGCTTAATCCTCTCATTCTCCTCTCATCAAAGTCAATGGCTTTTAAACACTTTTTCCCGTGACCTTCAGTAGGAAATATATTTTTTTTATCACAATCCAGTATATTCACAAAGGAAAAAACTAAATTGAAGCTTCACAAAACACCAATACTCTTAGCATACATATTGTGTTGTGAGTGTTAGTTGCTCAGTTGTATCCATGTCTTTGCGATCCCATGGACTATAGCCTACCAGGCTCCTCTGCCCATGGAATTCTCCAGGCAAGAATACTGGAGTGAGTTGCTATTCCCTTCTCCAGATGATAAAACCCAGGTCTCCTGTACTGCAGGCAGATTCTTTACCATCTGAGCCACCAGGGAAGCCCCAGCATACACACCGTACTCCATTAATTTATATTCCTTAAAAAAAAAATACTGGTAGTGCCCTATGAAATTCATTTGAATCCACTTATGGATCCATTTGAAAAGCTTGAAACACTCTGCTCTTCGATACCTATTATGGGCAGAATGGGACTTCCCTGGTGACTCAGACGGTAAAGAGTCTTCCTGCAATGTGTAAGACCTAGGTTCAATCCTTGAGTTGGGAAGATCCCCTAGAGAAGGAAATGGCAACCCTCTCCAGTATTCTTGCCTGGAAAATCCCATGGATGGAGAAGCCTGGAGGGCTACAGTCCATGGGGGTCGCAAAGAGTCAGACACGACTGAGCGGCTAAAACTTGCACTTTTCACAGGCAGGATAATGTCTCCCTCATGTGTTTACAATCTTGGGAACCTGTGAATTCCTGTGAAAGGAACATTCCTTTAGGTGGCAAAACGAATTCTGCAGATATGATTAAGGTTACAGGCTTTGAGACGGGAAGATTATATTGGACTATTCAGGTGGGCCTCGTTTAATCACATGAGTCCTGTAATAGTGGAGAATCTTTCCTGACTACGGTCAAAGAGAGATGTGAAGGGTCAGATGTGCAGAGAGATAAGGACTCAGTCTGCCAGTGCCAGCTTTGACCATGGAAAAATGTGGCCATGAGCCAAGGGATGCAGGCATCCTCTAGAAACTGGGAAGAGCAAGCAAATAAACTCTGCCTTAGAGCCTCCAGAAAGGAATGCAGCCCTATGTGTGAGTGCCCTGTGGACTGTAGCCTGCCAGGCTCCTCTGTCCATGGGATTCTGCAGGCAAGAATACTGGCGTGGGTTGCTGTGCCCTCCTCCAGGGCATCTTTCTGACCCAGGGATTGAGAGCCATAGTCAAAGCTCTTCAGATGATAAGTCTAAAAGGGCATGTTTCATTGTTTCATTTTTCCCTGTTCCACTCCTCAGAATATCCTATTTAAAAAGTTATTTTACCATTTCACTTTATTATAGTTGGTTGTTTAATTTTTTTTCTTTTTGTCTTAAAAAATTCCTTCTTGGGAACCAAGGAAGGGACGAAGAAAGATCTCTGCCTACCAGTCAGCCAGCACCTCTTGCATTCCATCTAAGTCCTCAGAGTTTGTCATTTATATTATGGCCCTCTAACCACAATATGCTTTATTTTTTTAATTAGGGCATTAGTGGCATAGAGAATTGTCTTTTCTATGCTTGGGAAAAATAAATTCACCAGGCTGTATAGTCTTTTTCTTGTAAGGACATATGTGAGACTGGATTAGGGTCCATTCTAATGGACTTATTTTAACCTAATCCCCTCTTTAATGCCCTATCTTAAATACAGTCATGTTCTGAGATACTGGAGGTCAGGATCTCAACATAGGAATTTGGGTGGAATGAACACAAGTCAGCTCCAAACTAACAGTGAGAATATTACTTCTTGACCCTCAGCCTTGCATAGACTCAGAGTTCTAGGTGCACCTCAAAGCCCCTGTCATAGCCCTTCTATTTGGGTAGTATATTTCTATTTTCTAGTCTCAAGGCTGGGCTCTGCCTTGCAATCTTCACTACTCTCTCGAGGAATCACATTCCTTCGTATGGGCACAGCCACCCCAAATGCTTTGATTATAAACTCTTCACACGTGACAGTTACCCTATCACCAACTCAGCTTGCCTAGCAGGGCCCTAGAACTTTTTTCTCTCTCCCTTTTTTCTATCGTTTTGACCTGGATTCTTCTGAAGACTATCCTAAGCCCTTTTATTTGCAATGGAGTTCTTGCAACTTGTGTCCCACTCTTGCCTGCCTTTTTCTTCTACACCTTTGTTTTCTTTAAAGCAGCTTTTAGAATTATTTAATTTTCTGCTATACAGTCACTTAAATCCCACTCACCTCCACACAGCTTGAATCCAGATTCCCTGAAACATTTTCTTTCCATTCAGAAATTCGTAAATATCATTTTCAACGAAGCAAGCAACACTGACTTTCATTAAACATCTCAAGAATGTAATTTGGGGGCCCTCACTCTTTTTCCTTTTGCTCCAATTTACAGCTTACGTTGTTTAGTTTTGCATGTGGCATTCTTGCTTCACGGACCAGGTTCAAAGTTGACCAATATGCCTGGCTATCCAGGAGTGATGTCCTAATCCTTGGCTGTGGTCTGGGAATAGCAGTAGATCCTCAGATGCAGTGACTCAGTGGCAGAGCAGTGCAACATGCTGGCAATGGGAATGGATTTGGGCACTCACAGGCCTGAGTTCAATGTTCTTTCGTGGGAAATTTGTCATTGGTGCAGGTAGTTGTTTAGAGGATGGACAAGGGTAGAGATACTAATCTAGGCAGAGCCTTATTTAAAAGACTTTTGTTTTTTGTGTTAGTCTGACAAGTGTGTGTGTGTTAGGTGGGCACTGAAAAGTCCTAGCCTAAGGCAGAATCACTTTAAAGGGCATTAAGTGTAATTCCAATTCCAAGGTCTGTCCCTTGAAAAACCAGATTCAATTTTCAGGTGCCTGATGCATCTTATTAAACATCATCAGTGTCTGCCTTGATCTTGCTTAGTTGAGATCTGATAAATTGCATTCAAAATCATACTAATGATCAGGTAAGTCTAAAAATGTTGAGGTTGGAGAGCCAGTTCATTTGTTAACTGTTGTAATTGAACTAGACTGTGGTCATTAGTATCAATGACAGTGGCTGTCCTTGGTCATCCAGGTAGCAATAAAGAACTCTAAACAAGAGTGAGGGACCACTCACTTCTGGAATCCTGAACTGCTGCACTAGGCATCTAAGTGCCTTGAGGTCACCGTGGTATGAAAAGCCCAAGTCAGCCAACCTACAGAGATCCTGGAGGGAAGCCCTGAGATGATGGGAAGGCAGAGAGAGATACCAGCCAGGCACCACCGCCCCAGCTGCTCCAGGCCCTCACTGTCCCAGCTCCAGCTCCATTTCCTGCCTCTGATCGCACAGCTCAAGCTTTATCCACAGCTGCCCAGCAGAGCCCTGCCTGAAACCCTGACCCATAGAAACCAGGAGGGAGAATGCAGAAAACGGTTGTTAATGTTTAAAGCCACCTAATCTGAAGATAATCTGTTAGGCACAATAGTAACCGGAAGACTTCCCAACCTTTCTCATCTTTCAGTCTCCTCCTCCTGAGAGCAAACTCTTTCCATTCTTGTACCTGACTCTTCTCACTATTTATAATTTCATAAGAGTTAATATGCTTATACCACTACATGTCAGATGTATTACAGTTGGACTTCTGATTTTGGAAGATGAAGGTACCATACTCTTCTTCTATTATCCCACCCTCCCCTTCTGCTTGCTCAATCACCCAAACACAACTATACCAATGTTTGTTAAGCCAACATTTAGTTTTTGCCTTATTATTACTACTGTGCAAGTCTTATTTATGTTGAGCTGATTTATGCATAACCATTATATTCCCTTTCTTTTACAACTTAATTTCTCATTTGCTCAGTTTCCCATATCATTATCACTATTTATTTCTGCATTCTCCAACTGAATTGAAAAGCCCCAGAACAAGATTTTCTATGTGGTCAAACACATCAAGTTAAGTCTATCTATTGGGAACCCTTTTCCCCTGGATGTCATGCTTCTGGTGACTCTGTCCCTGGACTGCATGGGTTGGTGCTCCCCTGGGGCAACTTCTGTCCTGAGACTTCCTTCCTCCTCTCTTCTGTGATGGATTTCTTTTTTCCTGACTCTGTATCCTACTCTTTCTTGGGTTATACCTTCATCTCAGTGGATCTTATTCTCTTGGAGCTTGCTAAAGAAGGATGTGCAGGAAGTGAAATTGTTGTGCTCTTGCAGAGCTGAAGATGTCTCTCTCTCTTTTTTTAATGTCTTATTTTATATTAGAATATAATTGATTCACAACGTCGTGTTAGTTGCAGTGTACAGCAAAGTGATTGTTATATGTATGGTGCTGCTGGTGGTGATTTAGTTGCTAAGTTGTGTCCGACTTGCAATCCCATGGACTATATAACCATCCATGTTTCTCCGTTCATGGGATTTCCCAGGCAAGAATATAAGAGTGCTGGAGTGGGTTGCCATTTCCTACTTTAGGTGATCTTCATGACCTAGGGATTCTATCTCCTGCATCGGCAGGTGGATTCTTTATCACTGAGCCACCAGGGGAGAAGCCCCAGTTATACATATTCATATGTCTATTCTTTTTCAGATTCTTTTCCCATGTGGATTTTTACTGATTATTGAATATAGTTCCCTGTGTTATATAGTATGTCCTTACTAGTTATCTATTTTAAATGCAGTAGTATGCATATGCCAATCCCAACCTCCCAATTCATCTCCCACCCTGGGATCGAACCCAATCTCCTGGGCAGTCACCCCTATTGGCAGGCAGATTCTTTACCACTTTGCCACCTGGGAAGCCCCTTTGACCCTTTAGTCTTGTGCTGTCTTCATTTCCCTTCTGTCATTTAGTAGAGCTTCAGGAGCAGCAGATGGAGAAGGCAATGGCACTCCACTCCAGTACTCTTGCCTGGAAAATCCCATGGATGGAGGAGCCTGGTAGGCTGCAGTCCATGAAGAGTCGGACATGACTGAGTGACTTCACTTTCATGCATTGGAGAAGGAAATGGCAACCCACTCCAGTATCTTGCCTGGAGAATCCCAGGGACAGAGGAGCCTGTGTGCTGCTGTCTATGGGGTCGCTCAGAGTCAGATACAACTGAAGCGACTTAGCAGCAGCAGCAGCAGCAGCAGGAGCAACAGAGATGAACCCTTGTGTTAACTGGGCTGTGTTTAATCAGCAATCTCCCTACCTACTTTGTAAGATTATTGTTGGTATCAAACAGGACAATACATGCAAAAATGTGTTGCAAACTCTTAAAATAACATACAAATATGATTGATTATCATTTGGCTCCTAAGATGCCTCGATAGATTTTTCTGTTGTGACTTTCTTCCCACTACCTTTGACAAAATGAGCACTTTGGTAATGGTAGCCACTCTCTTAGCAATAATCCTTAAAACCTTAATCAAGATGAAAATAAATAAAATGCTCTCAACCTTATGTGTTATACAAAACAAGTTGGACATACAACACTCATTTGTAACCCGAAGGAAATACATCATGCTGGGAGTTTCAGCAGAAGTCTCATAGACCCAGTTCATGGCATCTGCTCCTAGGCGGCCCCCTGAAGCTCTCCCTGTACCTCATGGGCCCCCTGTGCACAGATTCCCTCAAAGCACTTCCTGCTTGTTTTCTTGTTAATGTCAGCCTCCGGGTACGGAATCTGTCTCATTCATCCCTTTATCCCCAGCACCCAGCACAGTGCCTGACATACAGAGGTTCCTAAGTGTCTGATGAAGTGGAACACTGCAGACAACCTCAGTCAAATATTATGCAGTCTTTGCGACAATAGTTCCAAGGGTTTGACTAGATATTCTACTCTAATTATTAAGAAAGCAAAGATCAGACATTCTTCTTCCTCTATAAAGACAAAGAGAAAATTATGGATCTGTCTAACAGATTGCTTCGTCTTTTCATGCAGTGGAAAAGGAGGCCAGGGGAATAAAGCTACAGTCCTGGCAGCACCAGGCAGCCCAGACACAAGTGTTGAGCACAAAGAGGGAGGCAGCGTGGATCCTGGCAGCTCTCGTGTTCCATGAGAAACACCTGCTCTGCTGGCAGCCGGGAAAGAAAGACCCAGAATAGCACAGACGCACCCACTCACAAAAACACAGACACTCCCCTGTACTATAGGCAAGGTGGGATGTCAGGAGAGAGGCCTTGCGAAGCTGACTTGAAAATTTTATCCAACCCTATTAAAAGGACTTGATTTTCCTCTGCAATGGAGAGAGAATGAAATTCAGTACTTCTCAGAGACAGTGAGGCATGCTTGGGGTTCACAAACTGAGTGTGTGAACACGCAGGAAGTGTATAAACATGAAAGTTACAAGGCGGGGACCCGCCACATATGAAGCACAGGGCCAGGAGGCCCGAGGAAGGCTCTCAAGGTGGTGAAGCTGCCGACCCTCTCTTGGGGACAGCCCACTGTACTCTCAGTTCTAGGGGAACGGGTCGAAGCTTGGAGACGACAGTGTTGAAGGCAATGGGAGCAACAAGCCAAACAAGCAAGCGAGGCACAAATAAGGAAACCAGGGGACACAGCAAAATCTCCACCTGAGACCAGGGTGTTACCAACCTGAATGACCCTCCCGAGTCTACTAATTAGTGTCCCAGATAGTCCCTTCAGATATTCCCAAAGTGTTTTGTGGTCACCAAAGTTTGGGAAATCCCTTAAGACTTCACAATGAACACGGGCACCTGCAAGGCCCCGAGTGGTTCTTCATGAAAGGAAAAATAACAAGAACAAAAACCCCCAAAATGTTTTACTTTCTTTAACTCACGGTTTCTCAAACACTTTCATTCCCGTGAGACCTATTACAGACTGCCGACCTAATGCTGCCATCGGCCACAAAAGGAGAATGCTGTTACACGCAGGTGTTTGACACTTGAATCTTGTCTTTGGGATTGTCTCATCTTTCAGAATTTTACACTGAAAGATGGATTTAGTTATAAAATTCCCATTATGAATTTTTAGGTCTCCTTTTCTCAAATAGCGTCAGAGTGGGAAGTTCACCAAGCTCCTTAAAAGTTGTTTTGTTAAAAAAAAAAAAAAAGTTGTTTTGTTTTTCCAACTAATTTTCTCTTTGAAAAATAAATGTTATTTTTAAGGGCAGTTCGGTTCACAACAAAATTAAGCAGAAAGGACAAAGAGTTCCTATATACTCCTTGTCTCACCGCCCCCACACAGCCTGCCCCACCATCAACATCCCCCACTGCAGTGGTACATTCGTTACAATGAATAACAGACACATTATTAGCACCAGAAGTCCACGATTTGTTTCCAATAGGGCTCACTTTTGGTGTATATCCTATGGCTTTGGACCAAGGTAAAATGACATGTACCTACCATTATTTTCACTGCTCTGAAAACCCGTTGTTCTCTTCCTGTTCGACCCTCCCTCCTCCCAACCCCTGGCAACCTCTGATCTTTTCACTGTCTTTGCAGTTTTGAACATTCCATAATGCCGTACACTTGGAATCCTTGTAAAGTTTTTTTGTTGTTAACTTTTATCATATTTATAGGTAAAAGAATTTTTTTTAAAGGAGGAAATCACACCACTTTTATGGCTGGAAGATCACTGGCTTATTCTTTACCTTATAACAGTATTGACACAATTGATATTTGGGGCGAATAATTCTTTGTTTTGAGGGAGTTGTCCTGGGTATGTTTATGTGTACATGTTTAGTAGCATACCTGGCCTCTACCCGCTCATTGTATGCCAGTAGGATCACCCTCTTCAAGCTGTGACAATCAAAACTGTCTCAGACATTGCTTAATGTCTCCTAGTGGGCAAAGTCACACTAACTGAGAACTACTGGTTTAAAGAGAACAGCTACACTTCATGAGAAAAATCGCAAAAATATTTTATATTTGATTATCTACCTCTGGTAAGCATTTGGTCACCTAAAACATTTGGTAAGGAGAACCAAGACTAGGTATAAAGACCAAAAGAATTCTGATGGCTCCTCAAAAAATTAAAATAGGACTACTGTATGATCTATCAATTCCACTTCTGGATATTTATCCAAAGAAAATGAGAACACTAACTCGAAAAGATATATGCATCCCAATGTTCATTGCAGCATTATTTACAACAGCCAAGATATGGAAACATCCTGTGTCCACTGATGGACAAATGGATAGAGAAGATGTGATATATACACACACAATGGAATTTTATTCATCTATATTAAAGAATGAAATCTTGTCATTTGCAACAACATGGATAGAACCTCAAGATATTATGCTGCTAAGTCACTTCAGTCGTGTCCGACTCTGTGTGACCCCATAGACGGCAGCCCACCAGGCTCCCCCGTGGGATTCTCCAGGCAAGAACAGTGGAGAGGGTTGCCATTTCCTTCTCCAATGCATGAAAGTGAAAAGTGAAAGGGAAGTTGCTCAGTCGTGTCCGACTCTGAGGGACCTCATGGACCGCAGCCTACCAGGCTCCTCCATCCATGGGATTTTCCAGGCAAGAGTATTGGAATGGGGTGCCATCGCCTTCTCCGTAAGATATTATACTGAGTAAAGTAAGTCAAAAACAAATACAATATGATCTCACATGTGAAACTGATCTGATCTTGGGTGGCCTCAGCCTGTAATGACTTAGAGCAAGTCTTGGATTCCCAGCCAGAGATTGAGGCTAGGTCATGGCAGTGAAAGCACCAGATCCCAGCCACTGGACCAGTGGTCAGTGACATGGGCCCTGGCCCTTAGGCTTTGTAGGAAAGAATTTCCACAAAGACAGAAAGTACTGAAGCAAGCAAAATATTTATTAGGAGGAAAAAGTACAGTACTTGTGGATAGACACATGGGCAGACTCAGAGGGAGAGTCTCTGAGTTGCTGAGTTGCACCCTCATGGTAGTTTGAATTGCTTTTATGGAACATTTCTCTTGGGTTTCCTTTGGCTAATCATTATGACTCCCCTGATTCAGTCCGTATTTGGTGTATCTCAGGATCCTCCCATGTGTACACATGCATCTTTTAACCAAGATGGATTCTACTGCAAAGGCTTATGGGTAGAACATCCCTTGATATGACTCCTCTTTGGCCTCCGAGGAGCCTTTTCACCATACATGTGGTCAGGGAGGTCTCTTGGCTTTGGGAACAAGAAATAAGTGGTCTGTGCAAGGTCTAACCTCCCTTAATTGTCCTGCTTTTCTTGTCTTGGAGCTTCAGTCAATAGAGAATGAATCTCCAGTTGCTTTTCTCTGGGGGTCTCATCTGCCTCCTCCCTTAAAATCTAAAAACAAAAACAAAAACAAATACAGAATAACATTATGTTTGTCATATTATCACATTATGGTGATCATTTTGCAATATATGGAAATATCGAATCATTATATTGTATGCTATATGATGTTACATGCCAATTCTATTCTATTAAAAAAAAGATCAAAGAATTGCTGCAGAAACCTACAGTCTTGACCAAGAACATGGCCTTTTTAACTCACATAGCAAACTGTATGAGTCTTTGCTTGGGACAGTAGTTCAGTAAGTCAGATTATAAGGTCAAAGGAAAAAGAAGAGATTGTTTTCTCCCTGGAACAGCTAAATACTCGAACTCTCATTTTGGGGTTGTTTACATGTCTCTTAGTTTGCAAACAGTTTGGTTCAAGTGTTCTTTTAAATGTTCATAGAAGGGAAATATTTGCTTTCTTTAAGAACTAAAAACTAATACTTGGCATAGCCATGTTGGAGTATAAATTCAATCTGATAAAAGTCTAACCCCCCCCCAAAAAAAGAAGAAACCTATTGGAAAATTTGGGTTAGATACCTCTAGTCTAATAAACTATAGTCAAGGGAGTGAGGCTATACACTAAAACGTGGATGGACATCCAAGGGGACTCTCACTATGCCACTCATCATGTGTTTTTGGCCACACCATGTGCCACGCAAGATGGCATGCAGGATCCTAGTTCCTGACTAGGAGTTGATGCTGGGACTCTTACAGTGGAAGGACAGAGTCCTAACCACTGAACTGCCAGGGAATCCCCTGGAATCCTTAATCCTTAACATGGCCCATCAGGCCTTGGATGGCGGAGCCTGCCCATCTTGCCAGCCTCTTTTCACATCCCTCCTTCCCCTCCCCCACCTCCATTTCTCAGATTGGACTTCATGCCACCTCAGGGCTTTTGCAAATGCTATTCCCAGTGCCTGGAGAACACTTCCCTCCTCTTGTGCCTTTCCTTCTGCCTTGAGAATTCCTGAAGCTCCTTTACCTCTCAGTTTAAATGTTACTTCCTTATCCCCTTATACTCTGGTGACACCTGTGCTTCCTCATCACAACAGTTTGTGCACTTGTAATTAACTGATCATTTAGTGATAATTTGTTTAATTTTATTGCCTTCCTAACCCAACTTTAACCTCTGTATATTAGTTGTCCTGTGTTCCCAGTGCCTAACAGTACCTGGCATATAGTAGATGCTCATGAAACATCTGACTGATGACTTAGGTCATTCTTCTTTGGGCTTCTCGTTTTGATTTTGGCTAAAAAGTGATATAAAGGTATTAGATTTTTCCCTTATTAACTCAATGTGTGTCTATCTAGCTTCGAATTCCAGATTTCTAATTTTCCCCTATTTCCTCTCCTTCAATTTTTGCCAAGAAACTTCCTTCAGACCTACAACTGTGTCCCTGGCCTCAGCCCTGCAATTTTTTTGATCAGTACCCCTGAATTTTTCCTATCTGGTTTTTGTATTCTCATTGGCAACATTCAGTTCAGGTGCTCAGTCGTGTCTGACTCTTTGCAACCCCATGAACTGCAGCATGCCAGGCCTCCCTATCCATTACCAGCTGCCGGAGTCTACCCAAACCCATATCGACTGAGTTGGTGATGCCATCCAACCATCTCATCCTCTGTCGTCCCCTTCTCCTCCTGCCCTCAATCTTTCCCAGCATCAGGGTCTTTTCCAATGAGTCAGCTCTTCAAATCAGGTGGCCAAATTATTGGAGTTTGAGCTTCAACATCAGTCCTTCCAAAGAACATCCAGGACCGATCTCCTTTAGAATGGACTAGTTGGATCTCCTTGCAGTCCAAGGGACTCTCAAGAGTCTTCTCCAACACCACAGTTCAAAAGCATCAATTCTTCTGTGCTCAGCTTTCTTTATAGTCTAGCTCTCACATCCATACACAACCACTGGAAAAACCATAGCCTTGGCTAGACAGACCTTTGTTGACAAAGTAATATCTCTGCTTTTTAATATGCTATCTAGGTTGGTCATAACTTTCCTTCCAAGGTGTAAGCGTCTTTTAATTTCATGGCTGCAGTCACCATCTGCAGTGATTTTGGAACCCAGAAAAATAAAGTCTCTCACTGTTTCCACTGTTTCCCTATCTATTTGCCATGAAGTGATGGGACCGGATGCCATGATCTTAGTTTTCAATGTTAAGCCACTGGCAATGGCGGCATAGTATTTCACCATGTGGACAGTTTATGTAACCATTCCCTACTGAGGAACACTGGTGGTGTTTCCAACTTTCTGATCCTGTGACAGATGCTACCATTAAGATCCTCAAGCATAAATTTTTTTACATCACTGATCATTTTCTCAGGGTAAATTTCTAGAATGGAACTAAGTCAAAGGGTATGAACACTTTTTAAGACTCAGGTATATTTTTCCAGTATTATTCCATTATATTAAGCTTGCTTTTCATGCATAACTCAGTGTTCATGACAGTTACCTTACTGACTCTCTTGCCTGTGTTTCACTTTTTCTGTATCAGCTCCTTCATCTGCCTGATTTCCTGGAGTTTTTTGTTGTTGTTGCCCATTTTCTAGTTGGCAACCAAGTTCCTTATTTCCATGTCTTCTTAGTCTTCTGATTGATCTGTTCATTGAATAAATATTTATTGAGCCCCTACTATGTGCCAGAAACTGTCCTTATCAAAGTGAAGTAAACAGCTAACCAAATAATAAAAGAATATTGTAAGTGCTCTGAAGAATTTTAGAATGCTAGAACAATAAGAGAGATAATCAACTCTCTCTCTTTAGAGAGCTGTTAGCAAAAACCTGAAGAATAACAAGCAACTAACTAGTTAACAAGTACCCGAAAAGATGATCAACATCATTAGTCATTCAGTTCAGTTCAGTTGCTCAGTCGTGTCTGACTCTTTGCGACCCCATGAATCGCAGCACGCCAGGCCTCCCTGTCCATCACCATCTCCTGGAGTTCACTCAGACTCAGGTCCATCAAGTCGGTGATGCCATCCAGCCATCTCATCCTCTGTCGTCCCCTTCTCCTCCTGCCCCCAATCCCTCCCAGCATCAGAGTCTTGTCCAATGAGGCAACTCTTCGCATGAGGTGGCCAAAGTACTGGAGCTTCAGCTTTAGCATCATTCCTTCCAAAGAAATCACAGGGCTGATCTCCTTCAGAATGGACTGGTTGGATCTCCTTGCAGTTCAAGGGACTCTCAAGAGTCTTCTCCAACACCACAGTTCAAAAGCATCAATTCTTCAGTGCTCAGCCTTCTTCACAGTCCAACTCTCTAGTGCAAATCAAAACCACAATGAGAAATCACTCCATAGCCTCCACGATGGCTACAGTGAAAATAAATATGGGAAGGGGGATGGATAAAAAGTGTTGCAAGGATTTGGAGAAATTGAAAACTTCATATACTGGTTGTGGAAATGCAAAAATGTTACAGCTGCGGTGGAAAACAGCTTGGCATTTCCTCAAAAAGTTAAACCTAGAGTTACCATGCATTCATATGACCCATTCATATGATCCATGCATAAGACCCAGTGGTTCAACTTTTAGGTATATACCAAAGAGAACTGAAAATATATATTCACACAAAACTTGTACATGGGTGTTCTTAGCAGCATTATTCATAGTTGCCAACAAGTAGAAACAAGTCAAGTGTCTATCAACTGATGAACAGGAAAACACATTATGATTTATCCATACAATGGAATATTCAGTTCAGTTCAGTTCAGTTCAGTTCAGTCGCTCAGTTGTGTCTGACTCCTGCTGCTACTGCTCCTGCTGCTAAGTTGCTTCAGTTGTGTCCGACTCTGTGCGACCCCATAGACAGCAGCCCACCAGGCTCCCCCGTCCCTGGAATTCTCCAGGCAAGAACACTGGAGTGGGTTGCCATTTCCTTCTCCAATGCATGAAAGTGAAAAGTGAAAATGAAGTCATTCAGTCATGTCCGACTCCTAGCGACCCCATGGACTGCAGCCCACCAGGCTCTTCCGTCCATAGGATTCTCCAGGCAAGAGCACTGGAGTGGGCCTGCTCAGCCATAATAAGAATGAAACACTGATACGTGCTACAACATGGATAAACCTTGAAAACATTATGCAAAGTGAAAGAAGGCAAACTTAAAGGCCNCGACTCCTAGCGACCCCATGGACTGCAGCCCACCAGGCTCTTCCGTCCATAGGATTCTCCAGGCAAGAGCACTGGAGTGGGCCTGCTCAGCCATAATAAGAATGAAACACTGATACGTGCTACAACATGGATAAACCTTGAAAACATTATGCAAAGTGAAAGAAGGCAAACTTAAAGGCCACATAATGTGGTTTCATTTATGTGAAATGTTCAGAAGAGGCAGATTTGTAAAGACAAAGTAGATGAATGTTTGCTGCAGGCTGGGGGAGGTGAAAATGGAGAGTGACAACTTTCCATGGGCAAGAGGTTTTTCAGAAGATGATGGAATTGTTCTGGAAAGAGATAGTGGTGAGGGTTATACAACATTGTGAATATACTTTAAAAAACCACCAACTGTACACTTTGTGATGATTTAAATGGTAAATTTTAGATTATGGATTTTTAAAAAAAATTTTCATAAGGAGTATAGTTGACTTACAATGTTGTGTTAATTTCAAGTGTAAACCAAAGTGAATCAATATACGTATACATATGTCCACTCTTTTTTTTGGAAATTTCTTTTTTATTGAGGTAAAATTCACATGACATGAAATTCACCATTTTAATGTATACAATTCAAATTGTTTTGAATTGTACAAAAAAGAAGCATGTAAATCATTCACAAGCAATGTGAGGGAAGATTACACTAAAATGTAATATGTGGGGAAAATGTCAGTCTTCCTGATGCCATTTTACTCACTTTTTAAGAGAAACTTTGACTTCTTTTACGAAAGATACTACAAAAGGTTATTCCAGGATCTTAATTTTGCTTACACGTGGTAAAAACTGTGAAGATGTAATACCTGTCGGTTTGTAATTGCTTTATGCTGTTATGAAAGAAATATTCTTTTAGAAACAAAAAGTGCAGAGAGGGTCACCATCAATTAGAAATGGCACAGTAAGTCCAGAGAGAAAAGTTTTTCACCACAGCTGAGCTGAGCACAGATGATGTGGGAGAATGAGGCAAATGGAAGGAACAGGAGTCAGTTGAATATCAGCATTTACAGGTGAGTACACAGGGACTGATACTGCCTCGGACTTTCTCCTCTTTAATATGCTCAACATTCCCAGTGCTACACTTTCCATTATGGTCTCCTAATTAAGTCAGTTTCTTAGCACCCAAAGACCCTTCCTCTGGTATGTTCTGATGATCGACCCTATGCTTGGATCAGGAGGAACACAATGAAAAACAAGGTTGTTCATCCTTCTACCCATCCCTCAAACTGTCCAAGCAGGAAAGTACTATTGAGCGACAACTATAGATGAGGCACATATCATTTAATAAATGGAGAAACAGAAAATGGAAAAATGGCTAGGTTGGTGTCTACAATGAAAAGTTGCAGCAGCAGCATCTGTGTGGAAATTCAATCACATGGCCAGGCAGAAAGACTTCAAAAAGCAAACTTGACGAGGTTGGAATAGAGGCCTCCACTTAGGTCCCTAATTGCAAAGCTCATTCTCTAGGAGAGAAAAGATACCTGATAAGACTTTTATATTGTGTCAAGCTCGTCTAATATTTAAAGGAAATTAGGGAGAATTTGCATACTTCTAGGCAGGTGACCTCTGTCCTACATAATACATAGGTATATTTTCCAAACTGAATAGGGCCATAATTTCCAATTACAGGTTTCTAAAGCGTAAAATTAATGCAGTACTTTAAGTGAATAATAGGACTACAGAGACAATGCAATCTGCAATTTCCTGCCTTAAATGTTCACTGTAGTTACTATTAATTGCTCGGTTATAACCTGTATAGAAGAAGAAAAATATATGCCAGTTCATTCGGCAATTGTTTTGATATGGCTCATGTTATTTGTTTGCTTTTTACTCTATGAAAGTTGTTTTTAATCTCTCTGTTCCTCAATTTCTGCATCTGTCATATGGGGATGATAAATATAACTGAGTAATACGGTTGTTAAGATTACACAAGTTTCTAATGCATGTAAAAGGCTTAGAGAGCAATGGCTGGTACATGGAAAATGCTTAACAAAGGTTAACAATTATTATTAATATTATTATTATTAAAATACATACAAATTAACCGTTTATATCTAACAAGAATATTTAATGCTTTTGGTAATACAATGTTTTTTTTTAATGGTCATGTAGGGGATTCCATGGCGATCCAGTGGTTAGGAATCCACGCTTCCACTGCAGGGGGCAGAGGTTCGATCCCTGGTTGGGGAACTAAGATCTTGCATATCATGTGGCCAAAAATAAACAAACAAAATTATCATGTAAAGATATATATATTTTTTCTTGGTTGTTATCAAACTCTTTAGGGATAAATAAAAATTTAGATATTCCAATTAATCAGATTTTTATGGTGAAAACTAAAACAACTAAGAGAACTGAGGTGACTAAGTATGAGTAAAGCACACAAAATTCTTGTGAGACTAACTTCTGATGAGAAATCTGTATTTTCCTCTAGGTCATGGACAACGTGGAAGAAGGTGAAAATAGAGGTAGATTTGCAGAGGACTATAAAAATACATTGTACACTGAGCCACGTAGAAATAACAGTGACTGAGATATACACAACTCCTATCAAAGAAACAAAGGTGTGTGTCGATGCAAAATCACAACAGAGGCAAGCGGTGAGGTTTGGGTGGGCTTCATTATCTTCACAGGGAAGCAGCTACTGAATCACAAATTTGGTGAAATAGAAAAATTGAAAATGACGAGGAAAAGAAATGTAATATCTTTGGAGACAGCCCTACTCTAGTTCAGATGCCATGGTGATAACAGCAGGATGATTTCCGGGGAGATGGTCTTTAAAAGCCATCCTTACTGGAAAAGATGCTAAACATCACTACTCATTAGAGAAATGCAAGTCCAAACCACAATGACATATTACCTCACAGCTGTTAGAAAGGCCATTATCCAAAAGGCTGGAAATAACAAGTGTTTGCAAGGATGTGGAGAAAAGGGGATCCTTGTGCACTGTTGGTGGGAATATAAACTGTGGTACAGCCACGATGGGCTTCCCTCATAGCTCAGTCGGTAAAGAACCTGCCTGCAATGCAGGAGACCTGGGTTCGATTCCTGGGTCAGGAAGATTCCCCTGGAGAAGGAAATGGCAACTCACTCCAGTATTCTCACCTGAAAAATCCCATGGTCGGAGGAGCCTGGCAGGCTACAGACCATGGGATCACAAGAGTCAGATACGACTTAGCGNTCGATTCCTGGGTCAGGAAGATTCCCCTGGAGAAGGAAATGGCAACTCACTCCAGTATTCTCACCTGAAAAATCCCATGGTCGGAGGAGCCTGGCAGGCTACAGACCATGGGATCACAAGAGTCAGATACGACTTAGCGACTAAATCACAGCCACCATGGAAAACAGTATGGAGTTTCCTCAAAAAACTAAAAACAGAACTAAATGATCTGACGACCTTCTTCTAGTATTTACCCAAAGAAAATGAAAACGCTAACTTGAAAAAATATATCAACCTGATGTTCATTGCAGGAATCTAAGTGTTCATTGATGGATAAATGGGTAAAGATGTCTCTCTCTCTCTCTCACACACACATACACACACAGAGGAATCCTACTCAGACATGAAAAAGAATGAAATCTTGCAATTTGCAGCAGCACAGAAGAACCGAAGGCATTATGCTAAGAGGGTATTATGCTAAGTGAAATGAGTCAGATAGAGAAAAACAAATATCATATGGTCTCACTTATATATGGAATATAAAAAACAAAACAAGTGAACAAAACCTCCCAAACTCATGCATCCAGAGAAATGAGTGATGCTTGTGGGGGGTAGGGTGTTANAACCGAAGGCATTATGCTAAGAGGGTATTATGCTAAGTGAAATGAGTCAGATAGAGAAAAACAAATATCATATGGTCTCACTTATATATGGAATATAAAAAACAAAACAAGTGAACAAAACCTCCCAAACTCATGCATCCAGAGAAATGAGTGATGCTTGTGGGGGGTAGGGTGTTAGGAGTGGGCAAAATGAGGGAAGGGGGTTGGGAGGTACATACTTGCACTTGTGAAATGAATAAATCATGGGTACAGGGCGCAGTGTAGTGATGATAGTCGATGACTTTGTTGGGCATATTTGAAAGTTGCCAGTGGAGTGGATCTTGAAAGTTTTCATCACGAGGAAACAAAATACTTTTGTGTAATTTTTATGGTGACCAGAAAAAATGGAAACCAGATCATTTTTCAGTGAATACAGTGTCAACTCATTACATTGTACACTGTGTGTCACTTATACCTCGATTTTTAAAAAAGTTAGTCTTCCCGTGCTTCAGTTTTCCACCTAAAAATGAAAATTCTATGTACCTAGCGTTCTGTGCAATGGCAACATACTAGAGTACATGCTGCTGCTGCTTGGTCGCTCAGTCATGTCCTACTCTCTGTGGCCCATGGACTGCAGCCCACCAGGTCCTCTGCCCATGGAGTTTTCCAGGCAAGAGTACTGGAGCGGGGTGCCTTTTCCTACTCCTAAGGATCTTCCCGACCCAGGGATCGAACCAGTGTCTACTGCATCGGCAGGTGGATTCTTTACCACTAGTGCCACCTGGGAAGGCCTATAAAATGAAAATTAAATGGGAGCAATTTTACTCTACCATATTAAGTTAGAAAAATAGGAGTAAATGCTAAGTTCCTTAAAAGATATATTTTATACATTTAATTATCAAATTTCCATACTGTCATGTATTTGATATTGTCAAGTACTTACACTTCCAATTTCATTTTGGAATCATTTGTTTATTTTCAGTGAATTTTTTTTTTTGTATTTGTTGGTTGAAACTGAGTAAAATTTGTACGTTAATTTGGGAAGAATTGACAGAGTTGTTTTTTTAAGTTTTGCTTATTTTTTGGTTGTGCTGGGTCTTTGCTGCTCAGGCTTTTCTCTAGTCGCAGTGTGCATGTTGAGAAAGTTCTCATCAGTTCTCATTGTGGCATGTGGAATCTCCCCAGATCAGGGATCAAACCTGTGTCCCCTGAATTGGCAGGCAGATTCTTAATCACTGGATCACCATGGAAGTCTGGAAAGCTATTTTTTAATGTTGATTTTATAGCCATCAGTTTACTAAATTCTCTCATTCTTTCCAACAGTATTTCAGTTGCCTCTCTTGGAGTTTCTCGCTACAAATACATAGCAACTGCAAAAAAAGAGGGAGAAAAGAAGAATATTTCTTCTTTTCAAATAACCAAATTCATTTTTTCATTTATGTCTTTCATTGGCTATAACTAGCAGAACAACAGATAGGGTACACACCTTACACACTTGTCTCAGATTTTTAAATGAATGTTAGTTGTTGATTTCAAATAGAAAAGATTGTATCACATGAGAGAAGATTCCTTTTATTTTTTTCTTTACTAATGGTATTCTAGTTTTGTACTTATCCAAATTCCTCTTACCAAAAGTTGTTTCCATAAAGCCCCACATAACTCATTTTGAATTAATATACATTATATTTAACATGTTGTTTCTTTAGTCACTANATCACATGAGAGAAGATTCCTTTTATTTTTTTCTTTACTAATGGTATTCTAGTTTTGTACTTATCCAAATTCCTCTTACCAAAAGTTGTTTCCATAAAGCCCCACATAACTCATTTTGAATTAATATACATTATATTTAACATGTTGTTTCTTTAGTCACTAAGTCATGTCTGACTCTTTTGTAGTCCTATGGACTTTAGCCCTCCAGGGTACTTTGTCCATGAGATTTCCCAGACAAGAATACTGGAGTGGATTGCCATTTCCTTCTCCAGGGGTCTTCCCAACCCAGGGATAGAACTTACTTTTCCTTCATTGGCAGGTGGATTCTTTATCGCTGAACCACCAAGGAAGCCCCATATTTAATATATATTACTGACGAATCAACAGTTAGAACTAGACATGGAACAATGGACTGGTTCAAAATTGAGAAAGCAATATGTCAAGGTTGTATACTGTTGCCCTGCTTATTTAACTTATATGCNTTTTTCTTTATGTATTTGTCTCAAAAAATTAAATCTTTTCTTTATCAAGGGCTGTGATTTTTGCATATAATGTGTTAAATGCTTCTATGAATCTGAGGACATGGTATAGCTGTTTATTATTACTGGGCTTCCCTGGTGGCTCAGATGGTAAAGAATCTGCCTGCAATACAAGAGACCTGGGTCCAATCCCTGGGTCAGGAAGATCCCCTGGAGAAGGGAATGGGTGCCCACTCCAGTATTCTTGGCTAGAGGATTCCATGGACAGAGGAGCCTGGCAGGCTAGAGTCCATGAGGTCACAAAGAGTCAGATACAACTGAGCGACTAACATACTTTACTATTATTACTATTATTAATCAGAAACTTATATTTTATAAGTTTTGAAAAGGGAGGAAAAAAACAATAAAATAAATAAGGGATAATTCATGTAGGCCCAAGACTAAGACAGGAGCTATGGTTTCTGGCCAGAGCGCTCATCACTTTCTGTTGGTTTTGGTGAATGTCCTCACACACCTCTGAGTCTCAATTCCTTCTTCAATAAATGAAAGATGTTGGAATGAGATTGCCAAGGTTCTTTTTAGCCCTAGAAATTNAAAAAACAATAAAATAAATAAGGGATAATTCATGTAGGCCCAAGACTAAGACAGGAGCTATGGTTTCTGGCCAGAGCGCTCATCACTTTCTGTTGGTTTTGGTGAATGTCCTCACACACCTCTGAGTCTCAATTCCTTCTTCAATAAATGAAAGATGTTGGAATGAGATTGCCAAGGTTCTTTTTAGCCCTAGAAATTGATGACTTCTTTGTATGTCAAAGAATTCAACATACTTAGATTAGTGCACACTGCTGTACTTCAGGCTCTGCTATACACAAGTAAAAAATTCTGGTTAATTATTAGGCATAGAAACTCCAATACTTTGGCCACCTGATGTGAAGAGCTGACTCATTGGAAAAGACCCTGATGCTGGGAAAGATTGAGGGCAGGAGGAGGAGGGGACGACAGAGGATGAGATGGTTGGATGGCATCACTGACTCAACGGACATGGGTTTGGGTGGACTCTGGGAATTGGTGATGGACAGGGAGGCCTGGCGTGCTGTGGTTCATGGGGTCGCAAAGAGTCGCACACGACTGAGCTGAACTGAACTGAATGTCTGCTATACATTGAGGCTAATTTATTCTAAAATTGATTGCATGCATGCTAAGTCACTTCAGTTGTGTCCAACTGTGTACAACCCTATGGATACTAGCCTGCCAGGCTCCTCAGTCCATGGGATTCTCCAGGCAGGGGATCTTCCCGACCCAGGGATCGAACCCACATCTCTTATGTTTCCTGCGTGGGCAGGTGGGTTCTTTACCACTAGCACCACCTGGGAAACCCCCTAAAATTAATTAATTCACCACAATAAATACTTATGTGTAATTAAAAGCAAGGACCCTAAGATAATCATTATGCTCGCTCTTCTTTTTAAATACAAGCATGTAAATTAACTTCCTATGTTAATTAAGGTAACCCGTTCATCAGGACAAGGATGCCATATTAAGTCAAGGCTAGCACGTCAGTTCTCCACTTTAGGCTTTGCTTCTCTTTACATAAGTTTTTCAAGGCAAGTTATTCTCCCAGGTAGCACTTTGCTTTCCTCCTATGGTCTCTGAAGAGCTGAATTCTTTACATGGTTTCTTTTCAGTTGTGTTCCATTATATTTCACTAGATCTCCTTACTTAGAAATGAATTAACTAAGATCATGAACCTTTCATCTATTTAGCAAATACTCGCTGAACACACCCTGCAATCTTAGCAGTGCAGAGGATGTTGAGGCAAGGAAGAAGGGGGATAGCTATGACCTGGAGAAGCTCACTGCCTTCTTTTTTTGGCTGCCCTGTGTGCCATGTGGGATCTTAGTTCCCTGGCCAGGAATTGAATCTGCGTTCCCTAAGTGCAGACTCTTAACCACAGGACCACTAGGGAATTCCCAGCTCACAGCTTTCTTGACTCAATGTAGAAAGTAGAAACCATATCCAGTATATTGACCCCATGATAAAGAAGATCCTAAACAAATGATCATTTTGACTTTTCAAACAAAAATTCCTTACCAACAATTGTATGTGAAATACACATTTGAAAATTTAACAATACGGTATTGGTCTGAAAGGGAGCCCTAGTAATATTTCCTTGTGGAGGCTGAAAGAAATTCAAATATAAGATAATGAATCGATTGAAGAATTAATATTTTGGTATACACATCACTAAAAAGCTGTAAAGTCGAGAGCATGGAAATGACAGCTGCTACACATAATAACCGTATTTTCCCTCCCCCCTCCATCCTATTGTTCAGTTTTGTAAAAGAGAGCTATTGGGGTTAGGCATCTTAGAGAAAGGGGTAAAAAAGGTAGATACAACACACAGGAAGAATTTTTATCTTACCTTTCCCTTTGTCCCAGTTTACTTTTTGCATAGTGATTGTAGCATAGACGCTGTTCCCAGGAGCCTGGGTCCCACAGGGTTGGGTAAAACATCAATAACATACTTTAAACAATTCTTCACAATCAGACTTTCACATTGCATTTGGACGTGCCATGCTCTTTGTAAGCCCATACTCATTCTATGTATACACACAGTTCTCTTCACTTTGCTGTTCTTTCCCTGTGTTAATGAGGTATTGATACTGTGTTTTGTAGGGTTTATCCCCACCTCGCAGCTCCCTCACTTCTCTGAATTAAAGTTAGACACTGCTGCAATGTTCATTGGTTCCTGCTTTGTTGGGAAAGCTTTCAGTGGCCATATCTGTGATCATGGGTGTATTAAATGTCAGGCTTGAAATAATCATTCTGGCCTGAGCTGATGGTAAATGAGGGGACTTCTTTACTTTTCATCTTGTGCAAGGAAAATTCCTTTCAGATTCAACACACAAGTCAAATGAGCTCAGACTCAGGTTGAATGTGTATCCCACTCTGCCTCCCTCACCACCCCTGAAAAATAGAATTCACAGAACCTAAGCTGAATACTACTATTAAGAGGAAATTGCATTCACCACATTTCCAGGAGAACAGCAAAGAGAACCAAGATAAATGCCAGGATACATCTTGGATCTTTTCTAACTGATGTGTTAGGTTGTGGCAGAACCTAGAGGAGCAGGAAAAGATGTCATTTCTGCTCTTTGGAATGATATTAACTTCTTTTCAAAGTTATTTTCAAGTATCATTTATTTCTTGTGTGCATCTGAAAACGAAAGTAAATTAAAGAATCCACTGGGCTCTGAAACTTTCCTATGTATTAAAAAAATTTATAGTGACTCTAATGTAAGCATCTAGCAATCTTTTTTGTATTGTAATTTAATTCCTTGTGACTCATTCTTTTCATGTGATCTCTGAAATAAAATATCAGCGTTCTTGAGCACAAAGTGGAGTACTAAATAACTCTAAATATATATGATGGTAGGCACTGCCGGCCAGCTGTCGCGTTTAAGAGTTGTAGTTTCCCCAGTATATGTAGCTAAGTTATCTGTGAAAATGATAGCCGAATCTGCAGGTTCTTATTCAGGAATACGGAATTTGATACTGGAAAATAGGAAGAAACCTACGGCGGTTGGGTTTTTGCCGTCCGGATCAAAAAAATGAACAGGCTCAAAGAAATAATGAGGCAGGCAGGGCGCGCGATGGGCCCTGCGTTCCCCCCCCGGGAACTGCGCCGCGCGACCCAGGGGACAGGCACGCACCACCGTCCTGACCGCATCTCTGCGCGCAGGTCGCTCCCGCGGCTCCCGGCAAGCACCCACGTCCGCCCCGCTCCGGAGTCCCTGGGCTGCAGAACTCGCCCCAGGCCTGTGGCTTTTCAGAAACAGTTTCGTTTCTCCCTTCACACGGACAAGGATTCTTGACAGATAATTTGGCTGTCAGATGCCAGCTTGCCTATGGAGTATCATCTTCTTGAACACGATAACAATATATTTTAAAGGCATGGCACGTGTGAACAAAAGTTCATCTTACAGATCCGGGCAAAAAGATAGCGAATGCACGTCCCGAAGTCTAAAAGTCTCCCCTGCTCTGCAATTTTCATTTGTTATAGGAGGAGCCACATCTTAGCAACGTAATCGTTCTGAAACTGTGGGGGCTGTATTTCTTTACTGGAGCAGTTTAGGGTACTCACATTAGGAGGTGCCCTGTTTGACTTGTCGGAGAAGGCAATGGCACCCCACTCCAGTACTCTTGCCTGGAAAATCCCATGGACGGAGGAGCCTGGTGGGCTGCAGTCCATGGGGTCGCTAAGAGTCAGACACGACTGAGTGACTTCACTTTCACTTTTCACTTTCATGCATTGGAGAAGGAAATGGCAACCCACTCCAGTGTTCTTGCCTGGAGAATCCCAGAGACTGGGGAGCCTGGTGGGCTGCCGTCTATAGGGTCGCACAGAGTCGGACGCGACTGAAGCGACTTAGCAGCAGCAGCAGCAGCAGTTTGACTTGTGCTGTATGATTTTTGGTGGGTTTCATTTAATATTTGCTCATTTGGGGAAAAATAAATATTAAGAGCACAAACTACCTTTAAGGTAGTAGTCACCAACAGAGGCTTGATCAGATTCGAATTTTTGGACATGATTACTTCACAGACACTGTATCATATCAAGGGCGCATAATCCCTGGTGGCTTTTCGTTTTGTGATGACAATATTCATTGACAGAAACTATCAACCTGGTATGTTCATTATAAATTTCCCCACCAGCTCCCCACCTATGGTTTTAGCAGCCCTTGATAACTGTTTCTTAGATACTTTATTCGTTAGGGGCTGCAAAATGGCAATATTTTAGTTATAGCATTCCTTCTTCATTTATTGGCAGGATCTCTTCTCAGTAATTGATTACCCCGAGATACAGTTCATATAGAAAAGGCAAAATAAGTGCTTGGCTCTTTTATCTTCCATTTTTTGGGAAATATAAAGAGTTGCTTCCTTCTCATCCTTCAAAGGTGACCAGTGAGTCTATTTTTGGAGAGTTACTATGAAGCTGTGGATATTATTGTACTTGATGCATCTCAATGTGCTGCAGTTATTTATTTACTTATTTATTTGATGCTCAAAATATCCCGTTTCCTGCCAGTGCTCTTGTGTCTGTCTGGCACCACTCTAGACATCTTTGACAGCTTTCTTGCTTCCAGTACAACAGGATGTTCCAAGGGTCAGAGGAAGATATTAAATGACATCAGAGGGAAGCAGTCAACAACATTTTTAGAATGAGACACTCTTCAGGACAAACTATTTGGTTTCTTCAACAATAAATTGCAAGAGGGAAAGAGAGGAGGGTGTGAAACCCATAGATGGGAAGAGACTGGAAAAACCAGATAAATGCAATTTCTGGACCTTGTTTGCATCCTAATCATAAAAAAAAAAAAAAAAAAAAAGCTGTAAAAGAGAGAACCTACTGTATAGCAAAGGGAACTCTCCTCAGTATTCCATAATACCTACATGGGAAAAAATATGAAAAAGAATAGATATGTGCCTGGGCTTCCCTGGTGGCTCAGATGGTGAAGAATCTACCTTCAGTAAAGGAGATCTGGGTTTGATCTCTGGGCCAGGAAGATCCCCTGGAGAAGGGGATGGCTTATCTACTCCAGTATTCTTTCCTGAAAAATTCCATGGACAGAGGGGTCTGGCGGGCTACAGTCCATGGGGTCACAAAGAGTCAGACACGACTGAGCAATTTTCCTACACAGATCTACTTCTAATAAAATCACTTTGCTGTACACCTGAAACTAACAAAATATTGTAAATCAACTATGCTCCAATGCATTTAAAAAATAGCTGTAAAAGACAATGAATGAGAAAAAAATCAAGGAAAAATTAATGCTGGTTGTTGGTGTTTTGGTGGTACTAAGTGTTAAGATGTGGTAGTACAATTGTATGTTAAAAAATACTGTTTTAGAGATAGATACAAAAGTGTTTATGGGTAAAATTTTACAATATCTGAAATGTATTCCAAAAGGATCTAGTTGGAGAGGAAAGTAGATATGATGTAGGGAACATAGATGTAATATGGATGGAGTATGTTTGGCCATGTGTTAATAACCATTGAAGCTGGGTGATGAGTATATGGTGAGGCCCTGCATTATTCTCTCTGGTTTTATATGTTTGAAAATTGCATAATAAAAAATTTAAAATTTATTTTAAAATAGAAACCACCCTAGAAGGAAGCTGAAGAGGAACTGGTGATGGTAGAACGACACCAACTCCATAAATAAAGTCTTGCCTAATTCAGAAATGTGCTTACCACCTGCCAGCTGCAGTATCAGAATAAGAGGAGAGACCTGGTGACTAAGCAAGCCGACTGATGCTCTCTTGTGTTACTGAGGTGTGCCCCGGGCCTGTGCTCAGTACTTTGTGGGTGTTTAGCTCACCTCGTCCTCACAATAGCTTCATGAGACTGATGGTGTTATTAAAATACCTGTTTTACAAATGGAAAACCTGAGGTTCAAAGGGAACTACTCCCATGATAAGCAGACATAGGCTTCAAACCGTTTGGTCTGGCTCTAGAGCCCGTATTACTAACAGCGACATAAATAGCTCTTCATAGAAGCCAGGCCAGTTCAAAGTGCTCCGCTTCTATTCATTCAGTGTTCACAACAGTAATCCTCTGAGGAAGACCCTTCCAGTAGACCCTTTTCACAAGTGAGAAGATTGTGCTATAAGAGGTGAAGTAACTGCGAAGTCGTACAGCAGACCCGGAGCCTCTGCCGCCTCTCACACCCTTAGCTGCCCGTCTACCCTGCGTAGGGGTCCCTCCTTCCCGGTTTGAGAAGCATCTGTTGACACGCAAGAGCTGTCTCTGTTTTTCAAAAGTGCTGGGTTAGGGGGATGAACTTTCCCCCCCTTTTTTTTTTGCCTTCCAGTAACTTTCTGTCTTTTCTTTCCTGAGTCTCTGGGGAGCTACTTAGAAGATGAAGGGGCTACAACTGAGAAGCTCTTGCTACCTGTGGATACTTCATTGTCTGAAGTTGAGTTAGGAAGAGAACTGAACCGTCTCCCCAAGAAGGCTTCTCCTGAACCCGAGAGTTTCTGAGGCGAGGCTCTGAAGGAAGTTGCTTTTGAATCCTATCACTTCACACTAAGGGCCTCCCCTGCTGGGGGCACCTGGTCCCTGGTCCCCAGGGACACCGTGCTCATTCCCATCTTACAATCTTCTCTTGCTGGGCTCTGTTCCCAGCTTATCCGTCTCTGCTTTGGCTCTCAGTAACCTCCCTACTCTGAAATCTCAATGCCCTCATTGGTTGTGCTAATCAATTTTGTACTTCATTATATACGCCCCTCAATTGTTACCTAAGAGTTTCACTGTGTGTCTCTTGCCTCTTTGCTTCAGTTGTAAATATTTGGAAGTCACAGAAATAGGTCGTATGCTGCACTGATACTCCCTCAACAAGCCCCAAACCCTGGAGTGGTGCTCACTAAACATGATTATAGGAAAGTCTTTACCACTGTACAGTGTACGTTAGATGGCAGCACACGTAAAATGGTCAAGAACCCAAGCTCTCCCTGTCACTAGTGGTGTGCCTCAAGGCAAATTATTTACATCTTTTGTGTCTTTGTTTTCCTCTCTGTAAAATGGATATAGATAACAGTTTCTACTTCATGTGTGTACAGTACTTAGCGAAGTGCCTAGTAAGAAATATTTAATACAACAGCAGCTAGTATTTTTACTATCACTGCTAACTGCCTAGCCAAGGAAGGTTTCATTTATTTGTTTACTTATATTTTGCAGCATACAGGTTTAGTTGCCCCTCTGTGTGTAGGATCTCAGTTTCCTGACCAGGGATCAAATCCACATCCCCTGCATTGGAAGGCGAATTCTTAACCACTGGACCACCAGGGCAGCCCCAGTAAGGTTTTATTGACGAACCAGAGCGTTTTTTCCCTACATATGAAGTCAGATTAAATCAGAGATTGCGTAATACGCGTGATTTAGTTGGCTCAGGGGGCTGTGGGGTATAGTGGAAAATCAATGATCACTAAATTCTTCTTGGAATTGGACCAGAAACCAAATTTCTCCTTTGATACTGGCCATAAAATCTTGGCTTTTATGAGCCTTGGTTTGTCCCCATGAAAAACGGAATTAATAATAGGTAGTTCACTAGGTTGGGCTTCCCAGGTAGCTCAGATGGTAAAAAATCTGCCTGCAGTGCAGAAGACCTGGGTTCACTCTCTGGGTCAGGAAAATACCCCGGAAGAGGAAATGGCAACCCACTCCAGTATTCTTCTTGCCTGGAGAATCCCATGGACAGCAGAGCCTGGTGGGCTACAGTCTATGGGGTCGCAAAGAGTCAGACATGACTGAGTAACTTTCACTTCGCTTCACTTCAGTCTGTTAGGTTGCTGTATGGTTCGGAAAACTGAATATAAAGCATCTAGCCCAGAATTTTATACAAAATGGATCTTAAAGAAACTATTCCATTTAACATCATCAAGCCTGTAGTGTTTCTACAGAGATTATGTCTGCTTAGTAGATGAGGCCTTTGTGGTTGTTTTCTTTTTTCTTTTTGCCATGTGTGATCTTAGTTCCCCAACCAGGGACTGAACCTGTGCCTCCTGCAGTGGAAGCATGGAGTCTTAACCACTGGACTACCAGGGAAGTCCCCCAGTTGTAATTATTTATGGTTGATTTATCGACCTCTCTTTTCTAGGAAGTTATAGCCTTCTAGACCAACTGCAATACTTCAGTGCCTCTGAATCCTTGCTATTCAACTATACTCCTTTCTGTTATATGCTCCCAGGAGTATGTACTTGGTACATACTAGGAACTTAACGAATTTATATTGAATGACTCAAGAACCTACTTTTTATAGATGCATATAGACCATCCCGGGGCTTCCCTGGTAGGTCAGCTGGTAAAAAATCCGCCTACAATGTGGAAGACCAGGGTTTGATCCCTAGGTTGGGAAGATCCCTTAGAAGAGGGCATAGCAACCCTTTTCAGTATTCTTGTCTGGAGAATCCCATGGACAGAGGAGCCTGGCAGGCTATAGTCCACAGGGTTGCAAAGAGTTGGATGTGACTGAACAACAAAGTGCAGCATAGACCATCCCTCTTCTGGTAACACACTCTTCCCAGTTTATCAGCCTCTCAATCTACTGTTGACTGATCTCATCTGTCACATTTTGGTGCTTCTTCATGCTGTCCCAAGGATGACCTTCACTCTAGTGCTTCTTTTTTCCATCCACCAGTGAGATTTTTAGATCAGACAGGAAAGAGGCCATCCCAGGCTGGGTAAGTGATGTCTTTAAAGAGATTCAGGAATGCCAAATGAATAATGCTTGAGGGGAACCAAGAATACAAGGTGGAAAAAAATGCAGAGAGAAGATAAATAGGGCAGGGGGAGAGAGGTTGTGGAGAGACTTAATGGTCAGGCCAAAGAATCTAACTTGACATATCTGGCATTTGGAAAAGCCAAAAGGTTATTTATATAAGTTATGACAATCTTTTTTTTTTTTGGCTGTGCCTATCTTAGTTCCCTGATCAGGGGTTGTACTTGTGCCCCCTTGCACTGGGAGCTCAGAGCCTTCACCACTGGACTGCCAGGGAAGTCCCTACAGTGATATTTAAATGTAGTTTTATACATTAAAGAGTCAGAACTGCTATTATAATTAAAACAGCAGTCTCTTGTTTCACCTTTCCTAATCCCCTGTTCCCACTCCCTAGAGGTAAACACGTTAGATTCCTTTAAACCGTTTCTTCTGGTTATTTGAATCTACTTGTTTTCTTTTTGCAGGATGACCCCCAGCTCTTGCTCCATTACCTTCTCTCCATCTTCCCAATACAGTCCCATCATAATTTTTTGTTAAATCAGTATTTGTGATTTATATCGTTACAATCATTTATATTGTATAAATACAGTTCACAACTAGTTAAATTTTCTTTGCTACACAGTTTTTCCTCGTGTTAGTTATTGCCTCATTGTTTTATTCACTTAATTGCTGTGTACTGACCACTAATTGAGCCCCAGATGCTTCAATAAAGACGTAAGCTAACCGAGTATGTAAATAACCTATTGGGTTTTTCTCAACTTGCTGACTCAGCAACTAACCAACAACACTGGACATGGAGCTCTTAGCAATATCTCTGACAAAAAATAACTAGTGAAAATTATCTTTGTATATGTGTCACAGGCATCATCCACTTAGAAATTTTGTTTTCATTCTAGTTTTTTAGTGACCTTTGCTATGCAAGGAATTTATATACAATTGCTGAGTGCCCTCTAAGTCACTTGAGTCGGGTCCAACTCTTCAGGACCCTGTGGACTGTAGCCCATCAGGCTCCTCTGTCCATGGGATTCTCCAGGCAAGAATACCGGAGTGAGTTGCCATGCCTTCCTCCAGGGGATCTTCTCAACCCAGGGACTGAACCTGCATCTCATATCTCCTGCATTGGCAGGTGGGTTCTTTACCACTAGCACCATCCGGGAAGCCCATGCTATTGCTAAGTTACCAAAATATTTTCGAATTCTTTATTTTCACTTGATCCTCAAAATGACCATAGAATTAGACCGATTTTGAAACCTGGCTGTAGCACTTACTGGTTGTGTGCAAGTTGCATGCGTGCTTGATCAGTTGCTCAACTTGTCCACTCTTTGCGACCCCATGGATTGTAGCCCAGCAGGTTCCTCTGTCCATGGGATTTCCCAGCCAAGAATATTGGAGTGGGGTGCCATTTCCTTCTCCAGGGGATCCTCCCAACCTGGGGATCAAACCCACATCTCCTGCATTGGCAGGTGGGTTCTTTACCACTGCGCCACCTATGTGCAAGTTATCTAATTTCTTTTCTTAGTTTTTTCCAAAGAAGTTGGGGCTAGTTTTAAGGATTAAATGAGATAATCAATATTAATATATGTCAATATATATATGTTAACTATTGTTATTGAGGTAAAGTGTTATTAATCTATTTGCTAATTAGACAAAACAAAACAAAGAAATTAAGTTGCATGAACTGTTGGCACAGTGTGTAAGGGCAGAAAGTGAAAGTGAATTCAGTCGTGTCTGACTCTTTGTGACCCCATGGACTACACAGTCCCTGGAATTCTCCAGGCCAGAATACTGGAGTGGGTAGCCCTTCCCTTTTCCAGAGGATCTTTCCAACCCAGGGATCAAACCCAGGTCTCCCACATTACAAGCTGATTCTTTACCAACTGAGCCACAAGGGAAGCCTGGGCTTAAAGCTCATCATGGACTGAATCATAGTATGAGTATCAGGGGAGAATTTGACTTGTACTCATGTTCATTGCTACACCCTAGTGCCAAAAGTAATATCTGGTAAATAATAGGCACTCATACATGTGATGAGTAAATCAATATAAACACAAAGTTTCAGGCATGGAAATGGTCTCCAAAATTTGGTTAAATAAATTGATTTTTCTTTTCTTTTCTTTTTTTTTTAAACTTGTTTTATTGAATGTTACTAGATTCATTGCTGTGAAGTGAAGTGAAGTGAAGTTGCTTAGTCTTGTCCAACTCTTTGCGACCCCGTGGACTGTAGCCTACCAGGCTCATCCATCCATGGGTTTCTCCAGGCAAGAATACTGGAGTGGGTTGCCATTTCCTTCTCCATAAATTGATTTTTCAAATAGGGAAACTGAGGCCCAGATACTTTTAAGTGAACCTTGGACATGTTTTTTGTTTTGTTTCTTTGTGTCGGCACAGTGCTTTTTGAAACAAAAGTTAAAGTAGTAGCCAACTTAGGCCTGGCCATCTATGAATAGAAAACTCAATTTAGTGGCTTAAAGACGATAGAGGTTTATTTCTTGCCCATGTAAGAGAAAAACTAGTGGTGAGCCACTCAAGGTGGTAACTCCAGAGTCAGGAAGATCGCAGACACATATCCTTNGCTTTTTGAAACAAAAGTTAAAGTAGTAGCCAACTTAGGCCTGGCCATCTATGAATAGAAAACTCAATTTAGTGGCTTAAAGACGATAGAGGTTTATTTCTTGCCCATGTAAGAGAAAAACTAGTGGTGAGCCACTCAAGGTGGTAACTCCAGAGTCAGGAAGATCGCAGACACATATCCTTCTGCCCTACCATTCCTAACACATGGCTTCCATCATGTGTTTTACACACACACACACACACACACACACAGGCTTACACACATTTGGCTGCGCCAAGTGGCTTGTGCCCTAGCTCCCCCACAAAGGGTCAAACCTGGGCCCTGGAAGTGAAAGTGCCAAGTCCTAACCACTGGACCACCAGGGAATTCCCTTCACCTTCTATGTAGTGTTATGGTTTTAAAAAAAAACAAAAAAAATTGGCTGCTGGGGCTCCAGCCATTGAATTCTGTCAGGAAGGAGGAAGATGAGGAAAAGGGGGGCGCTTTCCAGCCGAGCTGGCTCAGGAGATTACCTGAACTTTCCACACAACTTCCCTTTTTATCTCATCCACCCAAAGTGAAAAAGAAGTTGGAGAATGTATTTTTTTTTAATCTGATGGACTTGCTGCCTGGGTTAATGCAGGGTTCTTTTTATAAGGGGGAATCAATGTTGGGTAGAAACTGACAATATCAGTTGTCAATACTCTTAAAAATCAGAAAATCTTACATAGAAATTTGGATTTCTCTTGTAAAATCAGAAGATGGAGCTGAGTTATAGATCAGAGAGAAAAGCAGATTTGGCTGGACTAGAAGAGACTGGATGACGTGGAGGAGGCTCATGAAGGCTTGACTGAGGAGAAAGGAGGGAGTTGAAATTCCAGAACATGAGGCATGATTTGGAGTTTGGCGTTTTGGTCTGTTAAAACTGGTGAGAAACAGAGTGAGCCTTAGATGATCTCCACTGGTAGGGAGGCATTGTGGCAACATCTATTAAAATTTTAAGTGTGCATTCCTTTGACCCTCCAAATTCTACTTCTGAGAATTTATTATACAGAAATACTTACATAATAGGTATACTCTTCATGAGTGGGACTAGTGCCCTCAATTAGTGCCCTTATAAAAGAGGGTCCTTCCATCATGGTAGGACACAGTGAGAAGATAGCGGTTGATGAACCAGTAAGTGGACCCTCAGCAGTCACTGACTCTACTGGTATCTTGACCTTGGACTTCCCAGCCTCTCAAACTGTAAGAAATAAATGTTTGCTGTTTATAAGCCAAAATATACATTTGCATAAATACATAAATATGTGTGGGAAGGGGTGACTTTTATATTTGTATTGTAAGTTGTTATTTTGAATATTTGAAACAGCTTCCACAGCAATTGACATCAGATTGCTGTGGTTAATAAAACAAATCAAGTAAAATATGCTATCCCCATACGATGGAACACAACGCAGCAGTCGCAAAAAATGAGCTCTAGATGGATAGATACGTAATTTTTTTTAACATGTAAAAGTATTCAGGATTTATTGCTGAATAAAAAGAGCAAGTAACGGAACATGATATATTAAAATAAATGTGCACATTTATCTTTAGGATATTAAAATGGGAAAGCATGAATTTTCCAACATAAATTTCTTTATTGTTTGAAGTTTGTTCAGAGTACCATATTTTTAATTTTGAAAGGTTTTTTAAACATAGAGACTACAAGGAAAGTAAAGGAACAAGAAAACTGGCTTCCCTAGTGGTCCAGCAGTTAAGAATCCACGTGGTGATTCAGGGGACAAGATCCCTGGTGCAGGAAGACCCCACATGCTGAAGGGCAACTATGCCCATGAGCCACAACTACTGAAGCGCAGGTGCCTGGAGCCGGTGATCTGCAACAAGAGAAGCCACTGCAATGAGAAGCTGGTGCCCACGACAGAGTAGCTTCTGATCACCGCAACTGGAGAAAGCCTGCTTGCAGCAATGAAGACCCAGCGCAACCAAAAACAACAACAAAAATTTTTTTTAAGAAAGAAACAGGAAAATGGCTCAACAGCAGAAGATTCAAGCTTCATATAAAACAGTAATTCTGAGCAATGCCTTGTAGGAAACAATAGCAGCTCTAATAACATGTCACATATATGTGAAGTGAAGTGGCTAGTCATGTCCAACTCTTTGCGACCCCATGGACTGTAGCCAACCAGGCTCCTCTGTCTACGGGATTTTCCAGGCAAGAATACTGGAGTGGGTTGCCATTCCCTTCTCCAGGGGAACTTCCCAACCCAGGGATCCAGGGATCGAACATGTGTCTCCCACATTGTAGGCAGACCCTTTACTGTCTGAGCCACAAGAGAAGCCTCCTCATATATATATATATATATNGCTCAAGTGAGCCGGCTCCGCAGCCGCCTGCGCTCAAGTACAACTGAGATATATATATTTTAAGTACACCTAGGACCTAGATTGGAGAAGGAAATGGCAACCCACTCCAGTACTCTTTCCTGGAAAATCCCATGGACAGAGGAGCCTGGTAGGCTGCAGTCCATGGGATTGCAAAGAGTTGCACACATACTGAGTGACTTCACTTTCACTTTTCACTTTCGTGCATTGGAGAAAGAGTTGGCCTTGCCACTTGGCATGTAGTATCTTAGTTCCCCTGTCGGGGATCAAACCCTTACCTTGGCCACTGTAAGCTCAGAGTCCTAACCAGTGGACAGCCAGTGAGGTCCCACAACGTAGTCATCCTATTCTCTCTTCTGAAGTAGAAGCTTTTGTACCTTGCTTTAGTCGCATGTCCATACTCATTTTCTCAGATTCAGTTTCTAATACCTTCTCTCTGGTTCATAATCAAAGTTCCTCGAGATAAATGATCTGATCAGGTTGACCAATCAATAAGCAATCTGGATTAGTCCTATTGGGTAGGGTTCGTATGCCAGGCCACATCATGGGCTTATATTCTCCCTTTATGGCTCACTGGCTTTGGCTAGAGCCGTCTCATGGTCAGTGAGACCAAGGTTAGAGGATTATATGACACAAAGCAAGGTCACATGCCCAAAGAACACCCATGTCTTTGAAGAAGAATACAAGCAACCACACACATGTAGTGTTACATGGAGCCTCCACTGTACGCTCCCTTTGGTTTTATACAACTAATGAGAGACTAAACAAAATTGATGATCATAGTTGTTGCTCTGACATTAAGAAAGCCAGCCAAGAACCCCTTTAAAGACATCCTTCTAAGTGGAGAGGAAGTTCGTCTTCACTGTGTTTCCAGGTGGGTCAGTTTGTTTCCCTGGACCATGAGTTTGCACTGTACATGCATGCTTAAGATCAAAAGATTCAATTTCAAAAGCAACTTTCTTTCACCACTTGACGCTTTCTTTTCTTTGAAAGATTAATGGGCTGATAAAGAAAAGAACAAAAAAACTACTGCTAATGTTTTTGAAGGCTTGACATAAGTCACAGTGTTTGTAGGGATGACAATGTAGCTAAAATCTTTATAGAATCTGGGATTCATGTATTTCTGTACTCTTGAAGTATTTCAAAGCCAAGTCTGGGCACTTATTTTTAAACCTTAAAAGGCAGGTCATTCAAACCCTCCAGAAAAAGGGAAAGCAAGAAAAGAATAAGTATATCCTCAAAGAATGTAGAGTTGAACATTTTCTTTATCCTCTTTAATTTAGAAATAGACATCTTCAGACTATTAGGAATACTGTTAGTCTTTTCTGGATGGCAAAAGGGCCATCTGTCTTTGAGAACCCAGGAAAGATGCATATGTGTTTACAATACTGCCCAGTGGGTAACATCCCTATCTCCTGTGGAAGGTAGTGGCAATACAGGAAGAACGCTATGGTGTCATTCATTTTTCTACACCTTAAAACAGGAAGACAAATTTGCCAAGGTATATCTGGTCAAACTGTTGGGTCAATGAAGTTTTATTATTATGCAAAGTCTGTCACTTATCTCTTAGTCTCAGTGTACTCCTCATAGTGTCTAATATGATCTTATATGAGGGTTTCAATGTATATTAAGCAAACGGCTACTGAATATCTATCTTGTGCCAAGCACAGTGTTAGGCACTGGGACTCCAATGTAAGATGCATTTCCTACCCTAAAGTTACTCATATCTAGCAAGGAAAGCAGCCTTGTTAACAGCTAAGTATAACGCAGTGTATATGTGCCCATTGGGACTTGTGCAGCTGTCCATCTAAACCCAGCTGAGAAGGGTTACCTTTGGCTTCCCTAGTGGCTCAGAGGGTAAAAAGAAAAAAATCTGCCTGCAATGCAGGAGACCGGGTTTTGATTCCTGGGTTGGGAAGATCCCCTGGAGAAGGGAATAGCTACCCACTCCAGTATTTTTGCCTGAGAATTCCAGGGACAGAGGAGCCCGGCATGCTACAGTCTATGGGGTTGTAAAGAGTCAGACATCACTGGATGACATTAACACACACCTGTACCTTGTTTCATTAACACCTCTGAAAGTGAGATACATCTTACAAATGATGGTGTCTCACAATTATTATTGGTAGGTTGCTTTTCTCCCTAATCGCACACAAAACAATGGTGCATCTTACAATCAATGGCATCTTCAGGAAAACACATTGAGTGTGTCCTTGGGTCACACAGATGAGAGAAGATGATTCTTGAGCTGGGTCTGTGAAGAATGAGAGAGGTTTTTGCTAGGGGGGAAAGCAATATGCTAGGCAAAATCCGCTGACTAAGCTTTAAGAGTGGGAAGATCTAAGTCTTAACTCCTGAGACTTTGGGCTAGCTGTTGTTTAACAGTGGGAGTGTTGTGAAGACAACAAATAACAGCTAACCCCCATTCAGTGTGTGCTGTGTGTCTGGCAATGTTCTAAAGGCTTTAAGTGTATTAACTCACTTAGTCCTCAAAATAAGCCGAGGAGATAAGACACTATTATTAACTTCTTTTTAAAGAGCAGAAACTTGTAGAAGTTAAATAAATTGCACATGTTTACACAGCAAATAAGTGGTGCATTAAAACCCAATCACTAACATGAAGCTCTCAAATGTGTGTTTATCGGAAAGCCCCCCAGGAAAGATAATGTGTTATACACATGTTAGTTGTTATTTACTGCAAGGAAGAGGATTTTTCAGGTCAACGGGACAATCTGAGCACAAATGTCACAGTAGTTTAAAGCATTCAGACTTTAAATGGGGAGAGAAAAGGTTGATATGAGCTGGGGTATCACTAGACAGAAAGTGAAAGTGAAAGTGAAGTCGCTTAGTCATGTCCGACTCTGTGACACCATGGATTGTAGCCTACACCGCTCCTCCGTCCATGGGATTTTCCAGGTAAAAGTACTGGAGTGGGGTGCCATTTCCTTCTCCACGGGATCTTCCTGACCCAGGGATCAAACCCAGGTCTCCCTCATTGCGGGCAGACACTCTACCTCTGAGCCACCAGGGAAGAAAGAAAGTTATATTGATGTCAGATGATAAAGTGCATTGTGGAGTATTTTGGCTTTTGGAGTTTATCTATAGGCTACAGAGAAGTGTTTAATATTTTTGAGCTGGAATGTGATTCAATTATATCTGTCATTTAGAAAGATGATGCGGGGAACATGATGTGTTATTTAGAAAGCAGTGGGGAAGATGGATTTCAGTGGAGCAGGACTGAAGGCAAGACTTTTCTGGTGGCTCAGACAGTAAAGAATCTGCCTGCAATGCAGGAGACACAGGTTCAATCCCAGGTCGGGAAGATCCCCTGGAGGAGGAAATGGCAACCCACTGAAGTATTCTTGCCTGGAAAATCCTATGGACAGAGGAACCTGCTGAGCTACAGTCCATGGGGTCGCAAAGAGTTGGACATTACTTAGCAACTAATCAACAACAATGAGGACTAAAGGCAGGGAGACCACTTAGCAGGCAGCCAGACAATTAAGGCCCGAACTTGGGCTGCAGTGTTTCAAATGGAAAGTAGAGAGCGTGAGAAACATTTAGATAGAGATCCTAGTCAACTCGGATGAAGACAAGATTACCTGTCCTCAAATGGGTCATGGGAGGGATGAATACATATAATCAGACGGCAGGCAGGAGAACAGAGGAGGGCTTTGCCATCCAAAGTACTGCCAGGTAAACCCGGTGGATTCACCAAGTTGTCCCACAGAGATTGCTTATTTCTGTCTTGGTTTGGTTTGCTTCTTGATTTGATATGCAGAGTGTGTGTTAAGTTGCTTCAGTCATGTCTGACTCTTTGCAACCCTATGGAATGTAGCCCATTAGGCTCCTCTGTCCATGGGATTCTCCAGGCTAGAATACTGGAGTGGGTTGCTATGCCCTCCTCCAGGGGATCTTCCTGACCCAGGAATCAAACCTGCATCTCTTATGTCTCCTGCATTGGTAGGTGGGCTCTTTACCACTAGCACCACCTGAGAAGCCCTCTGAAACCACAGAGCTATCTACAAAAGCAGGCTTCTGCTCAGGACACTCTTGGCTGCAGAAGCAGACACACACCTGGGCACACCACCTCTGCACATAGCTCCAAGGCCATGCATGTGTGGGTACTTGATCCCTGCTCCACGGGGGACCAGCCTGACCAGCTTCCATGGGCAGACCTGGAGGACACTGCGGGAGGGGAGTCTCCTAGGGAAAGGACGTGCATCCTGACCAAGCAGGCCCAAGTTCAAGGCTTCCTGGCCTAGAGCCATCTCCCCAAAACTGTGGGTCCCTCTGAGTGCCCACCTGGCACCTTCACCTGTTGCCTTCCTCAGTAGACACAGAAGCCAGCTTTCTAGGCAGTCTTGATGCAAACAGCCACTCGGGGTGATGAGAAGGGAAGCCCCTGAGCAGTGGGAGGCAGTGTGGACTGGAAATGGGTGGGCCCAGGATTTCTGAATTGAGTGTGGGGGCCACATGGCTGCCACTCAGACTCAGAACACCAAGGCCACGTGGCAGTGGCCCTGGGGGCACACAGTGGACTCTGCTCCTCAACATGCTCCCCTCCTTCCAGCCTATACAGGTGCTGGGGGGCTCTTGAGCAGACCCTTGCCCCACGGGGAGACCAGGTGAGCCCAGTCCTGGTCAATGCTCTAATCATGACCATGTGTTACCTTATGTCTTTCAGAAGCCAGCTAGAGTGGTCATGGTGATCTTGCGGCTATTAGGTGACCTGGAAGTAGTGGAGTGGAGTGGCCTATGATGGTGGCAAAGACTTCAATTTCCAGAGGAGTCTGGCAAGGGGAGATTCCTCTGATAATCAATAGTAATTGAGTTTTTGTTGTGCCAAGAATACTAGGGTAGAGACTAAACAACTAAGAAGATAAGCTCCTTTGGTCAGCTGAAAGGTCAGAAAGTAAACACCTGAAAAAGTACTTTGAATAGCATATCAAAAAACCGAATGAACAACACAGCACAAACTGATTGGAGAGAAGCTGCTGCCTCTGCCACGTGTGGCTGTGGCATGCACTTTGGTTGGCTTAAGCTGAATGGAAGTTTAAGTGACCTTAGTGGAAGCACTGGGTACCCAAGGTAGGTTGCTGCAAGAGTAGTTTGAGGCTGAATCAGATACCAGACATCTGCCTCAACTACTTCTATTTCAATTAAAAAAAAAAAAATCTATCCTCCTGATCCTTTAAAAAATGTTTTAAAAATTTTATTTATCTATTTATTTTTGGCTGTGCTGGGTCTTCATCGCTATGTGTGGGCTTTCTCTAGTTGCAGTGAGTGGGGGCCACTCTCTAGTTGCGATGCATGGGCTTCTCATTTCGGTGGCTTCTCTTGTTGCAGAGCACAGGCTCTAGGTTGCATGGGCTCACTTACAGCACATGGGCTTAGTATATTTCAATTTTTATAATACAAAGATTCTGTGGCAAAATGAAAGGTGGAGGGAAATGATCTCACCAAGAATCTCTGAATTTGGGAGAATAATATTTATAGCTTTATGACCCTATCCATTACATTCTGGGCCACCACCCCACAAGCCAATGCTGGTTCCTCATTAAACTAGAGAGCCCTTCCTCCACCATCTCACTCCCTCTTCCTTGCATTAAATAATAGCTAACACTTGTGTAATCAACCTTCATATATATATGGTCAAATGATCTCTAACAAGGGTGCCAAGCACACTTATGGAGAAAGGATAGTTCCGTCAACAAATGATGCTGGGAAACTGGATATCCATTTGCAAAAGAATGTAATTGAACCATTATCTTATATGTATACAAAATTTAGCTCAAAATGGATTAAAGACCCAAAATTAAACTCCTCAAAGGAAACACAGGAGACTATGACACTGGATTTGGCAAAGATTTCTTCGTTATGACATAAGCCCAGGAAACAAAAGCAAAAACAGACAAATTGAATTACATCAAACTTAAAGACTTTTGTGCATTAAAGAATATAGTCAGGGGCTGGTCACAATGGTTAAGAATCTGCCTTGCAATGCAGGGAACATGGGTTTGATCCCTGGTCCTGGAAGATCCCACATGCCGTGGAGCAACCAAGCCCGTGTGCTACAAATACTGAGACAGTGCTTTAAGGCCTGGGAACCACAATTACTGAGTCCACATGCCTAGAGCCTGCACTCTGCAACAAGGAAAGTTCTAATTCACTGCAACGAGAGAAAGACTGCGCAGAGCAATGAAGACTCAGCTCAGACAAAAATATATAAACAGATAAATAAATAAATCATAAAAAAAAGAGAGAACACAAAAGGCAACTGGCAGAATGGGAGAGAAAATTTGTAAATCATGTATCAGATAAGGGGTTAACATCCAGAATATATAAAGAACTACAACTTCACAAAAAAATCAAATCAATTTAAAAATGGGCAAAGGGCTTGAATGAACATTTCCCCAAAGACAATATACAAATGGCCAACAGGTATATGAAAGATGGTTAAAATCACTAATCATCAGAGACTGCAAATCAAAACCACAGTGAGAAATCATCTCACACCCACTATGTTGGCTACTATTTTTAAAAACCCAGAAAATTATAAGTTTTGGCAAGGATGTGGAAAAGTCAGATCCTCGTGCAGCATTGGGACTGTAAAATGGTACAACTGCCTTGGAAAAGAGTATGACAGTTCCTCAAAAAAATTACAAATAGAGCTACTTATATGATCCAGCAAACTCATTTCTGGGTATATACCCAGAAAAATTGAAATGGGGATCTCAAGGAGATATTGCACAGTCATGTAGATACCAATGTTATTCACAACAACCGGGAGGTAGAAGCAGCCCAAATGAATGAATGGATAAACAATATGTGGTATGAACATACATAGCATATTGTCCAGTCTTAAAAAAGGAAGGAAATCTTGTCATGTGTTTTAACATGGATGAATCCTGAGGACATGACACTAAGCAAAATATACCAGTCTCAGCATATAACTCCACTTATATGAGCTATCTAAAGAAGTACCATTCATAGAAGTAAAAAGGACAATGGTGGTTACCAGGGGCTGGAGGGAGGGGAAAATGGGGAATTGTTGTTTAGTGGGAATAGTGTTTGTTTTGCAAGGTGAAAAAGTTCTGGAGAGCTGTACCCTTAAAGTGACGAAGAGGGTAAATATCTTTAAAAAGACATGTAGTCTGGCTTTTTTCTTTTCTTAATGCACCTGTGGGTCTTTAAGATATACCTCCCTAGAGGCACAGTGTCACTTTCTTTGCACGCTATCGAGATGTACATGATTATCAGTGCACAGGCACAATCTGAGCTACTTTAAGGTAAAATCTGTTTCGAGCTAGAAAGGTAGGCTGCTGCCTTTTTTCTTTTCATTCATTTATTACACATCTGACATCTTTTTTTATAACCTAATCTTTAAATAACATCACACTCAAAAGGGAGGGAATACACAGGGTGTGAACACCTGGAGGAGGAGGAGACCATTCAGGGTCACCTTAGAGGCCATGTGACATTCTAGTGGACTATTGTTATAAAGGCACAGCTCTACAGCACTTACACTTACCACGTTCTTTACTATAGCTTTTATTAGGTATTTAAAATTACTATTTTATGTGTTACTTCTCATTCTACAGCTGAGCGTGTTATGTAATTTGTTCAGGGTCACATGGGAATANATTCTAGTGGACTATTGTTATAAAGGCACAGCTCTACAGCACTTACACTTACCACGTTCTTTACTATAGCTTTTATTAGGTATTTAAAATTACTATTTTATGTGTTACTTCTCATTCTACAGCTGAGCGTGTTATGTAATTTGTTCAGGGTCACATGGGAATAACCATGATCAGATCTCACAGGTCTGAAACTGTTAGGCACTCTATCCTGTGGGGTATCTTTTTTTTTTTTTAACTATTAAATGTAAATCATCTTCTTATTTAACAGTTGTGGAAAACCAAAGGTGTGCTTTATGGCACTACATCAATAACAGGTTTTGGAGAAATTGTTTTTTTAATTTTTTATTTGTACATTTACTCTTCTTATGTCATAATTAGTTTATTTGAATTAGAATCCAAATAAGATGTACACATTACATGTGGTTGGTATAGCTCCTAGTTTTCTATTCTTCTAGAGTGATCTTCCCTTGTTCCTACTGATTTTTTTAATGCCATTGACTTACGGAAGATACTGGTTTAGTTGTCCTGTACAATGCCCCATATGTTGGATTTGCCTGTTGGCTTGGGCTTCCCTGGTGGCTCAAATGGTAAAGAATTCGCCTGCAATGCAGGAGACCTTGGTTCCATCCCTAGGATGGGAAGATCCTCTGGAGAAGAAAATGGCAACACACTCCAGTATTCTTTCCTGGAGAATTCCATGGACAGAGGAGCCTGGGCTACGGTCCATGGGGTTGCAAAAAGTCAGACGCAAGTGAACAACTAACACACTTCCTACTGGTGTCATTTAACTCATTCTTTCATTATCTGCCCCATTTCCTGTAAATGAAAGCTAGCTCAACAAACCTGATCAGATTCAGTTTCAATGTCTTGGGTAAGACTATTTCAGAGGTGGCACAGCCATTAGTGATTTAATATGGTTCTACAAAATCAAGCGATGCTGGACTATTTCAGGAAGGGTTTGGAATCTTTCCTAAAGATAAGAGTCCCCCAATTCATCCACTAGCTTCAGACTTTTTTTCTGCTCCTTGCTAACTCTTGCTAGCACTGATTACCTATTTTTGTCTTGGTCTAAAGCAGAGATATGAATCTGAATGCCTAGCTGAATATGGGACATTTGCTAAGAAAGAGTAGGTATGTATCCTTCTGGTTCTGATAAGCAACAGAAATTAACTCTGCCTAACTTATTTAAAGTACCATATTAAAAGGATATAGGATGGATTATAGAATTGGTAGGAAAGCTGGAGAACCAGGCTCAGAAAAGGGACTGAAATGCTAGGAAGCTAGGCAGAAGTACCCCAAAACCGAGGTCACCCCACAGAAATCTGCTTCCACCACCAGCATCAGACACTCTTGCCAACTGCTGTCCCTAGACCCTGCTCAATGAATGAACCCTATATCATCCCTTTGTCTTTGTGTTACTCGTTCAAGGTTAAGAGTTCCAGGCAAGAGAAAATAATGTGTTATTTGGCTCACATGTGTATATCTTGCTCCCAGAGGGTTGGAAGAGGGACTATCTAAACCCTTTGGGATCCACAGGGACACCTTTTTTACCCTTAAGACTCATAAAATGTAATATCAGTCCTAACAGAGAGGGGGTTTGGAAGCTGTGTAGCCAATACCTGACAAATATCCATTGCCTAAGATTAATTAGATTAATGGTTGGACCTGTTTAAAGGATAGATGAATAAGAATCACTGAGGGGAGGGGAGGTTTTCAGACAAAATTGCAATCAAGGTTTTAGGCTAAACACCTACATCTGATGATCTCTCATGGTTCTCAAATATTATCATGCACTAGAATCACCTGGAGAGCTTTGTTAAACCACTGAATACTGGACCCCATCTCCAGAGTTTCTGATTCTGTCGATCTGGGGTAGAGTTTTATATTTCTGATGAGACCCCAGGTAACACTGGTGGTGTTAGTTTGGGGTCTACACTCTGAGAATCACTAATTTAGGCTCCAAGTCAACAACTTTTCTATACTCTTGCTGAGAAATGTCAAAAAATTACAGCTGCAGATGTACAGGTGGATGAGATAACCTCTGAGGATTCTTCAAACACGTGAGTCTATGCTCCAATAATATCCTGTAAATACAATTTATTTTTCAGGTTCTCAAAGATAGCTATCATGCTTCCCCAACTTTTTTTCTCTAAAAGTCCCGAATACCATCACTATTCTTTTTGTATCACAGATTTAATTCTGTTCATCACCCTAGTCACTTTCCTATGGATTCTTTTCAGATCTGTATTGTTCCATTTAACAAGAGAGACCCAGAGCCTGAAACATATTCTAGATGGGATCTGACTATTGTAGGGCAACCACAAGAAACACCCACCTTGTTCCCCAATTGTCTATTAACTTCATTCAGTAGCTGTATCATATCATTAGCCTTATTATGACGTTGTTACTCATGAAAAGTACAAACATTCCTCCCTCCTTCTTTCCTTCCTTCCTTTTCTACTCTTCTTTTCTTTCACACTTCAAGTCTTAATGCCCATATCTTCTCATCGTAAAATTGATCATAGAAGTCTAAGTTTAGGAACTTCCTGGTGGTCCAGTGGCTAAAATTCCATGTTACCAATGCAAGGGGCCCAGGTTCAATCCCTGTTTGGAGAACCAGATCCCACATGCCGCAACCAAGGGCATGCATGCTGTACCCAAAAGTTTGAATGCTGCAGCTAAAGATCCTGCATGGCACAACTAAGACTTGGCACAGCCAAATAAATAAATAAATTTTTTTTAAGACTAAGTTTAGGATTTAACATTTATCTTTATTAAATTGAATTATTTTAGCCTTAACCTATCAAATTTACCTGTTATGGTACTCTAATTTTAAATGTCCCGTTTGATATAATTATTGTGATTTGTAATTTTGTGAGAGCTAAAGATATGATTAGCATAATCCTCTTTCACTCATACATTTATTCAATAGGCATTTATATACCCTACAATACTATAGTCACTGCTCTAGTCCTAAACATGAATAAAACATTGATCAGAACAGTGCCAAGGATTGAGCCCTACTGCACCTACTCCCAGAAATACCTAGGCTGCTAATAAACAATCTGAAGGACATGGTTATTTTATTCATTATCACCTCACCTAAATCTATTTTAAGGGCTTCCCAGGTAGCTCAGTGGTAAAGAATCCACTTGCAGGAGATGTGATTTGGTCCCTGGGTCAGGAAGATCCTCTGGAGGAGGAAATGCAACCCACTCCAGTATTCTTGCCTGGGAAATCTTATGGACAGAGAAGCCTGGCAGGCTACAGTTCGTGGGGTTGCAAAGAGTCGCACATGACTTAAACAACAACAAAATATATTCTCACCTGGTTTCCCTGACTCTATTAATATTTTGCTTGCAAATGTGTCTTCAGGCTTCTGGCACTTGCCTTGAGGAAATGAGACCCATACTGTCATTCCTTTTCTAGGCTGAGAGATTCTGTGTTTCAAACAACATTGTGGGTCATGTCTTGGGTCCTTAGAGCTAGAGGGGCACCTAGGTTTGCACTTCCTACTTGAGCCTATGGCAAGTCACCTCAGTTCTCAGAGTCTCAGTTTCTTCATTTCCAAAGGGGACAGAAAATACAATCTTACAAGGTTGTTATGAGGATTTTTGTTGTTGTTTGGTTCCTAAGTTGTGTCTGACTTTTCGAAACCCCATGGACTGCAGCACACCAGGCTTCTCTGTGCTTCACTATCTCCCAGAGCTTGCTCAAACTCATGTCCACTGAGTCAGTGATGTCATCCCACCATCTTATCCTTTATCGCCCCCTTCTTGCTCTCAGTTTTTCCCAATATCAGGGTCTTTTCCAATGAACTGGCTTTTCACATCAGTGGCCAAAGTATCGGAGCTTCAGCTTCAGCATCAGTCCTCCCAATGAATATCCAGGGTTTATTTCCATTAGGACTGACTGGTTTGATCTCCTTGTAGTCCAAGGGACTATCAAGAGTCTTCTCCAACACCACAGTTCAAAAGCATCAATTCTTCGAGACTCAGCTTTCTTTATATTTCAGCTCTCACATATGTACATGATTATTGGAAAAACTACAGCTTTGATTAGATGGACTTTTGTTGGCAAAGTGATATTTCTGCTTTTTAATACACTGTCCAGGTTTGTCTTGGCTATTCTTCCAAGGAGCAAGTGTCTTTTAATTTTTGTGGCTGCAGTCACCGACTGCAGTGATTTGGGAGCCCAAGAACATGAAGTCTGACACTGTTTCCACATTTTCCCCATCTATTTGCCATGAAGTGATAGGACCGGATGCCATGAGCTTAGTTTTCGGAATGTTGAATTTTAAACCAGCTTTCTCACTCTCCTCTTTCACCTTCATTAAGAGGCTCTTTAGTTCCTCTTCACTTTCTGCCTTGAAAGTGGTATCATCTGCATACATGAGGTTGTTGACATTTCTCCTGGCAACCTTGATTCCAGCTTGTGCTTCATGTAGCCCCTCATTTTGCACAATGTGCTCTGCATCCAACATCAGTTCCAGCCTTTTCTGGACCCCTTTCCCAGCCACTCCAGCATGGCCTTTGCCTCAACCCCTGCTGCATGTTGACCAACACCTGGTAGCCAGTGAAGGTTTAGATGTTCAACAAGGACCAGCAGTGGGACAGTCAGGGCACCAGGCATGTCATCCAGCTATGCTGAGTAGCTGAAGGGCATATCCCTGTTACTTAGGGCCTGACAAAATGTGGTCTACTAGAAAAGGGAATGACAAACCACTTCAGGATTCTTGCCTTGAGAACCCCATAAACAACTATGAGGATTAGATATAATATATTTAATATGTCCAGTACATTCTACTTTTTAAACTTGCCATATGAAAAAATAGAAGACCAGGATTCTCAGTGAGGAGAAACTAGATCTTTTTTCAGATCCTGTATAAATTGATGGAAAGCTTTGACTCAGGAATTTGAAAATTGGAGTTAAACAGAATATACAAAAATGATCATCAAATAATCTTAAAATATGTTATTATAAACTTTAGTAAACTAGTTTTCTATTTAGTTAAAATATAAATATTGCCATTTTTGGTTATTTCCTTAATAATCTGTAGCAGAGTTTACTTTATTATCATTATTGTATTAATATTTAATAAAAAAAAGTTTCCCATAGAAAATAAAAATTGTTTATTTTCTCTGTGCTTCCTAGGTAGAATAAGGATTTTGTATAGACTTCCAGAAAGATTATATGCTGGGACTCTTTGGGGGTTACTCAAAAAGGAAGGTAAAAAGACATAAATAAAAAATATATATCTGCATCTGCTTTTTAAAAAATAGAAAAAAAAACTGGTAACTGTATTTAGGGAAGGACATTAGGTGAGTGGAGGACAGAGAGGGAGGGAGACTGCTTTTTCACTGTTAAAGCCTTTGTACCTTTTGAATTTTGTACCATGTGCGTATATTAGTGATTCAAAAAAATAGTTAATCCTTTTTAAGAAATGGAAAAAGAATTTTAAATTACACTATCCTTTTCACTGAAAGCTTCTTTTTATAAAATTTCAAAGCTTTGATAACAAAAAAGCCAAACTAAATTCTCTGAAAAGTCTCATTCAAGTCGGATAAGGCATATGTTCATCCTTAGTCACTTCAGTTGTGTCCGACCCTGCAACGCTATGGACTGTAGCCCACCAGGCTCCTCTGTCCATGAGACTCTCCGGGCAAGAATACTGGAGCAGGTTGCCATGCCCACCCCCAGGGGATCTCCCTGACCCAGGGATCAAACCTGGGTCTCCTGTGTCTCCTGCATTGCCAGAAGATTTTTTATGCTGAGCCACCAGGAAAGCCCAAATCTGTTAATATATACAAGTTAAACAAGTTAAATGAATCGTGTTAAAACCTATTTATAACAACTTCTAAACTCTGCCTGCTGGGCATAAAAGTGAAAAATACTTTATTTCTGCAAAGATGCTTGATTCATTGCTAAAATTCTAATGAGAACATAGAATTTTTAAACGAGGACTTTTTTTTTTAACATATAGTGAGCAGGATAGTAAGCTTGTGTTAGACGTTAAAGTATCAAAATCTATTTTTTAAAAATTTTGAGTAACTGTATTACTTTTACATATAAAACTTTTTTGTGGTTATATACTTGCTTTTTGTTATCAAAATTGTATCATGTGTAGAATCAACCATTTACATAAATCCTGACTGCCTGCTTAAGGCAAATAAGAGTTTTCCAAATACGTCTGTACACAAGAGAGAGAGAGAGATGTAAAATATCAAGCATCTCCAAGGACTGCTGAGATCATTTAGTTTTAGGAAACAAAGTGAGAGCCCTTCCATGTGTAAAATTTCAAGCAAAAATGCTTGTTTAGAAAAATGTTTATCTTGAGGTATTAAACAGCATCATGGAAAGTTTCATTGCCCCAGCTACAGCTGTGAAGCAGACACTGTAACAGAGACTGGTTTTAGGTGGTTTGGGAAATGCCAGAAAAATGAAAGCCAAATTTCTTGCACTTGAGGAGCATATAAAAATACTGGTATATAAATAAAAAATACAGGTATATAAAATACTGGTATATAAAAAATACAGGTATATAAATAAATACCTGAGCATATAAAAATCACTTCAGAAAGTCCATTAGAACCTGTGAAGTATTGGAACCCCTGACTTACCTCTTGCAACGCTACCTCCACTGTGAAGTTCTTTGCACAACTCTGTAAATTTAAGTCTTCTTATCTCCTTCCTCACCAATCGCAGCAGCCCAGGTCCCACAACTCCTGTCCCCCCAGTTAAAGGAATTATATCAAGTTCTCCTAAGAGTACAGTAGAGAAGACCACCCAAAGGGCCTACTAGAACAGGAGTGGGTAGTTTAGTGGTGGTTTAGTCACTAAGTTGTGTCCAACTCTTGTGACCCCATGGACTGTAGCCCGTCAGGCTCCTCTGTCCATGGGATTCTCCAGGCAAGAATACTGGAGTGGGTTGCCATTTCCTTCTCCAGGGGAGCTTCCCAACCCACGGATGGAACCCGACTCTCCTGCATTGCAGGCAGATGCTTTAGCCTCTGAGCCACCAGGGAAGCCCCACTAGAGCAGGAGAAGGGGAACCAAACCTGCTGTCTCTGTTGGCAGTCGGGGAAAAGTTGAAGTCACAGCAGGTAATCTCAGATCACTCAGAAAAGCTCCAGGGGCCCTTGATCCAGAAACCACCTAGTAGATTTCCCATAGAACATTTCAGGGGTTCTGGAATCTTTACCAGGTGGTGTCAACCCAGACCCAGCTGGATGTGGATGTGGACATGAGAGCCAACAGTCTCCCCTGAAGGTGTGTGTAATGCATTGCTGCTCTTCAACACACCATCAAGACCAAGCAGACAGAGACACACCCGTCAAAGCTAATATTCTGTTAAACAGTTACCAGGACTCACTCATGGGGTTCCAGCAGATGTCTGAGGACACCCAGGGGCAAAAGGCCCCAACTGNGAAGGTGTGTGTAATGCATTGCTGCTCTTCAACACACCATCAAGACCAAGCAGACAGAGACACACCCGTCAAAGCTAATATTCTGTTAAACAGTTACCAGGACTCACTCATGGGGTTCCAGCAGATGTCTGAGGACACCCAGGGGCAAAAGGCCCCAACTGAAAGGTCTGGCAGTTGTTCAAATGCCACATCAGGTTACTGCACCACCTTCCAACCATGTGAATGGAAACTGCCCAGGTCAAACAATTTGAGGAGCAGTGTAGTGATTCTTTAACTAGCACGTGTCTTCCAAGTTCTTTGAGCTTTTCTTTTTTAAGACAGGAAGAAACTCAGAATAATAAGAGATAGCAATAACTGCCTTTTACTGTATTGCTTTGTGCCAGACACTAAGTGCCTAGTTGTTTAGCTGCTCAGTCGTGTCTGACTCTTTTGTGACCCCAAAGACTGCAGTCCACCAGGCTCCTCTGTCCATGGGATTTCCCAGGCAAGAATACTGGAGTGGATTGCCACTTCCTTTGCCAGGGGATCTTTCCAACCCAGGGATCAAACCCACATCTCCTGCATTGCAGGTAGATTCTTTACTGCTGATCCGCCAGGAAACTCCAAGAGGCCTAGTATCCTACACCAACCCAGTATTTCTTCCTAACAACTCAGCAAGGAAGTATTATTCTCATTTTGCAAATGAAAAAGTTTTGACTCAAAGAAATTAGGTAATTTGTCCAAGTTCATGTAGATAATAAGTGGCAAAAATAAGATTTGAACTCAGGACTAACTGGCATTAATACTCATGCTCATTTCATTCAACACAGCCTTATAATGACATGGAAAAGTACCATGTGCTTGTAAGGCAAGAAGTCTTTAGCAATACGGGATTTTGTGTTGTTGTTAGAAAATGAAAAAAAAACATGAAAGCACAGAGCCTGTTGTCTGGTATACAGTAGGAACTCAGTAAATGTTTATTTTAAAAAAATCCTTTATCTTACATCCTGGAATGTGTGCTGTGGAGTGGGACAGGCACACAGTGGTCTTCTAAGTGCTTTAAATGGGTTCTAGGGATGACTATTATATATTTAAAAATAACAACATTCACATGGCTCCATGGTAAGTCAGTTGGCCAAGATAAAAATAGTTTCTAAACATAGAAAGAGCAGAAATTCAATCTAAGATACCAAGTCATGGAAAGCAGTGACAGCGGTTGCAACAGAAAAAGGAACACACACTAACTGATTATGCGTTTGTACAAAAGTATCTATCCTCCATTTAGATTCAGTACATCCCTTCTTCACAGCAGAAAATACATACAGACATGTACGTATCTACATATGCAAATAAATAAACAAAGATGATATATTCTTTAAAAAAGAATTCTTCTATTTTTTGGCTGCACTGTGCTGCTTACGGGATCTTAGTTCCCTGACTAGGGATTGAACCCATTGTCACCCCCAGTGGAAGCGTGGACTCCTAACCACTGTAGGCAAGGGAAACCCCAAAGGTAATTTATTCTGATTTCACTTGTCTGCAATAACATTAATTACAAACCTATTCATTTTGAAGCTTCTGTACTTATTCACACATAACAAATATACTACAGGGCTTCCCAGGTGGTTCAGGGGTAAAGAGTCTGCCTGCCAGTGAAGGAGACGTTGTTTGATCCCTGGGTCGGGAAGATCAGCTGGAGTGGGAAATGGCAGCCCACTCCAGTATTCTTATATGGAAAATCCCACGGACAAAGGAGCCTAATGGGCTACAGTCCATGGGGTCGCAAAGAGTCAGAGTGCGACTGGCCTACTATTAGATTCGCTACCGTAAAAGGCATTTTCTTAAAATCTTTAGGTGAAGGAAAGAGGACAGTTAATGTTTAAAATGCTAGGGGTGCTGATGCACACATGGCTAGACTGGTCTATAGCTAGCAAGGATGGGGGACAAAAGCTGCATTCGTAACTGTTCCCTCTGTGCCAGTAGATTCACAGTGGCAGACTCAGAAAGTTGGGTTAACATTCTGTCATCTGAAACCGTGAGAGCTGGTATGCCAGATAAAAACTCTTGTCACTGTGCCCAGGACTCATTCCCCAGGACCACAGTGGCTTTCAGGAGACAGGATGAAGCTTAGGGCTTCCTTTAGCGCCCTACTTTTAAAATGTTGTCTGGAGCACACAGTTAGTTGCTAGGGCGCCCCAGTTGTAGGCATGATTATTTAGGGAAGAAGCCCTGAAATGTGTGTCTTTAAATCATATAATTTTATTCCATGAACATCAAGAAGAGAATGAGAGATGGGTATTATGTTATGTATTATAGCATAAGTTATATATTAGATGTAAGCTATGTATTATAACTTGAAGTAATGGCACATCACATCAAGCAAATCTTTCTGCAAGAATATAAACACTGGAACAGATATATTTGGGGAATGCATTTTTGGAGTAACAATATAAAGGATTAAAAAAAAACTCACAGAAGGGCTCACTATAAAATTGGTTTACAAATTTAGGAACATTAACCTTTCTCCTTTGGAAAAAAGTCTAAAAGAAGTTTATTTATAGAACATGATGCAAAATAGGAGAATTAGGGACAAAAACAGCACAGGATTGGGGGTCAGGCTATCTGAGTTCATGTCTCAGTTTGGTCAAAAGACGCAGAATCTCACTTCTCTGGGCCACAGTTTTCTAAAACATGAAACAGGAAAAATCATAGTATATAATTCATAGGATCATTGTGAATGTTAAAGTCCTATATGCTAGCTATGGGCCTAGCACCTTGCAATTCTAAATATAGTAACAGAGGGGATAGATATTACTAAATACCTGAGCAAAGTGCATTACTATAATCAAGGACTCCTGGTGGCTCAATGGTAAAGACTCCACCTACAGTGCAGGAGACACAGGAGATGTGGGTTTGATCCCTGGTTGGGAAGATCCCCTTGAGGAGGAATTGAAAACCCACTCCAGTATTCTTGCTGCGAGAATCTCATGGAGAGAGGAGCCTAATGGGCTATGGTCCATGGAGTCTCAAAGAATCAGACATAACTGCAGTGACTATGCACAGCACAAGGGGGAAAAAGACAGATTCTGCTTTCTGGCAAAGAAACAAGAAACATTCATCAACGAAAATTATCCAGATTTAAATAGAAGGTTATTAAATGAACGTTTAACTAATAGGACATTGCCTGGAATAGCCAATATTTTCAATGGCAGCTTTGTACACACAGACTTAATTATTAGAGTGAGGCACCTTTTGTCCACTCTCCAAAAGAGTGCTATATTCTAACTTATGGTTGGGAACTGAGACATCATCCAAGCCCTTTTCCTTCTAACCTACGTGAGTAGGGCATGGAAAAGCCAGAAAAAATGGATGGATGAAAGAATTTCAAATGATTGATGCTTTAAGTGTATCTTTACCAGAATGGGATCATGGTTTATTTTTAATTAGCTTTTTTCAATTTTTGCTTAACAGGTTTTTATTTCAGGCTTTGGGCAAAGATGGCTTCCCTGGTGGCTCAGACAGTAAAGAATCTGCCTGCAATGCTGGAAACCAGGGTTCGATCCCTGGGTGGGGAAGATCCCCTAGAGAAGGGGATCCAGTATTCTTGCCTGGAGAATTCCGTGGGTAAAGGAGCCTAGTGGGCTACAGTCCATGAGGTTGCAAAGTGTAGGACACAAATGAAGGACTAACACATTCACTTTTGCTTTGGCAAAGATACATGGTTTATGGAGAAGAAAAAGATGCACTACTCATTTTGGCCTTATACATTCCACATGTGTATTAAAGTAAGAATCACATGCCTTGGATACTTGAGGCGACAGAGGAAGCCTTATGTGAAAATGAGAGTCAAATGTCTCCTTCCCAATTAAAAGCCAGTTCAGTTGGTGCCATGCAGAATGGGGTTGCCTAATGATAGAGTCATGACAGCATTTTACTTGAGAAAGAGCTATGAATTCACTTAAACTCTAGGATAAGTTCGGGATAATTTGTCAAGTTACAAGCCATATAATATAAGGAAACTGTTAGAGCCTGAAAAACTTTAAGACAGGTTTAATCAGCCCTTTCTTTTATTCACAAATTGGCCCAGCAGATTTTGTCTAATTTCCAGAAATAGTGAAGTTATTTTGGAATTAGATTTAATCGCTCTGCTCTGTGCTCCCTAACCTCTTGGCATTTCTCTAATACAATACTTTTCTTATTGTATTGTCTTCCTCCTGTAAATTCTAAGGTTCTTTAATTGAGCCAAATTATAGAGTACAGATTACAAAAAAGAATTGTGGGACACAGCCCCACTTGAAACAATTTCTCAAGTGAATTAGTACATTAATTAATCCAGTGTTTCACAAAACTTATTCAGTTATTTATATATTTTGGCTGCACTGTATGGCTTGTGGAATCTTAGTTCCTTGGGTCCTTGGCAGTGAAAACACAGAGTCCTAACCACTGGACCACTGAGAAGTCCATGCCCTTTACTTCTGATTTTTGTCATATGTCTGTTACTTGTATGCTGCTGCTGCTGCTGCTAAGTCGCTTCAGTTGTGTCCTGCTCTGTGTGACCCCAGAGACGGCAGCCCATCAAGCTCCCCTGTCCCTGGAATTCTCCAGGCAAGAACACTGGAGTGGGTTGCCATTTCCTTCTCCAGTGCATGAAAGTGAAAAGTGAAAGTGAAGTCGTTCAGTCTCGTCCAACTCTTCATGACCCCATGGACTGCAGCCTACCAGGCTCCTCCACCCATGGGATTTTCCAGGCAAGAGTACTGGAGTGGGTTGTTTAATTAGATACTTAACGTTTCTCTTAATTTCACATAAATTGACTAATTTTAAAACCAATTTGTCTTAAACAATGATATTTGTGAAATCATGGATCTGAGGTACTAGGCTTTTAATCCACATTAATGTAGAAACAGAACTTAGTAAAAAAAAACAATACACACATATATTTGAGCCCTTGGGAACAAGGGATTAAAAAATTAATTCACACAGGTAAAGAGACCCAGCCAAAGCCACTAGCCAAGGGAAATCAGGGGCAGAACCTCAGCATATAGTTTCATGTTATAAGTTTAGTGTTTCCTTTATCATGTTTGGTGGCAAATTGTGCCCCCAACTAGCTGAGTAGCTATTTAAATATGGGAATTCCTACCAAATAAAATAACTTTAGTCTGTGTGTAAATAGTGCCAAAGAAATTCTGTTAGTAGCCAGTATGTCCAATTGCTTAAGCTCACTAGAGTACTTATTTTCTTAATCATCAAGCAATAGTTGTCTTCAATTATTTAAATGTAATTAAATATATTAATACAGGATTTTAATAATAGGGGAAAGTGTGTATAGAGTGAGCTTAAAAATAAGTATATGGGAATTAAACATTTTAATATTCCTGTAAACCTAAAACTGCTCTAAAAAATAAAGCCTATTGATAAAAACAAAGAATGGTATTGAGGCCAGTTGTTTAAAACTGCTTTTATTTCTAGCTGATATCTTTCTCATTCATTTTAACAGTAGTGTTTTGCTATGGGGTACGTTGAAGCATTCATTGCCAGGATAGCTCAATACCAGACACAGATGTGAGTACAATAGATCTGGGTGGCACATAGGTGTAGGCACCCTGGATTGGTTACGAAATTTGCCTTTCACATTGTCAAGATAAGATAGTAATCCTATTTAACATGTTTGATCCTCAAATTCTGTTTGTGCTTTTACTAGGTAAATGATACTTAATGGAAGAGATCATAATTCTCATCCTAAAATTTCAAAGCCTAAGTGGTGAAAATGCTATACCCATTTTAGAGAAATGGAGGCACAGAAGTCTAATAAATATTCCACAGAAATTCCAGCAGTAGATATTCCTAAATAACACTAGAGCAAAAATAGAAATAAAATACAAAATTCTTGGGCCTGGCCATCACATTATGCTGTTCCTTCTTAAAGAGATTATTTAAAAAAAAAAAATACCCAGTGTAAAGAAAGAACAGGATTTGTTGGGCACTTGTATCACTCCCATTTTAAAAAGAAGGCCCTGGAAGGGAGGTTCAAAAGGGAGGGGATATATGTATACCTATAGCTAATTCATGTTGAGGTTTGACAGAAAACAACAAAATCCTGTAAAGCAATTATCCTTCAGTAAAAAAATAAAGAAAGATAAGGCCATTAAAAAGAAGATATTCTTGAACCCTTATTTCTGTAGAGCAGCAGCACTATTAGTCTCTCAGTCGTGTCCCACTCTTTGCGATCCTATGGACTGTAGACTGACAGGCTCCTCTGTCCAAGGGATTCTCCAGGTAAGAATACTGGAGTGGATTGCCATTCCCTTGTCCAGAGGATCTTCCAGACCCAGGGATCAAACCCTGATTCTTTACTGTTTGAGCTATAGGGAAGACTTCCATTTTTGTATAGGCATAGTTTTTTAAGATCATCTAGGAAGGGCTTTATGTTTGTGGACATCAGTTTTTAAAATATTTATTACATTCTTGGTTGCATATTTTTTTCCATGAAAAACATGGTTTTTTGTTTACAATATACACTCCTCTATGAGATATAAGCCATGTGTGTGCATGCATGCTAAGTCACTTCAGTTGTATCTGACTCAGCAACCCTACGGACTGTAGCCCACCAGGCTCCTCTGTCCATGGGATTCCCGAGGCAAGAATACTAATTGTTGTTGTTCAGTCACTCACTCATGTCCAACTCTTTGTGACCCCATGGACTGCCTGTCCTTCCCTGTCCTTTACCAACTCCTGGAGCTTGCTCAAACTCATGTCCACTGGGTCGGTGATGCCATCCAACCATCTTGTCCTCTGTCAGCTCCTTTTCCTCCTGCCTTCAATCTTTCCCAGCATCAGGGTCTTTTCTAATGAGTCAGCTCTTCACATCAGNATCTTTGCATGAAATGTTCCCTTGGTATCTCTGATTTTCTTGAAGAGATCTCTAGTCTTTCCCTTTCTATTGTTTTCCTCTATTTCTTTGCACTGATCATTGAGGAAGGCTTTCTTATCTCTCCTTGCTATTCTTTGGAACTCAGCATTCAAATGGGTATATCTTTCCCTTTTTCCTTTGCTTTTGACTAGTCTTATCAAGTCCTTGTATATTTTTTCAGACCCACTCCCACAACATACATCTTAAATTAATAAGATTGGAATGAACAATAGAAAGATTTTACGAGACCCACTCCCATAATATAATTTTAAGATGACAGGGTTAGTCAAAAGGTTCTTGTTAAGGAGAAACGTAACCCCTTTCTCCTTCTCGAGGGCTCTGGACTCCTTTCTCCTTGGGAACCCTGGACTTCTTGTCAACCTACCTAGAAACTGACTCTCTCAATAAGAGTTATATCACTTACTGTTACTTCCATGGGATTTAGAACAGTTGTAGGATGTACTGTAGTCACTCTATAAATACTTGTTGAAGGAATGAATGAATGTAAAGAAACAACTTATTTTTAAAATGTAGCAATAAATTTGGAGCTTAAGACCTGGGCTTGAACTTGAATACTGCTTTTATTTTTTTTTTTCCAGATTTCATTGGCATGTCCTTTAATTTCCTTAGACATCAGTTCAAAGAGTTCTTGATCTCATCAGCACTTTGAAATAGGCACTGGGCTAAATATTTAACATGAATTATGTTATTTAATTCTTTGAACAAACCTATGTGAGAGAGATCCCTTTTATCCCCTTTCTACAAATGAATAACAGGGGCTTGGATGGTAAAGCAGAATTCTAGTTTCAGCTCCAACACTAAGAGCTTGGAAGTCATCACCCCTGTTGCCGTAAACTGGAAGAAATACATGGTAATTCTGACAAAAAGTTGAAGGCTATATGGAAGCGTGCTAGTGAGAAACTGCTGGGAACCTACAGCCTTAGGAAGTCCCTCATATTTTTTGGGTTTTACTTCCAGGAACCCCACCAGGCTATCTGGTAAAGGGACAGGAAAGACCTGCTATTGCTCTAGCAGGTAGAGGGGGAAAGTAACCGTTTTGAAATCTCCAGAACATTCTTCATAAAAAGATGTGCTTTCCAGGGGGAAAAGACATTACCAGAGCCTTGTCCTACCTATCTGTGTTTAGCCAGCCACAGTGCCCCATAGCCTTCTTATTTCATCTAAGAGGATGAGGAGAAGCTAAAAAACAGTTATAAGGGTCACATTCCAGAAACTCTGGTCTATTGAAAAAAAAAAAAAATTTACCAATGAGATTATAGATTGCTTTTCTTCACTCACACCTTATCACCACATAAACAGGACTCAGTGTAATACCAGGGTTTTACAGCTGGAAAATGCACATGCACACTGTACCTAAGGAGGAATTGTGTGCGGGAGACAGGAAGCAGCAAACACACCCTCCTGTGTGCTCAGTCGCTGCAGTCTTGTCGACTCCCTGTGGCTCCATGGGCTGCAGCCCGCCAGGCTCCTCTNACAGGACTCAGTGTAATACCAGGGTTTTACAGCTGGAAAATGCACATGCACACTGTACCTAAGGAGGAATTGTGTGCGGGAGACAGGAAGCAGCAAACACACCCTCCTGTGTGCTCAGTCGCTGCAGTCTTGTCGACTCCCTGTGGCTCCATGGGCTGCAGCCCGCCAGGCTCCTCTGCCCGTGGGGATTCTCCCAAGGATACTGGAATGGGTTGCCACGCCCTCCTCCAGGGGATCTTCCTGACCCAGGGATCGAACCTGCGTCTCATGTCTCCTCCACTGGCAGGTGGGTTCTTTACCACTTGTGCCATCTGGGAAGTTCACACACCACATTCCTAGTCAAACTGGCATAAAGCCTCAGACTAATGACCTTCTATCTCAGTTCTTGCTACCTGATGCATCAGGTGTGCTTTTTAACAAGAAGTTTCAAGGCATGCTAAAAGATAAGAGAAACAACCTGAAGAGAAAGGAAGTATCAGAACCAGACTCAGGTACTTTGTACAGATTTTGGAATTATCAGATAAAGAATTTAATGACTATGACTAATATGTTAAGTGCTGCAATGGAAAAAGTAGACAACATGCAAGAACAGATGAGTATTTCAAGTGGAGAGATGAAAGCTCCAAGAAAGAAAAAGGAATATTAGAGACCAAATGCACTGTAACGGAAATGAAAGAGTGCCTTTGATGTGCCCATCAGTAGACTTAATGTGACTGGGGAAAGAATCATTGAGCTTGAAGATGATGCCACTGGATACTTCCCAAACTGACGTGCAGAGAGAGAAAATGAAAAACCAAAGAAAAACCAGAGCATCCAAGAACTGGGACAATTTTAAAAGGTCTAAAATACGCATAATTGGACTTACCAGAAGAAAAGGAATCAAAGAATGAAGCATAAGAAATATTTGAAATAATAACAGCCAAGAGGAGAGATGTCCCTGGCAGTCCAATGATTAAAACTCCACACTGCCAATACAGGGGGGCCCAGATTCGATCCCTGGTCAGGGAATTAGATCCCACATGCTACAACTAAGACTTAGTGTGATTAAATAAAATAAATAAATAAATAAATATTAAAAAAAAATAATGGCCAAGAATTTTCCAAAAGTAATGACAGACACCAAACCAGATCCAGGAAGCTAACTGAACACCATCAGGATAAATACCAAAAAGCTATGCCTAGGTATACTATATTTCAAACTGCAGTAAACCAAAGATAACAAGAAAATCCTGAAAGAAGTCAGAAAGAAAGTAAGAAGCCTTACCTAGGCTTCTTGTCAGAAACTATGTAAAGCAGGAGAGAGTGGATTGGAGTAGTGTTGATAGACAGGTAAAGCGGTATGACCAAGGCCAGCCAGTTAGCTAACTGCTGAAGCAAGGACTCACGTTCAAGTCTGTCTGACTCCAAAGCCAATGCTCTTAGCCTCTATACCCCACATAGAGCAGTCAAGGGGAATTTTATTATAAAAGGAAGGAAAACTTGGCCCATGCCTCACCTGGAGGGCTAGTGAAACCACAGATTGCTAAGCACCATTCCCAGAGTTTCTGAATCCGTAAGTCTGGGGCTGGTGGGCTGAGGGTGGGCTCTTGAGAATCTGCATTTCTAACAAAGTTACTGGAGGATGAGGATGCTATTAAAAACCATTGATCTAGAATCTAGGGTAAAGTTTCAATGTATTTGCTTCTAGGTTTTTTTCTAGACAGATTTGTATTTTGTTTTGTTTTACAGATTTGAGATTACGTTGTATATGGTTTTATATCCAGCTTTTGTACTTACTATTATAAGCACTTTTTCAGTGAATCAGTATTTCTCAGCATTATTTTTAATAGCTGCATTTATTAAATTTATGAATTATATTTACCTAAGCTTTCCCTGACTATTGGATGCCTACACTGTTTCCAAATTTTCTGTGCTATAAATAATGCTGCAGAGTAATGCCACCACAGTAAACAGTCAATGAATGTCTTGTATCAGGAATGTTTTGAGACAGCTTTGATCTCCTCCGTCTATCCCTTTTGGAAAAATGACTTCATTCCTTCTTCTCATTGTTAGTTCATACTAGTTGTTTATGAGTTACAGAAGATAATCTCATTTCTAAATTCTGTGAGTACTTATTGTCATCCTTTTTACTAATTACATTATTTTCTTTTAAAAATGGTTAATTAATTGAAGATACACAATTGCCAGTCAGAATTTATGATTAGAATAAGATACATATTTGCTTATTGTTTGTCTGTCCTGCTACAGTGGAAACTTCATGAAGCCAGAGACTTTATTTCACTTACTATTAATTCCCTGGGATTTAGAACAATTATAGGATTTATTGTAATCAATCTGTACATCTTTGTTGAAGGAATAAATGAACCAAGGGTAAAATATTGAGTAAAGTAGTTTAGTGTCATCTTGCATGGTCTTTTCATGGTAAATGTGTTTTTTGTTAACCTTCTAAAAATATTGAAAATAGTTCAGAGCTACCCTCGTTACATTTGCAGAAGCACTCAGATTGGAAATTACATTTTAAATCCAACTTCATCGTTTAAAATGCTAGAATGGCATTTCTGCTTCAACATGATGATTGAGTCCTAATGTTTATTTTTGCCCTTACTGAAATCCCACAGAATGACAGTAAAAGAATTAAAAAAAAATGTATAGACTTACAAAGATAAAGAGAATAGGAGAGGAGATAATAGGGGTTTATAAAAAGACATTACTAGAGGAGATAATAATTTATTAAATGGATGAATGAGTGGCTACTAACTTAGCAGAACCAAAGAAAATAAACATAAGCCTGTGGAGGAGGGAGCCAAAAAGAAACAAACCAAGGGGAGCTGTGAAATCCTGGTAATTTTTAGAATTGGATGCAGCAGCCACCTCTGATGGCCTGTGTGTGGCGTGAGACTAAATATGGGAGGTTTGGATGAAAGTCATAAGGCAAGTGGTTGGGTCTCTCATCCTTTGGAGTAACCAGGTGATAACTTCTGGAAATTTAAGTCAGAGAGATTCAGGATGCAGGGATGCCTGGCACAGTAGGGGGTGATGTGCTATTATTATCACCAACTTTGATATAGTAGCTGATGTTAACATTTGTATTCAGTTTAATAGTATCACATAGGTTAAATACTTCTGTTGTTGTTGTTGTTCAGTTGCTAAGTTTTGTCTGACTCTTTGCAACTCCATGGACTGCAGCACACCAGGGTTCCCTGTCCTTCACTATCTCCCAGAGTTTGCCCAGATTCATGTCCATTGAGTCGGTGATACTATCTAACCTTCTCATCCTCTGCCGCCTGCATCTCCTTTTGCCTTTAATCTTTCCCAGCATCAGGGTCTTTTCCAATGAGTTGGCTCTTCTCATCAGATGGCCAAAGTATTGTAGCTTCAGCATCAGCCCTTTCAATGAATATTCAGGGTTGATTTCCTTTAGGATTGACTGATTTGATCTCTTTGCAGTCCACGGGACTCTCAAATACTTCTGAGTAGGACCCAAGATAATAAACCTGAAAAGTGGTAGTCTAATAGGATGTCAAAGAGATAGAGATTTGAAATTCTGTTAATTAAGATCTTCATTAGTTATAAGGAAAGGGAACTATTCAACTTTTTAATTGGTTAGTAGATTTGCATTGGTAACTACATTATAAAATAGTATAAGCACTAAAGGCTTCAAAAGAAGAGTGAAAGGAATTTTTAGAGATTAAAGAACTGTAGGTGTTTTCTATGTAGAGGATCATGCCATCTGCAAACAGTGAGTGTTTTACTTCTTNAGGTGGGAGGGGGGTTCAGGATTGGGAACTCATGTACACCTGTGGCGGATTCATGTCTATATATGGCAAAACCAGTACAGTATTGTAAAATAAAGTATAAAAAAAAAAAAAAGTATATCCTCTACCATAAAGAGAGAAAAAAAAAAAGTACTTCAGGTGAAATCAGTAAGTGAAGTTTCATAGAAACTGTGCAATATAATGAAATGAGATGGAAAAGTGTTTCAAATGTGACCAGTTTCAATGACTTTGTCTGCATTATACTTCAACTGCCCACTTTTGTGGCTGAACTTGTTACTTATAACATCTAGAACTGTATGACCTCTGACATCTTCAGTTCAGATATTTTATTCTTGAACTGCCTTATTATTCATCACTGATTATTTTTAAGAATAATTTTGAATAACAATTTTTTAAGATAATTTCAAATTTACAGAAAAATTGTAATAGTACAGAGAAGTCCTTTTACCCAGATTAATTTCAATATTTTGTCACATTTTATCACTCTCTTCTCATATATATACATATAACTTGTTGTATGTATCTGTTACATATGTATATTCTTTACTTGAAACATTTAAGAGTAGTATGTCACAGTTGTACCACTTTCTTCCTTAATACTTTTGTATATATTTCCTAGGAACAAAGATAATCTCTTATGTAAAATCTCTATGAAGTTTAATTTAGATACACTTAAAAAAATTGAAGTATGGTTGATTTATAGTATTGTGTTAGTTTCAGGTATACAGCAGTAGTTTAGATATATATATATATATTTCTTTTTTTCAGATTATTTTCCATTGGAGGTTATTGTAAGATATTGAATATAGTGCCTTGTACTACATACAGTAAATCCTTATTGCTTATCTATTTTATGTATAGTATTTTGTGTCTGTTAATCCCATACTCCTAGTTTATTCCTCCTCCCTACTCTTTCCTCTTTAGTAACCATTAGTTTGTTTTCTCTGTCTGTGAATCTGTTTCTGTTTTGTATATATATTCATTTGTATTATTTTTCAGATTCTACATATAAATGATATCATATAATATTCGTCTTTTTCTGACTGACTTCAGTTAGTATAATATTGTCTAGGCCCATCCATGTTGTTGCAAATGACATTCTTCTTAATGACCGGGTAATATTCTGGTGTGTGTGTGTGTGTGTGTGTGTGTGTGTGTGTGTGTAACTCTGTTTTTAGTTTTTAAAGGTGCCTCCATACTGTTTGCAAAAGTGTCTGTACCAATTTACATTCCCATCAACAGTGTAGCAGGGTTCCCTTTCCTTCACATTCCCTCCAGCATTTATTATCTATAGACTTTTTTTGATGATAGCCATTCTAACCAGTATGAGGTGATACCTCATTCTAGTTTTGATTCACATTAATAGTCATGTTGAGTGCCTTTTCTTGTGCCTGTTGGGCACCTGTATGTCTTTTTTGGAGAAATGTCTACTTAGGTCTTTGATTAGGTTGTTTGTTTTTTGATAGTTAATTGTATGGGGTGTTTATATTCTTGGCTATTACTCTTGTCAATCACATTGTTTGCAAATATTTTTTTCTCAGTTCATAGGTTATCTTTTCATTTTGTTGACAGTTTACTTTGCTGTGCAAAACTTTTAATTTTGATTAGGTTATATTTGTTTACTTTTGCTTTCATTTCTTTTGCCTTGGGAGACTAATCTAAGAAAATATTCCTACAATTTATGTCTGAGAATGTTTTGCCTATGTTCTCTTCTAGGAGTCTCTTCATGGTGTTATGTCTTATATTTAGGTCTAACACATTTTGAGTTCATTTTTGTATATGGTGTGAGGGAATGTCCTAATTTCATTAATTTACACATAGCAACCCAGTATTCCCAACACCACTTATCTTTTCTCTGTTGTATTTGATTGCTCTCTTGTTGTATATTAATTGACTATAAGTATGTGGGTTTATTTCTGGGCTCCCTATTCTGTTTCATTGATCCATATATCTTTTTTATGCCAATATTAGGCTGTTTTGATTATTGTAGCTTTGTAGTAGTCTCTGACAGAGAAGGCAATGGCCCCCCACTCCAGTACTCTTGCCTGGAAAATCCCATGGACGGAGGAGCCTGGTAGGCTGCAGTCCGTGGGGTTGCTGAGGGTCAGACACGACTGAGCGACTTCACTTTCACTTTTCACTTGCATGCATTGGAGAAGGAAATGGCAACCCACTGCAGTGTTCTTGCCTGGAAAATCCCAGGGATGGGGGAGCCTGGTGGGCCGCTGTCTATGGGGTTGCACAGAGTTGGACACAACTGAAGTGACTTAGCAGCAGCAGCAGCAGCAGCAGCAGTAATCTCTGAAGTGTAGAAGGATTATGCCTCCAGCTTTGTTCTTTTTCATCAAGATTGCTTTGGCAATTCTGGGTCTTTTGTGGGTCCATGTAAATTTTAGTATTATTTGTTCTAGTTCTGTGAAAAATGTCATGGGTATTTTGATAGTGATTGTATGAGATCTGTAGATTGCTTTGTGTGGGATAAGCCATTTTAACATTATGAGTTCTCCCAATCCAAGAGCATGGGAGATCTTTCCATTCTTTTAATAATTTTCAATTTCCTTTATCAATGTTTTATAATTTTCAGCGTATAGGTCTTTCACCTTCTCGTTTAAGTCTGTTCCTAGGTATTTCTTTTTGTCATAATTTTAAGCAGGATTATATTTTTGCATTCTATTTCTGATATTTCATCATGTGTATAAAGTAATGCAACAAATTTCTTTATATTAATCTTGTATCCTGCTACCTTGCTGAATTCATTTATTGGTTCTAATGGTTTTGTGTGGAGAATTTAATGCCTTTGCATAGAGTATCTTGTCGTTTGCAAATAATGACAGTTTTACCTCTTCCCTTCCAATGTGGATATGTTTTATTTTTTTTGTCTGATTGCTGTGGCTAGGATTTCCAGTACTATGTTCAATAGAAGTGACAAGAGTGGGCATCCTCCCTATTCATTTTTTCACTTCTTATATGACAGAGAAAATATAAGCCATAAAAATAGGAGCTTCTTCAATTTTTTCATACGTACATGTGCATCTACTGAATTATTGCAAAAGCCTCTTAATTGTTTTACTTATTTTCATTTACCATGTTGAAAATCTGCTTATCTGGTGAAGAATTCTCTGTCAAAAACCTCTCATGTTTCCCATTGCCTTCAGTTCAGTTCAGTTCAGTCGCTCAGTCGTGTCCGACTCTTTGTGGCCCCATGAATCACAGCACACCAGGCCTCCCTGCCCATCCCCATTGCCTTAGTATGGTCTAATTCTCTAGTAGAGCAGACTATGGTGTTTTATTTCTCCAGGTTCTTCTCTAATCGCAAGTCCAGTAGGTGCCACCCTCCATGCCTTCGATATTATACCATAATGAACCGTTTGTTTGCTTTTTTCCATAATGAAAGTTCTAAGCCTCTGTATATATTGTTTTCTCATCCTGGGCTTCCTTGAATAACTCGTATTGTTTAGTGGTTCAGAACATGAAATTGATAGTAACTCTTTATGGATTTGAATTCCAGCTCTGCCTCTTAATAGCTAGATCTCAGAAGAGTTGGACATGACTTAGTGACTGAACAGCAGCAGCAGTTTTAGGCTAGGTGCATAACTTCTTTGCATGTTAAATAAGGAGTAAATTAGAAGCTGCCCCATACAGTGGTGAAGCATGTAGTAAGAGTTCTATATGTTACATCACTAATTACTTGCTGGGTCAGGCACTGTGATGGACATTGGAGAACAGAACATATTTGGGTCTTACTGTCTTAAGAGATTAATTATATACCTTAGAGAAGAGAACCATAATTCAGTGATATTTGGGATAAGTTCAAAAAATTCTAGAAGAGGGACCCTGAGTTAATTTTTTCTTACTTCAGGGGCTTGGAGTGTGGCATTCCCTATTCTGAAAAACCTACTGTTGTTGTGTAGTTGCTAAATTATGTCTGACTTGTTTGCGACCCTATGGACTGTAGCCCGCCAGACTCCTCTATCCAGGGGATTTACTAGGCAGGAATACTGGAGTGGGTTGTCATTTCCTTCTGCAGGGGTTATTCCTGACCCAGGGATAGAACCCATGTCTCCTGAATTGGCAGGCAGATTCTTTACCGTTGAGTCACCGAGGAAGCCCCCTAAACCTACTAGCTTTCAGCTAAAAGGACTGCAGATTCAAAAGCCTGAATAAATAAAGGAGCATGGCTTACTAGAAATATTGAATAAGGGTCAGTGTACCTGGTGTGAAGAAGTGAGGGTGGGTGAGACTGTAAGACTAGTGTGAGATGAGGTTTATAAAGTAGGCCGAGACCACACCCATTAGATGACCAGGTCGGGAGTACTGACCTCTATCCAAGAGCAAGAGGAAGTCATTGAAGCCTTTTAACTAGGGAGATAATACAATTCAGTTTTATGTTTTTAAGAGGTCCAGCGTCCCTTGCTTACACTGTGGCAGATTGGACCAGAGCAAGAGCAGGTGATGATGGTGTTATCTTGGACTGGGGGGTAGCAGAGGAAATAGGTAAGAAGGTTTTAGAGCCTAGAGACTCTAAATTTCTTTGTGACTGGATGTTGAGATTTGAAGAGGGTTAGGGATGAATTAATGCCTCTCCACTGCAATTTCTGACTATTTCCTCATCTCTACCTAAGTCTCACTCTAAAAACTGAGATGGGTGTCACTCTTGTGCTTCTGTAACACTGTCTGCATACTTTGCTGAGTTTTAGCACATCTGCTATTATAGTTTACTGTAGCTGGTTTGGTTTCCTTTTAAATTAAAATGTATTTGCGGTATATGATCAATAAATATTTGATAAATGAAAGCACATAAAAAAAAAAAAAAAAGCACATAGTAATATAAAGCTAGATCATGAGTGAATACCATACAGTGTTTTAAGCCAAGTGTTTTGGTGATATATTGTTTTTGGATCAAGCCATTTATAAAATAAGAATTCATTAAGAACTCCTCCTCCCCCCAAAAAACCTTAATGGGTTCTTAACATTTTTTTTAAAACAGCATATCTCTGGAATAGGTATTTGCATTATTTGGGTCAAATAGAACAATAACATAATTTACACTTCTAGTTAATTAACCTGGAATGCATTTCTTTACCTTCTTTGTTGTGTGTTTTAAACAGGTCTCATGATAAGGATTTCTCTTGGGGCTTATTATTTTCTCTTAATTTATGTAGGTGGGGTTTTGAGTACCTAGTATTTAAATATATATATATATATATATATATATACACACACACACACAGACATCTTAGCTTTAGAAAAAACCCAGCTGTGATATTTTAAAAGTTCTCTATTCTCCCTGGGTAGTTGGGCCAGTATTTGGTAGCTGGTGCTGAAATTGAAAACCCTTGATTACATCCATGCCCTGGGACTGTGTCGGTGGCAACTGTCATTCAATGGGACAGAGGGAAAGGAAACAAAACAAAAACCTTGCTGTTTTCTTAGGCAGTTTGACATATATTTTGGTTAATATAGCTCCTTCTGTATTTATTATCATTAATTTCCTCTTTTGAAATTAAATGGTAAGTAGTTTTGGTTTGGGGCTTCCACTAGTGACTCAGATGGTAAAGAATCCACCTACAATGCTGGAGACCTGGGTTCAATCCCTGAGTTGGGAAGATCCCCTGGAGGAGGGCATGGCAACCCACTCCAGTATTCTTCCCTGGAGAATCCCCATGGACAGAGGAGCCTGGTGGGTTTTAGTCCATGGGGTCATAAAGAATCGGACATGACTGAGCAACTAATCATAGCACAATTTTGGTTTTGTCTTGGTATGGTTTAATTTTAACTTAGTATAATAGATAATTTTTAGCCCTAGTATGTCTATTGCTGAAAAACAAATATGTCAGATTGTTGGCTTTGGTAATGTGTAATATGGGAAGAAGGTAAAAGGAATTACTGGGCAGTAGTATAACTTGCCTCTGAGATTTCACCAACTAAAAGGTATTTTATTATTGTATTGTGTTCATTTAGTTATATTTATTTTATATATTTTAATTTTATATTTATTAAAAAATTTTATATTTATTTTAGCTATATTTATTTTGTGACCTAGAAGGGTAGGAACAACTATGACTAATGTAAATAATATAAAATATATACATTTTATTTAGTATTTATTTATTTATTTATTTTAGCATTAATTTATTTGGCTGCAGTGGATCTTAGTTGCAGCATGTGGGATCTAGTTTCCTATCCAGGGAATGAACTGTACCTCCTACCTTGGGAACATTGAAGTCTTAACCACTGGACCACTAGGGAAGTCCCTATTTAGTCCCTATTTTTAAAAAGATGATTTGCATATCTAACCCAATAATTAAAGTAGTTACTAGTTCAAAAAAAATAATTATTAGTGAAATACCAACAGATTCTAGTAAGGTTTACGACTTCATGAAAACCAGTGTAGGAAGCTCCGGCTTCCCTGGTGGCGCAGGGATGGTAAAGAAGCTGCTGCAATGCAGGAGATCCAGGTTTGATCCCTGGGTCGGGAAGATCCCCTGGAGAAGGGAATGGGTACCAACTACAGTTTCTTGCCTGGAGAATTCCATGGACAGCAGAACTTGGTGGGCCATAGTCCACGGGGTCACAGAGTCAGACACGACTGAGTGACTAACACATGCACGCAAATCAATGCTAATAATCCAAGTAATTGAAATTATTTAATAGTTTTTCCTTTTTTCTCTTTCATTACATTTCATGTAAATGAGTACAGTTGACTCTTGAACAATGTGGGGTTAGGGGTGCCACCCACAGCATAGTTGCATATCTGCATATAATTTATATTGGTCCTCCTTATATAGGTGATTCTCCCTTGCCCATGGTCTGTATCTCAGATTCAATCAACTCTGGACCTTTGTAGTATTGTAGTATTTACAGTAGAAGAAAAAATTGCATATAGGTGGATCTGTGCAGTTCAAACTCCTGTTGTTCAAGGGTCAACTGTAACAGAAAACTTAATTTCTCTCAGTCAAATTTATATAACTTACTCTCTTGAGATACTAAGTGACTTTGCTCAAGTTAGAAACAAATAGTCTGATAATGGGTAACTTTTATTGAATATTACTGTAGTTCTGGTAGTAGCTTTCAAAACAACCTTGTGACATTAAGACAGTCTTGATACCTTTTTGCAGATGAGAGAAACTGAGTATGAGCAGTTAAGTTACCTGTCCAAAAGGTTCAGTTCAATTCAGTTGTTCAGTTGTGTCCGACTCTTTGCGACCCCATGAATTGCAGCATGCTAGGCCTCCCTGTCCATCTCCAACTCCCAGAGTTCACTCAGACTCACGTCCATCCAGTCAGTGATGCCATCCAGCCATCTCATCCTCTGTTGTCCCCTTCACCTCCTGCCCCCAATCCCTCCCAGCATCAGGGTCTTTTCCAATGAGTCAACTCTTCACATGAGGTGGCCAAAGTACTAGAGTTTCAGCTTTAGCATCATTCCTTCCAAAGAAATCTCAGGATTGATCTCCTTCAGAATGGACTGGTTGGATCTCCTTGCAGTCCAAGGGACTCTCAAGAGTCTTCTCCAACACCAAAGTTCAAAAGCATCAGTTCTTCAGCACTCAGCTTTCTTCATAGCCCCACTCTCACATCCATACATGATCACTGGAAAAACCAGAGCCTTGACTAGACAGACCTTTGTTGGCAAAGTAATGTCTCTGCTTTTGAACGTGCTGTCTAGGTTGGTCATAACTTTCCTTCCAAGGAGTAAGCGTCTTTTAATTTCATGGCTGCAGTCACCATCTGCAATGATTTTGGAGCCCAGAAAAATAAAGTCTGACACTGTTTCCACTGTTTCCCCATCTATTTCCCATGAAGTGATGGGACCAGATGCCATGATCTTCATTTTCTGAATGTTGAGCTTTAAGCCAACTTTTTCACTCTCCTCTTTCACTTTCATCAAGAGGCTTTTGAGTTCCTCTTCACTTTCTGCCATAAGGGTGGTGTCATTTGCCTATCTGAGGTGATTGATATTTCTCCCAGCAATCTTGATTCCAGCTTGTGCTTCTTCCAGCCCAGNGGAGTTTCAGCTTTAGCATCATTCCTTCCAAAGAAATCTCAGGATTGATCTCCTTCAGAATGGACTGGTTGGATCTCCTTGCAGTCCAAGGGACTCTCAAGAGTCTTCTCCAACACCAAAGTTCAAAAGCATCAGTTCTTCAGCACTCAGCTTTCTTCATAGCCCCACTCTCACATCCATACATGATCACTGGAAAAACCAGAGCCTTGACTAGACAGACCTTTGTTGGCAAAGTAATGTCTCTGCTTTTGAACGTGCTGTCTAGGTTGGTCATAACTTTCCTTCCAAGGAGTAAGCGTCTTTTAATTTCATGGCTGCAGTCACCATCTGCAATGATTTTGGAGCCCAGAAAAATAAAGTCTGACACTGTTTCCACTGTTTCCCCATCTATTTCCCATGAAGTGATGGGACCAGATGCCATGATCTTCATTTTCTGAATGTTGAGCTTTAAGCCAACTTTTTCACTCTCCTCTTTCACTTTCATCAAGAGGCTTTTGAGTTCCTCTTCACTTTCTGCCATAAGGGTGGTGTCATTTGCCTATCTGAGGTGATTGATATTTCTCCCAGCAATCTTGATTCCAGCTTGTGCTTCTTCCAGCCCAGTGTTTCTCATGATGTACTCTGCATAGAAGTTAAATAAGCAGGGTGACAATATACAGCCTTGACATATTCCTTTTCCTATTTGGAACCAGTCTGTTCCATGTTCAGTTCTAACTGTTGCTTCCTGACCTGCATATAGGTTTCTCAAGAGGCAGGTCAGGTGGTCTGGTATTCCCATCTCTTTGAGAATTTTCCACAGTTTATTGTGATCCACACAGTCAAAGGCTTTGGCATAGTCTGATGGATCTGATCTTTAAACTCAGATAGTCTGATACTGTGCTGCAACCTAGAAATGGTGGCAAAACTTTTTCAAAGTAAGAGGTTAGTAACTTTTTTATTTCTTAAAGCCATCCTTTATTCACTTTTCCTTAATTTTTACCTAATGCCCTTTTCTGTTCCAGGATCCCACCTCTGATACTACATTGCATTTAGCTGTCATGTCTCTTTACATTCCTCTTGGCTGTGACAGTCTCAGACTCTCCTTATTTTTCATGATCACTTTGATAGCTTTGAAGATTAATGGTAGCTTTTTTGTAGAATGTCCCTCTGTTGGGATCCTGGAATACATACTACCTAGAAGTGACACAAACCGATGAAGCCTGTGACTTAATGAATTTGCAGTCTAATGGGGGTTGTGGAAGGACAACTTGGGCACCCCATCAAGTGATTACAGCATTATGGGAAAGAATAGGACACACTGAGGATACACTTTCTCCAGATCACTAGCCATTTCTTTGTTTCCAGTTGAGTTTTCCTCCTAGCAACAAGAGTGATCTTTCTTGATAATAAATCTAGTCAGATACTCCCTACTTGATAAACTCTACTTTGATACCTATTGCCCTTAGAATAAAATCCAAATTCCTCTAATGTGTGTTACTGAAAAAGACCCTTAATAATATCAAGTCTCCTCCCACACTTTGTCTAGTTACATCCAATTATAAGGAAGTAAAGGAGCAAAAACTCGAATTTTTTCTCATGCTTTTTAGTTTCTTTACTAAAACTATTATACAATTTTATTATTTTGAATTTTTTTTAAGGAGGAGAAAAAATTGACCAAAGTTAACATACAGGATATGATTTTTTAAAGCACATTTAAGAATTAGTTTCTAATAAATACTCATAAGAATGCATGGAAAATGGAGGGTACACAATAACTGAAGCATGTTCCTGTTTGTTGATACACTTAAAAATACTTCTAAGATTCTTATTCTATAAAAATAAATCTTCTGTCAGCATACAGTATGTTTAAAAAATATAGAAGATACTCTGACATATATTATAGTCGTTCTGTTATAAAAATGTGGTTGTTTATGGAAATCAAAGGTGTAATCAAAAATCTTTCAACAAAAGGCCAGGACCGGTTTCACAGGTGAATTCTACCAAAAATTTAGAGAAGAGCTAAAACCTGTCCTACTCAGTCTTCCAGGAAATTTCAGAGGAGGGTAAACACCTGAATTGATTCTATGAGGCAAACATCACCCTAATACCAAAACCAGACAAAGATGCCACAGAAAAAGAAAACTACAGGCCAGTATCACTGATGAACATAGATGCAAAAATCCTCAACAAAATTCTAGCAAACAGAATCCAACAACGTGTTAAAAAGATCATACATCATGACCAAGTGAGCTTTATCCTAGGGATGCAAGGATTCTTCAGTATTCACAAATCAATCAGTGTGATACACCTTATTAACAAATGGAAGATAAAAACCATATGATTATTGCCATTGATGCAGAGAAAGTCTTTGACAAAATTCAACACTCATTTATAATAAAAACTCTCCAGAAAGCAGGCATGGAAGGAACATACCTCAGCATAATAAAAGCCATATATGACAAACCCACAGCAAACATTATCCTCAATGGTGAAAAACTGAAAACATTTCCTCTAAAATCAGGAATAAGACAAGGATGCCCACTCCCAACACTACTGTTCAACATAGTTTTAGAAGTCCTAGCCATAGCAATCAGAGCAGAAAAAGAAATAAAAGGAATCCAGATTGGAAAAGAAGGAGTAAAACTCTGTTTGCAGATGACATGATCCGCTACATAGAAAACTCTAAGGACACCACCAGAAAATTACTAGAGCTAATCAATGAATAGAATAAAGTTGCAGGATATAAAAATCAACACATAAGTCCCTTGCATTCCTATACACTAACAATGAGAAAACAGAGAAATTAAGGAAACAATCCCATTCACCATTGCAATGAAAAGAATCAAATACTTAAAAATAAATTTACCTAAAGAAACAAAAGACCTATATATAGGAAACTATAAAACACTGATGAAAGAAATCAAAGATGGCACAAATAGATGGAAAAATATGCCATGTTCATGGATTGGAAGAATGAGTATATTACCCAAAGCAATCTATAGATTCAGCACAATCTCTATCAAACTACCAGTGGTATTTTTCACAGAGCTAGAGCAAATAATTTCACAATTTGTATGGAAACAGAAAAAAAACCCTGACTAGCCAAAGCAATCTTGAGAAAGAATGGAACTGGAGGAGTCAACCTGCCTTAGTTCAGACTGTACTACATAGCTACATACTGTCATCAAGACAGTATGGTACTGGCACAAAGACAGAAATATAGATCAGTGGAACAAAATAGAAAGCCCAGAGATAAATCCATACACCTGTGGACACCTTATCTTTGATAAAGGAGGCAAAAATATACAATGGAGAAAAGACAATCTCTTTAATAAGTGGTGCTGGGAAAACTGGTCAACCACCTGTAAAGAATGAAACTAGAATACTTTCTAACACCATACACAAAAATAAAATGGATTAAAGATCTAAACATAAGATGAGAAACTATAAAACTCTTAGAGGAAAACATAAGCAGAACACTCTCTGACATAAATCATAGCAATATCCTCTATGACCCACTTCCCNGAAAACTGGTCAACCACCTGTAAAGAATGAAACTAGAATACTTTCTAACACCATACACAAAAATAAAATGGATTAAAGATCTAAACATAAGATGAGAAACTATAAAACTCTTAGAGGAAAACATAAGCAGAACACTCTCTGACATAAATCATAGCAATATCCTCTATGACCCACTTCCCAGAGTAATGGAATTAAAAACAAAAATAATCAAATGGGACATAATTAAACTTAAAAGCTTTTGCACAACGAAGGAAACTATAAGCAAGGTGAAAAGGCAGCCTTTAGAATGGGAGAAAATAATAAAAAGAGAGACAAAAGAGGTAGGGATGGAGATCCGTCCTGAGAAGGGAGTCTTAAAAAAGAAGTTTCCAAACACCAGGAAACACTCTCACTGGCGAGTCTGTGGCGAGCCTTCGAACCTCAGAGGGCAACATAACCAGGAGGAAAATAAATAATTAAAACCCATAGATTACGTGCCCAAGGGTAACTCCCAGCAGAGAAGCAGTGTAGACGCCAGCATCCGCCAACTAGCAAGCGGGGGCTGGGCAGGGAGGCACAGAATAAGGACCAGGCCTGAATGCCCTGAGGGCAATCTGAGGGAACTAACTTGAGATAGCAAACCAGACTGTGGGATAGCTATCCTGCGAAAAGCCCTAATCTAAGACACCTATAGGCCTGCTCACAGAACAAAGGACTGAGCAGAGCTAGCTGGCTGTGGATCGGCCCATCCCCCGCCGGAGACAGGCAGGCAAGGGCAGCCAGAGCTGAAAGGGGGCAATCGCGGCCCCAGAGAGGCATCATCTACCAAACTGCAAGCAGGATTCGTTGCTAACCAAGACTTCTTGGGATTCTGGAGGGTCGACATCCGCCGGGAGGGTCGCAGCCAGAGATCAGCTCCCCAGAAGAGATACATGGCACACCTGAGAAGGTGCACCAGTTGTACACCCAGAAAACCGAGCGGCAGGGACCCAGGGAGGCGATAAGTTGCAGTGACTGTACTCGCCAAGCACCTGGTCACCTGAGCGGCTTGGACCTGGGAAGGGCACAAAATGCAGGCCCAACTGAGTCTGCGCTTTTGTGGACTACCCGAGTACCTGCACCTGAGCGGCTTAGACCTGGGAAGTGCATACAACCCAGGTCCGGCCTCAGACAGTTCCCAGCAGAGCAACGTAGAGCCTAAGCAGTGTAGACAGGGAAAGCACACACACTGTGAGCAGGGGCAAACCCAGTGTGGCCGAGACACTGTGAGGACAAGCCAATGTTATTTGTTTGCAGTGTTCCTCCCTCCCCACAGCACGACTGAACAAATGAGCTTAAAAAAGTGTCCACCACTGCCCCCTTGTGTCAGGGTGGAAATTAGACACTGAAGAGACCAGCAAACAGNAACATTAACAAGTGAAATGGGATGGTAATGACATAATGGTAGAAATGCAATTCAGAATGGAATCAGTAGAATAGACAATGGAAGTAGTCTCCATCACATGAAGGACTATAACACACTGTAAAGTAGGAGGAGAGAATTCAAGTGCTTAGTAAATTAAAGATTATTAAAATCAGATTGGAAATTAATCTTTCACTTTGAATCATGCCAAAATAACTTTCAGATGGATTAAAAAGTATATTTTTAAATGGTAGAAGAAAATAGAATTGAGTTTACCAAACCTGTAGAAAAAAAATAATTTTCTCCCTCTTTTGATGGTCCTTTCAAAGGCTATGTTTCTCAACTTTAAAGGATAAGAAATCTCAACAGGTGTGGCTAAAATAAAAATAAAAAATAACNTAACTTTCAGATGGATTAAAAAGTATATTTTTAAATGGTAGAAGAAAATAGAATTGAGTTTACCAAACCTGTAGAAAAAAAATAACTTTCTCCCTCTTTTGATGGTCCTTTCAAAGGCTATGTTTCTCAACTTTAAAGGATAAGAAATCTCAACAGGTGTGGCTAAAATAAAAATAAAAAATAACATACTTTTAAAAGGTAATCTTAAATTTAAAAAGCAAATATCAGCTTTGTGAAATGACAGTATTATAACCAGTGAGATTTTTCCCAAATTACTACTAGAACTAGTAAGAACATTCCCACTATCTAACACAAATTCAGCTGCATTCAACTTATCGTATTTCAGTGAGATAATAAGACAAATGCACAAAGATGAATTGGGCAGAATGGTTCACTCAAGAATTAATATATTTAACAACAAAAACATTTAGAAACTACTTAAATGTCTACAGTTAGGGAGCTGGTTTAATAAACTATGATAAAGTTCTATAATGGATTATCAGCCACTAAAAATGATGATATAATAAACATTTTTTTGAGAATGAAAAGATGCTCGCAATTTACTGTTGAGTGAAACATTAGATTAGAGGGCAACAGTAAGAGTAGTTAACTATGCATGTTAGGGTTTGAAGTAATTTTTACTTGGTCTCAACTTTTTTTTTTGTCTTCAGTAATCATTTGTGATCTTGATGATCATAAGGCAGATGTAACTGTTTTCATTTTAGGAAAACAAATGCAAACAACTGACCTGGAAAATTGTTTTCAGTAATTCTTTAAATTGTTTTCAGTAATTATTTCAGTAAGAATTAAGTAAGAATTTCAGTAAGTCTTTATTATTTAAAGAGCTCATTACAAATTGTTAAGAAAAAAATGGAAGATCCCAGTAGGGATGAGCAGAGAACTGAACAGACAATTCAAAACATAGAAAACAGAGGTGATAAACAAGCATTAAGGATCACTATTCAAATTTACTTGTAAGCAAGGAACTGTACATTTAAATAATGAGCTAACATTTATTTGCTTATCAAACTAGAAGTTTGCCACCATGTTATTATAATAAATTAATACTTAATAAATATCAATAAATTGTTACATCCCTTTGATAGTTTTCACAATTGAAGGTTATGTTGCAACCTGGAAAAATAGAGCATGAGTGAAATAGTAGAATGAATGGTAGTTCATATGCCACAACTAAGCCCAAATGCAGCCAAATAAATAAAGTAATTAAAGAAATAAATTTTAAAATAAATCTAGGAATTAAAGAAACAAACAAACAAAAAGAATATTGGGAAGGGGAGAAGGGAAGTAAATTGCAGATATTGTAACATGTCACTCTTTAAGACTTCAGCATGCCTCTCCTAAGAATACAGGTGTTCTCCTACGTAACTCCCCGCCGAAAAAGAATACTAGCGAAGTGTTCTGCATGTTCTTCCTTATTAGTAATTTCTAGTTGTTGAATCTTTTTGTTTTGAATTTAAAATTAGAGTAAAATAATTTTTATTTACTTTTTCTTTTGCAGAGGTAGCTGTAGCAGAATTTCACAAAAAAATCAAAGATGCTTTTGAAGTGTTTGACCATGAGTCAAATAATACAGTGGATGTGAGGTTTGGAGATGTTTCCTTCTAATTCTAAATTAATGTTACAACTGGTGAGATAGAAGATGGTTCATTTCTCTTTCTACGTTCTTTGAATTTATCATGCTAAAGTATTTATGTTTCTGTACTCGGCAAAAAGTCTTTTCTGGCTGCTGTTTTGTATCAATACTGTTTCTTATTCCTCATAATCTAGTGGAAAGACTGTATGTCCACATTGCCTGCTCTAATCTATAGACTAAATTCTGTGAATGAGACAAACTTGTATACTATAGCTTTAGTGCTGGACACACAGTTGGCACTCAGCAAATATTTGTTTACTTTTAGAATACATAGAATGTATTTACTTTTAGAATACATAGATATGCGGCATTCACTGGTGGCCTAGTGGTTAGAATTCTGAACTTTCACTGCCATGGTCTGGGTTCATTTCCTGGACGGGGAATTGAAATCCCACAAACAGCACAGTGTGGGAAAAAACCAAACCAAACCAAAACCCATAGATATGTATTATCAAGCATAAATGGGGTATGATAGAGAAGGATTAATAATTCTCAAACATGGTACACTCCTTAAGTAAAACAACAAAAAGAACCAAAACAAAAGAAGAGAAAAAGATGAAAAAAAACCACAAATACTGGTAGATTTAGAACAGAGGACAGGAGACAAAGAATAGTTTGAAAAAAAGAGGCAAAAGATAGAGGAGATTATGCATGCTGTAGAATCTGTGGCACACATGTACATCAGAGAAAGATAATGACATCATCCTTCCAGGAGGCCAAACTGATTGAGAAATATTTGATGGAATCACAATCTCCAGAGTTAGAACTCAGTATGGAGGCCAACAAAACAGTGGGAAATGATTTTTAAATGGTTTTGACAAGAACCATTTGATGCTTATAAACCAGTCCCATCACTTTCAGACTGGTCAGAGGACTAAATGCTTTAAATTTGAGCTAGACCGAGTGAACAATATGAGTATGACCGATTGTAACTAGAGTCATCCCTCAGTATCCACAAGGTATTGGTTCCAAGACACCCACCTCCACCCTCCTTCCCTCCACCCCACCCTTCACAGACTTCATAGAATAGTCTCCTGCTTTGAGGGGAGGCTTCCAAAAAGTAGTAGTAAAGAGAAAATCTCCCAAATCCCTTAGAGCAATGATGCCTGCCATTTTTGGTAAAAGGGCCAATTTGGGGGACATAAACATGCATATGAGGAGGGCATGACAACCCACTCCAGTATTCTTGCCTGGAGAATCCCTTGGGCAGAGGAGCCTGGTGGGCCACAGTCCATGGAGTCACAGAGAGTCAGACACAACTAAAGCGACAGAGCACGCAGGCAAACATGCTCATGGGCTTTCCTGGTGCTCAGCTAGTAAAAAACCAGCGTACCAGTGCAGGAGATACAAGAGATTTGGGTTCTACTCCTGGGCTGGGAAGATCCCTGGAAAAGGAAATGNGGGCAGAGGAGCCTGGTGGGCCACAGTCCATGGAGTCACAGAGAGTCAGACACAACTAAAGCGACAGAGCACGCAGGCAAACATGCTCATGGGCTTTCCTGGTGCTCAGCTAGTAAAAAACCAGCGTACCAGTGCAGGAGATACAAGAGATTTGGGTTCTACCCCTGGGCTGGGAAGATCCCTGGAAAAGGAAATGGCAACACAGCCCAGTATTCTTGCCTGGGAAATCCCATGGACAGAGGAGCCTGGCAGGCCACAGTCCATGAGGTCACAAAGAGTTGGACACAACTGAGTGCACACACGCACACAAAAACATGCTTATGGGATGCATCTTTCTTCCCACTCAGAATTAAAATAATTGTCCTGAGACCCAGCGGGAAAGTGTATGTTCTTACTTAAATTGTCTACTTTATAAAAGAAAGAAAGTTACCAGGAAAATTGGCATAGTTTTTAGCACTGAAATATCCAAATGGTAGCAACATGGAATGATGCAGTCTCTAGTCTTTATTCCTTCTGCTACTTTCTATAGCACTTTAAAGTTTACAGTGAGCATTCTCATGCTGCCAGGATCATTACTATCTGCTTTTTATAAATCAGCGAGGAAGCAAAGTGACTTGCCAAAGATAGAATAACAGGAAAACGACACAGTCGGAACTCAGATTAGTTTCTTCTGTTTGGGGCAGCTGTGCCTCAGCCCTGGAAGAGGCTCAGGGGACGTAGTGCTGAATTAAAGTCTGGTCCTGCTTTTCCTAGCTTTAGCAAGCTCTTCTATTTGTAAAAACAGTTAATCTTGCTTGAATTTATTTTGGCTTATGGTTAAAAGTGAAGGTCTAAATAAACTCTCCTTTTCCAAATTACTAAACCATTCCATTTATTTATCTCTTGAATTATTAGATTCATTTTATAATATACTACATTTTCTATAATTGCGTCTGATTTGGGCTATGTATTCTGACCTGTTGCCTTACCTCATGATCATACCCTAGGACAAGTAGTGAAAGTGTTAGTTGCTCAGTCATGTCCAACTCTGCGACCCCATGGACTGTAGCCCACCAGGCTCCTCTGTCCATGGGATTCTGGAGTGGGTTTCCATTCCCTTCTCCAGGGGATCTTCCAGCCTGGGGATCGAACCCCGGTCTCCTGCATTGCANTTTATCTCTTGAATTATTAGATTCATTTTATAATATACTACATTTTCTATAATTGCGTCTGATTTGGGCTACGTATTCTGACCTATTGCCTTACCTCATGATCATACCCTAGGACAAGTAGTGAAAGTGTTAGTTGCTCAGTCATGTGCAACTCTGCGACCCCATGGACTGTAGCCCACCAGGCTCCTCTGTTCATGGAATTCTGGAGTGGGTTGCCATTCCCTTCTCCAGGGGATCTTCCAGCCTGGGGATCGAACCCTGGTCTCCTGCATTTCGGGCAGATCCTTTACCGTTGGAACCACCAAGGAAGCCGTACTAGGACAATCCTATATTAATTGCTCTCAATTTATCTAGTATGCTTTACTATCTGATAGAACTAATCTCTTCATTCCTCTTCTTTTTGAGCATTTTAATTAAGAATTGAAGGCAGGGGACTTCCCTGGTGGTCCAGTGGTTAAGACTTAGCCTTCCAGTGTGGTTTGATTCATGGTTGGGGAGTTAAAATCCCACCTGCCTCGCAGCCCCCAAACCAAAACATAAAAACAGAAGCAATATTGTAAAAAATTCAATAAAGACTTTAAACATAAAAAAAAAAAGAAGGCGGCAGTATTCTGGGTAGACTGAGTAAAGAGGTGTCTGAATGGAGGAAGAGCTCCAGAGACAGTTGAAATAGCTTGGTCTGGAAGAGAGAGTTGTTCCTCGAGAGACTCACTGGGCTTCTGACTGTTTCTGCCCCTTCATGTGCTTCATCCCTCAGTGATGCTGTTTCTCTTGAAGGGCAGACCAGCACCCCTTACCTTTGCCTTTGCATGAATTGAAACCTTTAATTTGAAATTTTATTACTTTAGGTGGAGTGGAGGTGTGGTACTGTGACTGCCAGGCAGCCAGTGGGTTGTTTTTTTTTTTTCATCATTGTGTAAAATATTATTAAATGAGCTACTTTCCTCCTGGCTCTGAGGGACAACCTGGGGACTGGAATCAGGCTTACTGAGTTCATTCCTAGCTTTGTCACTCTAACTTATTTACTTATTAGTTATTTACTCACTCTAACTGATTTGAAAGTGGAAATGAAGTCGTTCAGTCGTGTCCAACTCTTTTCGACCCCATGGACTGTAGCCTAAAAGGCTCCTCCATCCATAGGATTTTCCAGGCAAGAATACTGTAGCGGGTTGCCATTTCCTTCTCCAGGGGATCTTCCCAACCCAGGGATCGAAGAGTAACTTATTTACTCTTATTTAAATAAGAGTGACTTATTGACTTATTTACTCTTTCTGTGCCTCAGTTTTTACATTTGCCACATAGGACTGATGTCAGTTAGTAGGTCTCAAAATGGTTTGGAGAATCCTGTGTATCCGTAGGATTCTTTCAGGAAGGAGTCTGTGAAATCGAAGCTATTCTCATAATAAATCTGAGTCAGTATTTGCTATTTTCATTCTCATTTTTCACAAGTGTATATTGGAATTTTTTCAAAAGCTGCATGTGTGATATTGCAACAGATTGAAGGCAGAGCCAGATAGGAGAATCCAGCTGTCTTCTGTTAGGCCAGACGTTAAAGCAGACATGTACAACACTACCATTCTTGTAATTAAATTTATTTTTTGTTTTGGAAAATATAGTTATTTTTCACACACAAGAATATTTATGTAAGCAAATATGGGACTTCCCCAGTGGCTCAGCAATGCAGAATCCACCTGCAATGCAGGGAAAGCAAGTTCAATCCCTGGGTAGGGAAGATCCCCTGGAGGAGGAAATGGCAACCCACTTAGGGGAATCCCAAGGACAGAGGAATCTGGTAGGCTACAGTCCATGGGGTCACAAAGAGTCAGACACAGCTGAAGCCACTGAGCACATATAATGAGTTTATTGTTATTTCTATGAATTTGACAGCAAGGAGATCAAACTAGTCAGTCCTAATGGAAATCAGTCCTGAATATTCATTGGAAGCACTGATGCTGAAGCTGAAACTCTGATACTTTGGCCACCTGATGGGAAGAACTGACTCATTGGAAAAGACCCTGATGCTGGGAAAGATTGAAGGCGGGAGGAGGAGGGGACGACAGAGGATGAGATGGTTGGATGGTATCCCTGACTCGATGGACATGAGTTTGGACTTGATGGACATGAGTTTGAGCAAGTTCAGGGAGTTGGTGATAGATAGGGAAGCCTGATGTGCTGTAGTCCATGGGGTCGCAAAGAGTTGGATGTGACTGAGTAACTGAACTGAGCTGGATGAATAATAAACATTTTTAAACTTTGAGGTTTAATTTTTAATATTAAATATAAATCACATAAACAAAAGCTCTTTGTAGGTCTGAATAAGTTTTAAGAATGTAAAAGGGGTTCTGAGACCAAAAAGTTTGAGAACCACTCTTGTCAGTGGACATTTCTAAAGCTCTTAAAACAATATTAATTTAGAACAAACTAATTTGGGATTTAAAGCTTAGAACAATAGAACAATATTAGCTCATATTATTATTCTACTTTATATTCTTAAAGTAAATAATTTAGACTTGTTTTTCCTCTATTTAGGAGAATGCAATGGCACCCCACTCCAGTACTTTTGCCTGGAAAATCCTATGGATGGAGGAGCCTGGAAGGCTGCAGTCCATGGGGTTGCTGAGGGTCGGACATGACTGAGCGACTTCACTTTCACTTTTCAGTTTCATGCATTGGAGAAGGAAATGGCAACCCACTCCAGTGTTCTTGCCTGGAGAATCCCAGGAACGGGGGAGCTTGGTGGGCTGCCGTCTATGGGGTCGCACAGAGTCGGACACGACTGAAGCGTCCCAGCAGCAGCAGCAGCAGCAGCAGCAGCAGCAGTTCCTCTATTTAATCTGGATTAGCAATGTTATATTGTATTCTCCTAATTTTACTTAAAGCTGTGTGTTCTGTTTTGATCTTTTCAGTTCTGAAGCAGTTTATTTTCCATTTTCCGTCTAAAATAGTTTTTGAAGGTTGCATCTTGGAAAACGTCATGGCAGGTTTTTAATAGTATCAATTAGGGGGATTTTTATTTTGCCTCATACAAACATAGACCATTATACATTTTGACTTGCATACATTTTCCTGCTCTGTGTTCAGATTTCAATCAAAAGCATGACCGAAAATTAAATTTTTGGCTAGATAATATATAAGGTAAAATTCTAAAGGTACAAAGAATGTATAGTGATAGGTAGACTTTCACTTGGCTCTCTGGTTCCCCTTTCTAAAGGCAAGATTCGTTATAATTTTCTCTAATACTTCCAGAGATAGTCCATCAAGTACAGCTGTGTATATATGTGTGTGTATTTTTTATTTTGATAAATATATGTAACAAAATTTACCATTTTAACCATTTTTAAGTGTGTGTGGGTGTGTGTTATGTTGCTCAGTAGTGTCTGGCTTTTTTTGACCTCATGGACTGCAACCCGTCAGGCTCCTCTGTCCATGGAATTCTCCAGGCAAGCATACTGGAGTGGGGAGTGGGGAGTGGGGAGTGGGTTGCCGTTCCGTTTTCCAGGGGATCTTCCCAACCCAAGGATCGAACTCAGATCTCCCTCATTGCAGGCATATTCTTTACTGTCTGAGCCACTAGGAAAGCTCTTTTAAGTGTATAGTTCAGTGGTATTGAGCATATTTACATTATTTCCATCCATCTTCAGGACTTTGTTATTTTCCCAAACTGAAATTCCATACCCTTTTAACAGCACCTCCCCATTCTCCCTTCTCTTTAGTTCCTGGCAGCTACCATTCTACTTTGTGTTTCTATGAGTTTGACTATACTAGGTACCTCACTGTCTGGTTTGCTGCGATTCATGGGGTCACAAAGAGTCGGACACGACTGAGCAACTGAACTGAACTAAACTGAATGTCTTCAGGGTTCTTCCTTGTTGTAACTCGTATCAGAATTCCATCCCTTAAGACTGAATAATATTCCACTGTGTATATATAACACACTATGTTTATTCAGCTCTCTTTCCATGGACATTTGGGTTGTTAACACCTTTTGGCTGTTTGAATAATGTGAATTTTATGCAGTCCAGCAACCCCAGGTACCCTTTTGCTAATGCAGAGAATCTCTTTTTCACTGCTATTATCTCAACTTAGCATGAGTTTCTGGGGCTCACAACACCCAGTATTCATCTATTTCACTGATAAGGAGACTTAAGTTTCTTAAGCAACTGGCAAGAACCTTGAGTGTATTAGATCTTGTCTAAAATTCAATAAGAAGTATATGATAAGAACTTTTTGGTAATGATTTAGAAATAACTCTTAAGAGGATTGGAGGTGCCATAAATATTACTTCTTTACTTTTAGTACTATTTTTGAAGAGAAGTTAATACAGCATTTCACAGTTCATCTTTATCAGGTTGTAAAAATGTGAGCAATATAGAGAAATTGCATGGACAGTTTCCCCAAGCAATTATTGTCAGAGAAAGCTTGGGGTCAAAGAGCTTTTGAAAAACTGTATAGGTAAATGGATCTGCATTTGTGGCTTGGAAAAGTATATTATAAAAAGAGGAATGGGGTTGTTAGACCCACAGACCTGTTGATAGGGAGTGAATTTTTATTATTTTATTAATACAGTGATAATTCACATGTATGAATAAAATGAATGATGAAATAAAACTACATGAGTAACTTGGATAAATTTGAAAAATGTTAAGTTTAAAATATTACAAAAGAAAGTGAAAATTATGATGAAGGAGGAAAGAGACAAAACAGTTTCCATCTTGAAAGTAGGACTCCATCTTGGGTCAGACTGTGGACTTTGAGCTACATGCCCAGTATCTATGGGAACGACATACTAACTGGAAAACCAGACCCCCAGATGGAAGAGCCCCAGGGCTCATACCTAGACTCTCCTGTGCCTAAAACAATACCCTAATTATCTATGTAACCGAATAGAATCATAAATTCTATTATGCTTACTGGGGTATGACCACAGGCCTATTATAATTGTCCACTGTTAACTACCTAGGCTTAAGGCATACAAATCATGGGTTAACTTTGAATGTATCTTTCTTTTCCTTTGTTCAGACTAGTTTCAGGGAATTTGGGGAGGTGGGTTTGAGCGCGTACACTTAGGGTATATAAGGTTTCCCCAAAAACTGGTTGGGATCCTTGGCTAAGAGGAGACTCTGCCTTGGGCCCGCTGATGTAATAAACTGCACCCCACTATCTGTGTTGTCCTTCTGAATGAGTTTGTTTCCTGGAATGCATGGCTACAACAGTGAAAACCACATAATGTAAATTTTAAATATACAAAGTGATAGTCTATTGTTTATGAAGACAACATTCATGAGCGTGATAAACAGTATCCTCAGAGTAGTGGTTGCATCTGAAGATGGAGAGACAGGAATGACAAGCAGAATTTTAGCTGTTTCTGCAACGTTTTATTGTTAGGGAACAAATGTGGCAAAATGTTAACTTCTATTTAATCTTGGTATTGGATATATTAAATTTATAAAATTTTTTTTTTGGCCACATTGCAAAGCTTGTGGGATCTTAATTCCATGACCATGGATTGAACCCTGGCCCTTGGCAGTGAGACCCCAGAGTCCTAACCACTGGACCTCCAGGGAATTCCATGTAATCCTTTTTTCTTTACTTTTCTCTGAAATATTTCACAATTACACATAAAAATAAATAGTTTTAAAGGGTGATTTATATCTTGTTATTTTACCATCTCACTTTCCAGTTGATTTGTAAAAAATTGGTTTGTAATAGCCCTTTTAATAAACTATGATTAAAGAATCAGTTTAAAATATCAGTTAAAGAAAGTTTAAGAAACTATCCCAAATTCTGCTTCCTGAAGCTATTTATTTTTATGTGTCTTTATAGATGAAAGTTTAGTAATATGATGGCACTAACAGAAAAATAACACTTGGGTTCAGGCTGTCCTGTTCAGAGTACTTAATTACCTGTTTTTAGGAGACCCTTTTTGTATTTTATATATTTGGTGATCAACTTCACTTGATTCTGGCTGGTAGGTATCTGTCTGTTGTACTTATTGTGTTATCTAGATCAGGCTCAGAGTTTGCTGTGTGTCTACAAAAATTGGGAGCCAGAGGTGGTCTCAGGGAGTGCTTTATTGCCTATGCCAAAGCCTTTGACTGTGTGGATCACAACAAACTATAGAAAGTTCTTAAAGAGTTGGGAATACCAGACCACCTCACCTGCCTCTTGAGAAATCTATATGCAGGTCAGGAAGCAACAGTTAGAACTGGCCATGAACAACAGACTGGTTCCAAATAGGAAAAGGAGTACCTCAAGGCTGTATATTGTCACCCTGCTTCTTTAACTTCTATGCAGAGTACATCATGAGAAACCCTGGGCTGGAAGAAACACAAGCTGAAATCAAGATTGCTCGGAGAAATATCAATCACCTCAGATATGCAGATGACACCACCTTTATGGCAGAAAGTGAAGAGGAACTCAAAAGCCTCTTGATGAAAGTGAAAGAGGAGAGTGAAAAAGTTGGCTTGAAGTTCAACATTCAGAAGACGAAGATCATGGCATCTGGTCCCATCACTTCATGGCAAATAGATGGGAGAACAGTGAAAACAGTGGAAACAGTGTCAGACTTTATTTTTCTGGGCTCCAAAACCACTACAGATGGTGATTGCAGCCATGACATTAAAAGAAGCTTATTCCTTGGAAGAAAAGTTATGACCAACCTAGATAGCGTATTGAAAAGCAGAGACATTACTTTGCNTTCATTACACAGACACGAGTGATGAAATCATTGAACATTGGTATTTGACTTCAAAGTCCAGTTCTCTTCTCTCCCCAGAAGCTGGAGGTGGGACTGAAAATTCTAACCCTCTAATCACAAAGTTGGTCATACCTGTTCCTTCAAGGAGTAAGCGTCTTTTAATTTCATGGCTGCAATCACCATCTGCAGTAGTATATTCAAAAGCAGAGACATTACTTTGCTGACTAAGGTCCGTCTAGTCAAGGCTATGGTTTTTTCAGTGGTCATGTATGGATGTAAGAGTTGGACTGTGAAGAAGGCTGAGCACCGATGCTTTTGAACTGTGGTGTTGGAGAAGACTCTTGAGAGTCCCTTGGACTGCAAGGAGATCCAACCAGCCCATTCTGAAGGAGATCAGCCCTGGGATTTCTTTGGAAGGAATGATGCTAAAGCTGAAATTCCAGTACTTTGGCCACCTCATGTGAAGAGCTGACTCGTTGGAAAAGACACTGATGCTGGGAGGGATTGGGGACAGGAGGAGAAAGGGACGACAGAGGATGAGATGGCTGTATGGCATCACTGACTCGATGGGCGTGAGTCTGAGTGAACTCTGGGAGTTGGTGATGGACAAGGAGGCCTGGCATGCTGGGATTCATGGGGTCGCAAAGAGTCGGACACGACTGAGTGACTGAACTGAACTGACTGAATCACAAAGGTGGTTCTCCTGACAACCAGCCTCCATCATTCTTAAGTAAGGTTCAACAGTCACCTCATTAACAAAACAAGAGACAACTTAATTGCTCTCAGCATCAGAAATTCCAAAGGGTTTAAGATCTATGTATCAGAAATGGGGATGAAAACCAAATATACAGTTGACTCTTGAACAGCTTAAGCCTTTTGGTTGCCTATCCCTAGGGAGTCAAAAATCTAAGTACAGCTATCTGCTTAAAAAAATAAAAAGGAACTGATAAACGACTCACCCAAATACAGGAAGCTGACGCATTCTGCACAGAATCAAGACTCAAACCCTAGTTCTTTTGATTCTGCATATTGCTGTCTTTATGAGCTTCCCTGGAGGCTCTGATGGTAAAGAATCCGCCTGTAATGCAGGAAACCCAGGTGCAACATCTGGGTCAGGGGGATCCCCTGGAAAAGGAAATGGCAACTCACTCCAGTATTCTTGCCTTGAGAATTCCATGGACAGAGGTACCTGGCAAGCTACAGTCCATGGGGGTCACACAGAATCTGACATGACTGCGCGACTAACATGCAAACACACACACACACACAGAGCTATCTTTGGGCTTCCTGAGTGGCTCAGTGGTAAAGAACCTGCCTGCCAGTGCAGGAGATGCAAGAGACTCAGGATCGATCCCTGGTTCAGGAAGATCCCCTGGAGTAAGAAATGACAACCCACTCCAATATTCTTGCCTGGAAAACTCTATGGACAGAGGAATCTGGCAGGCTGCAGTCCCTGGGGTCACAAAGAGTTTGACACTACTGAGTAACTGAACATACACACATATTCAGATCTTTAATTGAACATAAATGTTTCCCTACATTTAAAGATCTGTGAAATGAAAATACAGGCATTATATTTATTGAAAATAATCCATGTATAATTGGACCCATGCAGTTCAAACCAACTTCGTTCAAGGGTCAACTGTGTATTTCTTCTTGCAAATCACAATATCACACCAATCAACTCTGTCCATAGGCTGGGTCAAAGAGTGTAAACACAGCTGTCCATGTCCCATTCCTGTGGTAGAAAGAAGTTCTTTTTTTTATAAAAAGAAGCTCCTTCCCATCTCCCTCTCCATACATCTCACCCTCTCCTTCCTCCCACCCCAGCCCCCATGTCATAAGTCTGTTCTATTTCTCCATTGCTGCCTGCAAATAAACTCACCAGTTCCATCTTTCTAGATTCCAAATATATGTGTTAGTATACAATATTTATCTTTCTCTTTCTGAGCCTGTATAATAGGCTCTAGGTTCATCCCCCTCATTGAGGGAGGGAACATGTATACCCATGGCTGATTCATGTTGATGTCTGACAGAAAACAACAAAATTCTTTAAACCAATTATCCTTCAATTTAAAAATAAATAAATAACTGGGAATTAAAAAGGGGAAGGATTGCTCAGAGACTGGGCAGATCACTTCCTCCCACTTCATCTCTAAAAAGAACACCCCATCTGTCCCTTTCCAAGGGCCACGCTGCAGGAGAATCACAAGTGACCAGGCTAGGGAAAGTTCGTGTATAAGGAGAAATAAGAAAAAAGAACATTACTCATTTTAAATGCCATTGTTCAAAATAACAGTGATGTGAACCTAATCGTTGTGATCTCAAGCTTTGACCACATCAAAGCTGTGTTTCTGGGTGTTCCCACAGGGGACCCAAGTCTATTTTGCTTGGTCTCAAGAACTTTATACCAGGTGTATCATTCTGCCTTACGTTTGTGTATGTGATGCTCCCAAACAAGGTGGGGTCATGAAGGTCCTAGAAAGTCCAAACTCTTTTGGTATCAAACACAAGGCCTTTCAGACTCTTGATACTTGCTCCTTCTCCAGGCTCAGCTATGTCCACTCCTGATCTTGCGGTTTATGTTGCAGGCATTTAGAATTTCATATACTTCCTGAAGCGATGAACAGTGTTTGTGACTCCATGCCTCTGGACATCCTGCTCCCTCTTTCTGGAAATTTCTCATCACTTATCCATATCATAAACTCCTAATCACCTGTTAAAAACTGACTCACATATATATATATCCCTTTCCTGGAAGCTCTCCTTGAGACTTACACAAACACACACACACACACACACACACACACACACACACACACACCACTAAATATGATGACAAAGTGGCCTAACCCAACACAAAGTGGCACTCTGAGGCTGGGTACCTCCATTCAAAGCACTATATCTGTGTGCTCAGGGGTTTCCCTGATGACTCAGTGAGTAAAGAATCTGCCTGCAATGCAGGAGACACAGGAGACGCAGGTTTGATCCCTAGATCAGAAAGATCCCCTAGAGAAGGAAATGACAACTCACTCCAAAATTCTTGCCTGGAAAATTTCATGGACAGAGGAGCTTGGTGGTCTACATTCCAAAGGGCCCCTTTTTCTTCATTCCTGAATTATTCTTGTACACTAAATGTGACCCTAAGCTCCCTTAGGATGACTTTGTTTCATTTATCTTCCTACTTATCCCCTGCAAACACATCTTTGGGCAAGAAAGTAATGTAACTTGGAGTTTAAATGTAACCTGGCTTCAAATCATAGTATTTCCAACTCTTAGATGTAACCTGGAGATGGTGTGGGACCGGGAAACCTGGCGTGCTGTGGTCCATGGGATTGCAGAGAGTTGCATATGATTGACCAACTGAACAACAGCAGCTGTAACCCTGGGCAAGGTATTTCATTCTCTAAGTCTGTGTTCACATCTATAAAACGGGAATAATATTAAAGACTTACCTGTTAGCGTTATAATGTGATTTAATGAAATAATCTGTGTAACATAGTAAGCCTTCAACAAATGTTGGATATTATTATTTTAAAAAATCTTCTGTGCAGTATTTCTCTTTGGGTTGATGACTCAGAAGGGAATCTATTTCAACAATAACAACAAATCTTGTGTACCTTGGGGATCTTTCCTAAGAGCAATGATAAACCATCATCCAATAGATGGGCTAAACTTTTGGTCACCAGAAGGTTCTGGTCAATAGATTCAGTTTTGTCTCCTGAATACTTTTTTAACTTCATTTCTCCTTTTCCTAGATGGGGAACAATTGGAAATACAGCCCGAGTTTTGATTTTGCACCTGTGGATTTTCTTTAACAGCCACAAGACTACTGGGATGAAATGATTTTCCAGAGCTCTCTCATCCTTCTCTCTGCTTGCCAGCCAAGCCTCTGTTCAATTCACCCCAGAAAAGTGTTCATCTCAAAACAAAAGAGGAGCTTCTGTAAAGTTCTAGAACTCTGAGCTTATTAGCCAAGAACTCCAGGGGGATAAGCTCTTATTCTGCAAGAGGAAACAGAGATTAGGGACCAAAAATCCTCTCTCTCTCTCACTCTGTCTCTTTCACACACACACACANATAACATATTAGATTCGTTTGAAAACTGTTGCATTATTAAATGTGGAAGACTTAATACAAATACATAACAAAGAACAGTTCATGGCAGTATCTTCATTAGCTTTGAAAGTTAGAGGGGGCACAAACCCAAGAAGCATTAATTACCATGTACTCAGATAGCTACAGGCATATTTGGAAATCTGGCTCCCTCTCATCATTCTGTTGCTTACACTCTTTCAGGCTGCATGGGACCAAAATAATCCTTATGCTTTCTCAGTTAATCCAAGTGTATTGTAAGGATATACTTGGAAATGAATGGTATAAGAAGTAATTATTTCTTAAATTCATAAGGAATAAGTAAAAAGCTGCTGTGGTATTCAGTCCTTTTAGCCCACTGGAATGACATTTGTTGCAAAGGGACCATAGGGCTCCAGTGTTTTGGCAGTCACTCTGTGACTCCACTTCAACTATAGTAGTCCAACATGCTGGGGATTTTACTCATATGCTTCTTTTTAAAATTTTTTTATTTTATACTGGAATATAGTTGATTTGGTATGTATCATTGGAAGGACTGATGCTGAAGCTGAAGCTCCAATACTTCGGTCACATGATGCAAAGAATTGACTCCTTAGAAAAGACCCTGATGCTGGCAAAGATTGAGGACAGAAGGGGATGACAGAGGATGAGATGGTTGGATGGCATCACCAACTCAATGGGCATGAATTTGAGCAAACTCTGGGAGATAGTGAAGGACAGGGAAGCCTGGTGTGCTGCAGTTCATGGGACTGAAAAGAGTGAGACACGACATAGTGACTGAACAACAGTTGTTGATTTACAATGTTGTATTAGTTTCAATAAACTGATTCAGTTATACCTATACATACATCTATCCTTTTTCAGATTCTTTCCCCATATAAGTCATTACAGAATATTGAGTAGAGTTCCCTATAGGTCCTTGTTGGTGATCTATTTTGTATATAGTAGTGTGTATATGTTAATCCCAAACTCCTAATTTATCCCTCCCCATCACCTTTCTCCTTTGTTTATTCATATACTTCTGTGCCTTCTCTTCCAGATTCTTCTTACTACTTTGCTGCTAATTTAACCTCCACTATGTGTCTCCTGTTCCTTTGCTTCTATTTGCTTATGGCTTTTGATTCCTTCTGATTCTGCTTATTGCTTCCTATATGTTTTTCCTCTTCCATCTCTCTGTCATCTGTGTCCCTCTCTGTTTGTCTTCCTTTAAAACTCCCAGCAAAAGAGAGAAAAAAATTTGCTTTTGCTGTTTGTCAATATTGAGTGAAGAGTACTTTTGCTGAGCAGAGCTCTTACAGTAAGCAACTTCATAGGCCTTGGTTTTGAAGGCCTATAGAGAGAGATGATTTTGGGGTTAAGTAGCCATCTCTGGTTAAAGCAACTGTGCCTAGGGAGGCAGTCCAAGCAGTACAAAGCATAACAACCTGTCTATCAAGAAACTCCCAGGAGGACTGTGGATTTGTCAGGTCCTTCAAATCCTGATGAGGTTGTACAAGCCTATTATTAGTCTGCTAAGTCACTTCAGTCGTGTCCGACTCTGTGTGACCCCATAGATGGCAGCCCACCAGGCTCCCCCGTCCCTGGGATTCTCCAGGCAAGAACATTGGAGTGGGTTGCCATTTCCTTCTCCAATGCATGAAAGTGAAAAGTGAAAGGGAAGTCGCTCAGTCATGTCCGATCCCTAGCATGGACTGCAGCCTGACAGGCTCCTCTGTCCATGGGATTTTCCAGGCAAGAATTTCTAGGCCACTTGGAGCTCTGTGTTAAACTCATTGGTTTCTTAACACTCCCCTTCCTTGATACTGCTAATGATTCATGTCAGGGTGATTGACTGTGGTGGAGACTGAGGGGTCTAATTCTGTTTCCTCGCTTCCTGAGCACGTAGCTACACTGTACTTCTTAGACTGTCTTAAAGATAGAGGGAGGCTTGGAATGTGACTGAGATTTGGGCAGTGGGATGTAGGTGGAATTGATGTGTGCCACTTCTAGGTCTGATCCATGAAAGCTTCCATATGTGATCCTTCAGGCTTTTTCCCCTTCTAGCTTGAAACAGACAAGTGGCGTGACATTGGAAGTCACGCATTGAGAGGGATAGATCCACAAGACGGAATGAGCTGGGCTTCTGAGTGATTTCTTTTTGAGGAAGGCCACCTATTTTGAGAAAAACTCATTTTGAATTTTAAATAAGCCACTTGCTATGTCACTGGGTATTGGAGTTTGTTATAACAGTGACCATTTTCCTCACAAATTGCTGTTATTGAATATTCTTCATAGGAACTCAAGGAAGGGTTTGGGTCCCCTAGATATCTTACTAAGCTGTGTCCTAGGCTGAGTGAAGTTGGTTGGGAGGGCACCGCCTTCAGAGGGGGCTGCTGGGGTAGAGAAGAAGACCCATCATTGTTTTGCTACTCCATCAAACATGGCATGAAGAATATCTCCCTCTAAGATTTCTTCTACAAGTTGCAAGCTACGTATATCAGATTCAGTGTTTGAAATTGCCCTCAATTTAGTTGGAGGGCAAAGGAGTAGCTCATGGTTCTACCTTGTTACACAGAGTGAGTAACTTTGTCTGAGCAGTAGTCAGTTGTGGCAGTGGAATTCAGCGTTCTGTATATTCTAGATAGGGTGAGTGCCAGAAAGCTCATCCATTTTATCTACAGAGATAATAAGGCAAGATGTCTAAACTGTTCTTTCCCTGAGGGGAGGTGAGAAAAACAGTATCCATGTGGGTTCTGTTCAGGTGGCTATGAAAGAGAAAAGATTTGGTTACAATAGCAGGGTCCCGAGGAACATGGGAATTCATTATTTTTGTCTTCGAAGGGTTCAGAAACAAGTGTTTAGAGGTGCCACTGTATAGCAGTAATGAAGCCAGGCCGGAAGCCAGGGTGTAACCTCTGTAATTGAAGTCAACTCTTGGTTAATTTAAATGCATGGTAGTCATACCAGCTCCTAACCCTTTGCCTTCTTCTATTTTAGTTTTTGAATTGCTAAGAAATGTCTACAGCAAATGTGTTTACAGAAGAGCAAATGGCTACTTTATTTCTGAAAACTACTGATGCATTTTATAATAGTTTCTGACCTTCCTCTGAGAGCTCATTTTAGGCTTTTCTTTGCTAACTTAACTCTAAATTAAATATCTATATTTTTACCTGAAAGTTTGTATTTCTTGTCTTCTTAAATTATAAGCTTATTGAAGACAAATGTATCTAATATTTGGGGTGTGTAATATATACAGCACTGTCTTTGTGTATATACAGCATTGATAATGTTAGCAGAAGGTATGTAACTAGCTGTGAAGAGTTATTAGGAAATGAAAGTGTTAAGGTGTATTAGGGGCCAGACAGTGAGTGATTGCTTGCTGCCCTAAGGAGACTGGATTTGGTTATACAGGAAAAATAAATCCATAAATGTTGGAAAGTGATAAGACCAGACTTGAGTTTTTAGAAAGGAAACTAGCTGCAGGATGGGGGAGAGGTTGGCGCATGGACTGGAGCAGTGGTTCTTAGTGCCGGGTGCTAGGGAGCTAAAAACCACAGAAAAATTGGCAGAGACTTGAACTAGGGACTTCAAGAACCAACTTCGATGCTACAAAGTCTCACAGTATCAGGTGTAGACAAGGGTGTAATGGAGCAAGAGGGATTCCCATACTCTGGGAAAAGGAATCTTAATTAGAGCTTGGGAAAAATTTTGGATGACCCTATCTGCGTGGTGGGTTACAGCGCTGCCCACAAGCCCCATTTGTTAGGACTGAAAGCAGAAGAGCAGTGGAGAGCTCTCCAAGCTAACAAGGCCTGGTGGCTTTCTGAGCACTGGCCTAAAGCCAGGCAGAAATAAGGATGTCTCTAGGGGCATGTGTGGATAGTGGAAGTGCCTTAGCCACACCCACACAGGTAATGATCTCTTTTGATAACTAAGCTTTCTTTGGCATTCATGCTGATCTCTGTATTCTGCTAAGTTATTTTCTTCCCTGAGGCTGCTGCTCCTGCTGCTGCTAAGTCGCTTTAGTCATGTCTGACTCTGTGTGACCCCATAGACGGCAGCCCACCAGGCTCCCCTGTCCCGGGATTCTCCAGGCAAGAACACTGGAGTGGATTGCCATTTCCTTCTCCAATGCATGAAAGTGAAAAGTGAAAGTGAAGTAGTGAAGTCGTGTCCGACCCTTAGCGACCCCATGGACTGCAGCCTACCAGGCTCCTCCGTCCATGGGATTTTCCAGGCAAGAGTACTGGAGTGGGGTGCCATTGCCTTCTCCATCTCCCCTGAGGCAGTGACCTGGAATGCCCTAGCCACCTAGGTTGGGGAAGGGTACAAAGAGTTAAGAATGGAAGAACCTCCATTACTGTTCTAAACTATCCCACGGCGAAAGTGTCTTCCATGTAAAACATAAAGCAACAACTTCTACCCAGTAATACCCAGGCTAATGTCCTGTGTCTTTCTCTTCATAGCCAACAGTCTTAATAAGAAAAGGAGTTTACTTTAATGATAATCATCACTCTGTTCATTCTTCAACATGCAATTTATTATTTAACTTCTATCTCTCAACCCTATTCCCATTCTAACTGTGTTGCCTGAGGTCACTTACTGTCTTATGCCTTGTTTTCCATGACATCACCTTTTGTTTTCATCCAATGTCTCTGACTGTTTCTTCCTAGTTTCTTTTGGGTTCAACTATCCCTCTATTTTCCCAAAGAAAGGCAGTGCCAAAGAATGTTCAAACAACTGCACAAGTGCACTCATTTCACATGCTAGGAAAGTAATGCTCAAAAATTCTCCAAGCCAGGCTTCAACAGGACATGGACTGTGAACTTCCCGATGTTCAAACTGGATTTAGAAAAGGCAAAGGAGCAAGAGATCAAATTGCCAACATCTGTTGGATCATCAAAAAAGAAGAGAGTTCCAGAAAAACATTTACTTCTGCTTTATTGACTACACCAAAGCCTTTGTCTGTGTGGATCACAACAAACTATAGAAAATTCTTAAAAAGTTGGGAATACCAGACCACCTTACCTGCTTCCTAAGAGATCTGTATGCAAGTCAAGAAGCAATGATTAGAACTGGACACGGAGCAACAGACTGGTTCCAAATAGGAAAAAGAGTACATCAAGGCTGTATATTGTCACTCTGCTTACTTATATGCAGAGTACATCATGCAAAATGCCAGGCTGGATGAAGCACAAGCTGAAATCAAGATTGCCAGGAGAAATATCAGTAACCTCAGATATGCAGATGACACCACCCTTATGGCAGAAAACGAAGAAGAACTAAAGGGCCTCTTGATGAAAGTGAAAGAGAAGAGTGAAAAAGCTGGCTTAAAGCTCAACATTCAGAAAACTAAGATCATGGCATCCGGTCCCATCACTTCATGACAAATAGAAGGGGAAACAAAGGAAACAGTGAGAGACTATTTTTTTTGGCTTCCAAAATCACTGCAGATTGTGACTGCAGCCATGAAATTAAAAGATGCTTACTCCTTGGAAGAAAAGCTATGACCATCCTAGACAGCATATTAAAAAGCAGACATTACTTCGCCAATAAAAGTCCATCTAGTCAAAGCTATGGTTTTTCTAGTAGTCATGTACGGATGTGAGAGTTGGACTATAAAGAAAGCTGAGCCCCGAAGAACTAATACTTTTGAACTGTGGTGCTGGAGAAGACTCTTGAGAGTCCCTTGGACTGCAAGGAGATCAAACCAGTCAATCCTAAAGGAAATCAGTCCTGAATATTCTGTGGAAGGACTGATGCTGAAGCCGAAGCTCCAGTACTTTGGCCACCTGATGTGAAGAACTGACTCAATGGAAAAGACCCTGATGCTAGGAAATACTGAAGGCAGGAGGAGAAGGGGATGACAGAGGATAAAATGGTTGGATGGCATCCCCGACTAGATGGACATGAGTTTGAGCAAGCTCTAGGAGTTGTTCACGGACAGGGAAGCCTGGTGTGCTGCAGTCCAGGGGGTCACAAAGAATCAGACACGACTGAGAGACTGAACTGAACTGAACTGATCCCTCCATTTGACTTATTAATGTCCACCAGAATTTCATCTCCTTCCGTCTTTTTACTTTATACCCTTTTCTGGGAAATCTCATTTACACCAAAATTTCAAGCTCAACCTAGAAAAAATTTAGAGTCTTTACACGAGGAGGGCATGGCAACCTACTCCAGTATTCTTGCCTGGAGAATCCCATGGACAGAGGAGCCTGGCAGGCTGCTGTCCATAGGGTTACACAGAGTTGGACATGACTGAAGTGACTTAGCACACACAGATGCACGCAGGCACAATTCTTAGGTCAAAGGGGAAATTTTAGGACAATGAAATCGAAAACATCAAGAAAATAGCTGTAATGGAAATGAGATATGAAAATGGAAATGACAGCAGAATCTATGTGCTGTAACCAAATTCAAATGCCCATGTAAAGAAAAACCAAAGACATTAAAAAATGAATAGAACTTTCAACTCAAAAAGCTAGGGGAAAAGGGTAAGCTGAGAGAAAGCAAAAGAGGAATTAGAAAAGATAAAAACAGAATTAGTGGGATTGGAAAACAGGGAAATAGTCGAAACTAGTCAATAAAAGGAAAAGCTGGATTTTTATTAAAAAAAACACAACCCACTGGCATTTTTTTTTTTTTTTTTTAGGAAGCACAAATGCACTGGTGACTTGGTAGGAATAACCATCAAAACAAAGGAAATTTTAAAATATCATAAGAGAATGGTATGTACAATTTTATAAGCAAATTTGAGAATCCAAATGAAAAAAAGCAACTTTCTAGTTAAAAATTATTTGTCAAAGCTTGTTCTAGTCTTGTGTACCTGAGTTGGAACACTTAATACTGTTAAGATGGTAGTACTCCCCCAGTTAATCACCAGATTCAACACAATCCCTATCAAAATCCAAGCTGCATCATTTTTTCCTTCAGTAATTGACCGCCTTTTTCTAGAATTCACATGGAGGGACTTCCCTAGTGGTCCAGTCATTAAGAATCCACCTGCCAATGCAGGGTACTTGAGTTCAATCCTTGGTCTGGGAACTAAGATCCCACATATGTGGGAAACCTAAGCTCCTGTGCCACAGCTACTGAAGGCTGCGTGCCCTAGAGCTCATGCTCACAACAAGAGGAGCCACCGCAATGAGAAGCCTGCACATCACAACTCGAGAATAGCCCTGGCTCACCGCAACTAGAGAAAGCCTGTGCACAGCAGCAGAGAGCCCGTGCGCCACAAGGGAGAGCCAGTGCAGCCACAGATAAATAAATAAATAGCTTTTAAACACTCCTATGGGACGGGGGAGCCTGGTGGGCTGCCATCTATGGGGTCACAAGCAGTTGGACACGACTGAAGCGACTTAGCAGCAGCAGCAGCAGCAGTATGGAACTGCAATGGTCCTGGAATAGTCAAAAACAGTCTTGAAAAAGAACAAAGTTGAACTCACACTTCTTGATTGCAAAATTTACTACAGCACTACAGTAATCAAGATTCTGTGATACTGGCATATGGTATAAGGCTAGATATGTAGATCAATGGAATAGAGTTGAGAATCTAGAAACCCTTACATTTATGGTCAATTGATCTCCAATGAAGTTCTCAAGTCAATTCAATGGAGAAAGTATAGGCTTTTCAATAAATAATGCTGGTACAACTTGATATCCACATGCAAATGAATGAAGTTGGACTTCTATAGCATACCATATATAAAAATTAACTAAAAATAGAGGAAAAAACATACATGTAAGAAATAAAACTATAGGACTGTTGAGAGAAAACACAGGTGTAAATCTTTATGACCAACAATTAAGCAGCGGTTTCTTAGATATGACAAGTACAGCATAACCAACCAAGGGAGGAAAAACAGGTAAGTGGGACTTCATCAAAAGTGAAAACTTACGTGCTTCAGTGGACATAATAAAGAAAATAAAAAGACAGCCACAGAATGGGAGAAAATATTTGCAAATTACGTATCTGATAAGGGTCCAGCATCCAGAATATATAAGAACTCTTACATCTCAATAATAAAAATACAAATAACCCACTTATAACGTGGGCAAAAGATCTGAATAGCTATCTCTCCAAAGAACACATTTAATGGTTAATGCACAACTGAATTCCCTTGTAGCTCAGTTGGTAAATAATCTGCCTGCAGGTTCGATCCCTGGATTGGGAAGATCCCCTGGAGAAGGAAATGGCAACCCACTCCAATATCCTTGCCTGGAAAATCTCATGGACAGAGGAGCCTGCAGTGGGCTGCAGTCCTTGGGGTCGCAGAGTCGGGCACAATTGAGTGACTAACACTTACTTACACACCTGAAAATATGCAAAACATCATTAGATGTTAGGGAAATGGAAGTCAAAACTACAGAAATACTGCTTCAAATCTACTAAGGTAATTTTAAAAAGTAAAATAACAAAAGATGGCGAGGATGTGGAGAAATTAAAAACCCTGATACTCTGCTGCTGCTGCTGCTAAGTCACTTCAGTCGTGTCCGACTCTGTGTGACCCCATAGACAGCAGCCCACCAGGCTCCCCTGTCCTGGGATCCTCCAGGCAAGAACACTGGAGTGGGTTACCATTTCCTTCTCCAATGCATGAAAGTGAAAAGTGAAAGTGAAGTCGCTCAGTCGTGTCTGACCCTCAGTGACCCCATAGACTACAGCCTTTCAGGCTCCTCCATCCCTGGGATTTTCCAGGCAGGAGTACTGGAGTGGGGTGCCATTGCCTTCATACTCTGCTAGTAGAGATCTAAAATGGTACAGTCACTTTAGAAAACAGTTTTGTAGTTCTTCAAAATTTTAAGCATAGTTACCATATGACCCAAGAATTTCATTCCTAAGCGTATGCCCAAGAGATATGAAAAAATACATTCACACAAAAACTTGTGTATAAACGTTCATAGCAACATTATTCATAATATTCCAAAAGCAGAAACAACTCAAATGTCCATCAACTGATGAATGGATAAAGAAATGTGATATATCCGTATAACGGATATTATTCATCCATAAAAAGCAAATGAAGTACTGACCTGTGCTGCAGCATGGTGGAACCTGGAAAGCATTATGCTAAGTGAAAGAAGCCAAACAAGAAAGGCCATATATTGTGTGAAGCTTATATGAAATGTCCGTAACAGACAAATATACAGAGACAGACCATAGGCTAATGCTTATGAGGAGGCAGGGAGAGTGGGGAATGAGAAGTGATTGCTGGCAGGTATGGGGATACTTTTGGGGGTGATGAAATGTTCTAGGATCAGTGGTGGTGATGGCTGCTCACCATTGTGAATATACTAAAAAGCACCGGATTATGCACTTAAAAAAAGAGTAAGTTACCAAAAATAAAAAGCAAAACAGAACAAATTGACCCCAGTAAACATAGAAAATCTAAACATACTAAATTGGATAGAATCAGAAGGCAAGTTTTCAAAGAATTCTTTCACAAAAAGGCTTCAATACCAATGGTTTCATAGGAGAATTCTATCAGACTTAAAAAATTTTAGCCACATGGTACTTACTCTTTTCTGGGAAATAAGAAAAGAAGGAAAACTTCCAAATTATTTTTCTGAAATGAGTATACCAAGACTTAATAAAGAATGCATTAAAAAAACTCTAAGGAACAATCTTACTTATGAGAACTTCTATACAAAAATTACAAATAAATTACTTGCAACAAAATGCAATAGCACATTAAAGCAAAAAGGAGTTTATATCAAGAATAAAAGAATAGTTCTATGTTGGGAAGTATATATGTATTTCATCATACTAGTAGATCTGAGAAGAAATAACATAGGATCATATTTATAAATACTTAGGCATCTGGTAGAATTCAGCACACATTCCTAATTTTGATGATATGTGTATCTTTAAAATACACACACAAAGAGAGAAGAGGGAATTTAAGAATTGGCTTACATAACTATGTAGGCCAAGAAAATCCCATGATCTGACATTTGCAAGCTGGAGAATAAAAAACCCAGTGGTGTAAATCATTCTGAGCCTTAAAGCTTGAGAACCAGGAGCATGGTTGTTCAAGAATGGGAGAACATACATGTCTCAGCTCAAGAAAAGAGAAAAAATTTGCCCTTCTGCTTTTTTATTCTACTTAGCATACCAACAGATTGAATGAAGCCTGCTCAAGTTGGTGAGGGCAATCTTCTCTACTAGGTGAAAGTGAAGTCTCTCAGTCATGTCCGACTCTTTGCGACCCCATGGACTGTAGCCTACCAGGCTCCTCTGTCCATGGGATTTTCCGGGCAAGAGTACTGGAGTGGGCTGCCATTTCCTTCTCCAGGAGATCTTCCCAACTCAGGGACCAAACCCAGGTCTCCCGCACTGTAGGCAGACGCGGTTACCGTCTGAGTCACCGGGAAAGTCTTACTCTCTACTAGGTCTACCCATTCAAATGCTGGATTCTGGAGATATCCTCACAGATACACTCAGAAATAATGTCTTGTCAGCCAACCGAGCATCCCTTAAGCCCAATCAAGTTGACACATAAAATTAGCCATCACACTCAGTGAAGTACCGGACCTCCTGGTGGCTTAGACTATAAAGCGTCTGCCTGCAGTGCGGGAGACCCGGGTTCGATCCCTCGTTTGGGAAGATCCCCTGGAGAGCGAAATGGCAACCCATTCCAGTACTCTTGCCTGGAAAATTCCATGGACTGAGGAGCCTGTTAGGCTACAGTCCACGGGGTCGCAAAGAGTCGGACACGATTGAGCGCCTTCACTTTCACTCAGTGAAGTACATCTTGAGGAAATAGTTCCATAACATGAAATACGTGTATTTCAGCCTAAAATCCAGTCTCTTACTTAATGAAGAAGCACAATCAGCATTTTCACTAAAGTCAGGAACAAAATAAGAATATCCATATTCATCATTGTTATTTAGTATTAACTAGAAACTTTAGCCAGCAATTAGACATGCAATAACAGAGGCATAAATATTGGACACGAAAAGGTAGAAGAAAAAGAACTGTCTCTATTTACATAGAGGAAATCAGGAAATATCTAGAAAACCTCCAAAAATCAATGAAAAATCACCACAAAGAAAGTTTAGTAAAGTTGTAGGAAATTAAGTTAATATACAGAAATCAAGCCTTCAATTATACAAATAATGACCCATTAGGTGATATATAATGAGAGGTGCATGCGTGTTAAGTTGCTTTGGTCGAGTCCAGCTATTTGCAACCCCATGGATTGAAGCCCGCCAGGCTGGTCTGTCCATGGAGTTTTCCAAGCAAGCATACTGGCGTTGGTTGCCTTTTCCTACTCCTAGGGATCGGATTCATGTCTCCTGTGTCTCCTGCCTTAGCAGGCAGGTTCTTTACCACTAGTGCCATCTGGGAAGCCCATAACCAGAGGTAAGACCCATTTATAATAGCAACAAAAAAGTTTAAATTTTATAGACATAAAAAATACAATTCTACATTAGGAAAACCTGAAAAATATATTGAACAAATGGACAGACATACTGTGTTTATGGATAGGAAGACTTGAAATCATAAAGGTGTCAAGTAATCCTAAATCAACTTATAAACACAGTTAAAATACCAACAAATCTTTTCTGGAGCTAGACAAGTGAATTTAATGTTCATGTTAAAAAAATAAATAAGCAGAATGGCCAATAAAAAGCTGACAAAGGAGAGCAAGGAGGTAAGTTTAGCTGTGTTGTTGCTGTTGTTCAGTTCCTAAGTTGTGTCTGACTCTGTGATCCCATGGACTGCAGCCTGCCAGACTGCTCTGTCCATTAGATTTCCCATGCAAGAATACTGGAGTGGGTTGCCATTTCCTTCTCCAAGGAATCTTCCCGACCCAGGGATTGAACTCAAGTCTCCTGCATTGGCAGGCAAGTTCTTTACTGCTGGGCCACCTGGGAAGCTCTAGTTTAGTTTTATTCGATATTAAAATATATTACAAATCCTTTACAAAATTGAAAGAGTGTGGCATGACAGACCAATGAAATAGAACAGAAAATTCAGAAATAATTGCCACGTGCCAATGGAAAGATAATACATGATATAGATGACATCTTCAGTAAGTGGGGAAAAGATAGACTTAATAGCTAGATAGCCATTTGAAAAGTGTAAAATTAGATCTGTACTTCAGGTTATGTACCAAGATAAGGTTGTATGCAACAAAAAATCTAACCATAAAACATAAAATTTTGTATAAGTACTAAAAAACATGTGGGTGAATTCCTTTATGAACTTGGAGTAGAGAAAAATGACTCAAAATAACATCCAAAAGTGAAAAGACTGACACATTCAGCCACATAGAAGTTTTTTTTTTAGCTAAAAGCGAAACAAAACTTTAAATCCAGAGATAAATGATAACTTGAGAAAATGTTATATTGCAAATGACTGATATCCGTAACATGTAAAAGTGGTAACTCTAAAAGTATCTGATTAACCAGAAATCTCCACTCTTTGCTCATAGAGCAAAAAGGACCTTATAATGCCAGTATTTTTAAATTTAATCTTTTCAATGTTTTTTTAAACCATTTTATTTTGAAATTACTTTTGTAGTTACAGAAATGCAAAAATAGTACAGAGTGTTCCTTCAACTAGTTTCTCCTAATGGTTATGTCTTATAACTATAGTACAATTATTGAAATCAAGAAAAATTAACATTTTTCAGAACCGTGAACAAAAATTCTAGATCTTACTGATTTGTACCAGCTTTTCCACTAATCTCCCTTCTCTCTTCCAGGATCCAATTCAAAATCCTATTTGCATTTAGTTATTACACGTCTTTAGGTCCTCTATGCTGTGACAGTTCCTCAGTCTTTGTTTCATGACCTTGATACTTGTATTAGTAGAATGTTCCTTAGTTTGGGTATATTAGATGTTTTCTCATGCAACGACTTCACTTTCAGTTTTCACTTTCATGCATTGGAGAAGGAAATGGCAACCCACTCCAGTGTTCTTGCCTGGAGAATCCCAGGGACAGGGGAACCTGGTGGGCTGCCGTCAATGGGGTCGCACAGAGTCGGACATGACTGGTGCGACTTAGCAGCAGCAGCACGCATAGATTGAGCTAATGCATTTTTGCCAAGAATAATGCAGAAGTGATTTTTTATTTTTGTCAGCCCACCACGGCAGGGTTATGCTGTGCTCAATGTTAACCTTGCTTTCTTGGTTAAGATAGTGTCTGCCAGGTTTTCCCACTATGAGGTTGTTATTTTTCACTTTGTTAATTAGTAAATATCTTGGGGAGATATGTCAAGACCACGCAAACATCCTATTTCTCCTCCAAATTTGCCCACTAATTTTAGCATTTCTTGGTTGACTTTTTCTCCCCCATTACTGTAGTGTCTGCCAAAAGGCGTTTCAGTATTGCTTCTTAAACAGGAAGTTCCATGAGAGTGGACATTTTATTTGTTTGCTTCGTTTGGGCTGTAAACAGCCATTTGGCAATGTTGAATTTGAAATTATCTAGACCTTTTGCAACAATGAAAAATGTTCTAGTCAATTTAGTTAACATTTATTAAAACTCTTGTTATAACCAAAACATCCACGAGAAATATGCAAAAGGCATAGTGATTCTGATCTGCATCTGAGTCTTTTTCTCTATCACTACTTTTCCTCCCAAATTACACTCACCGCCATGATTTGTTCTAAGATGTTATTGCAGAGAGCTGAGAGAGAGAATTGCAGGAGTCAGGGGATTGGAACCAGCTTCCGGTTCTGCTCCATACTAGTTATGTTCCTAGAGAGTGCATCAGTATGACTTCTCCAAGTCCCAGTTTCCTTATTTTTAAAGTGGAGATTATGATATGGATTGATGTGAGAATTAAATGAGTGAATGTAGAGAAATAGAAAAGTATTCATTTACTATTTAACAAATATTTAGAGTCCCTATTGGGTGTGAGCTCCTTCTGAGGGTCGGAATATAACATTGAAAGGCTTCTGTCCTTATGGAACTTGTATTTTAGAAAGAAGACACAGACAGTATAAAAGCAAACAGATAAATAGACACAATTTCACATAGTAATAAGTGCTATAAAGTAAATAAAACACGATGAGGTAATAAAATATGGCATCAAGAACATAGCATTGATGTATTAGAGAAGGAGGGGTGATTAGGTAGGATTCAGTTCAGTTAAGTTGCTCAGTCGTGTCTAACTCTTTGCAACCCCATGGACTGCAGCACGCCAGGCTTCCCTGTCCATCACCAACTCCTGGAGCTTGCTCAAACTCATGTTCATTGAGTCGGTGATGCCATCCAACCATTTCATCCTATCTCATCCCCTTTTCCTCGTGCCTTCAATCTTTCCAAGCATTAAGGTCTTTTCCATTGAGCCAGTTCTTTGCATCATGTGGCCAAATTATTGGAGTTTCAGCTTATCAGCATCAGTCCTTCCAATATATTCAGGACTGATTTCCTTTTGGATGGACTGGTTGGAGATCTCCTTGCAGTCCAAGGGACTCTCAAGAATCTTCTCTAACACCACAGTTCAAAAGCATCAATTTTTGGTGCTCAGCTTTCTTTTGGAGAAGGAAATGGCAATCCACTCCAGTATCTTGCCTGGAGAATCCCATAGACTGAGGAGGCTGCTGGGCTATAGTCCACAGGGTCGCAAAGAGTCGGACACGACTGAGCGACTTCACTTTCAGCTTTCTTTATAGTCCAACTCTCACATCCATACATGACTTCTATGGGGACAGTTTAAACATTCTGGTCAGGGAAAGTTTCTCTGGAGGTAAGTTTTGTAAGATCTTTAAGACTAGGAGCCTTCCGTGTGGTGAACTAGGGGAGACCAAATATGAAGGTCCTATGAGGGAAAGGGGTTCGTGTGTTGGAGAGAAGCATAAAGGACAGTGTAGCTTTGAGGAGAGTGGTATAAGATTGAGGCAGCAGAGGCCAAATTATGTACAGCCTTATAGGCCACAAAAAAGGAGTTTAGATTCTCAGTGCAATGAGGAGTGCTGGGGGCTCTTAGGCAGAGGAATTAATGCTTTGATTCTCCTATTTTTTTTTCTTTTTAAAATTTCTTTATTTTTAATTGAAGCATAATTGCTTTGCAATATTGGCTTGATTTTCTGCTGTACATCAACATGAATTAGCCATAGGTGTTATGAGCCATGATTTTAAGCTTCATTCCATGGCTTTGCCATGAATGAGTCGGTGAAAAAGTGACTTCCACAAGGGCAAAGTCTTCATTTTGTTTTCTGTTGCACCTGGCATAGTAGTGTTCAATAAATATTTATTACATCAATAAAACTCATTTTCAAACCCTTTGTTCCTTCTTAGACATTTTTGAATTGCTTTAAACATTTTCTTGTACTTAGCCTAGTGTCAGCTATTTCATAGAGAAGGTGCGATATTCTGCCTAATCTTTTCCTGCTTAGAAGTCTTTTCTCCCTCTAGACCTGCAGAATCGGGTCTTCACTCTGTAATCTTTTTGACCTTAGACTGCCCTCAAACTGAAGACTCACAACCTAACTCAATGCCACTGGCTCCACCTTGTGTCAGAAACGTGGTACTGCACTCACCAAAAGTCAGCCTACCAAGAGCCCGCCTGCCCCCGGTCGAACGTTTTAAGTGGTCCAGTTGCTGTGTGTAAACTATATGGTGATGCCGCTATTGGATAACCTTATTGTGACTCATTTGTTGTGAAATGATTTCACCTCCATGTCTACTATTGTTTATATAATGCAGGAGTGGAAAGAAATTCTTAGTGTTTAACCAAAAAGGCTTTTGGACTTAAGTTTATAGCTCTTGAAATACTTTGGCCACCTGATGCGAAGAACTGACTCATTGGAAAAGACCCTAATGCTGGGAAAGATTGAAGGTAGGAGGAGAAGGGGACCACAGAGGATGAAATGGTTGTACGGCATCACCGACTCAATGGACATGAGTTCGAGCAAGCTCCAGGAGTTGGTGATGGACAGGGAAGCCTGGCGTGCTGCAGTCCATGGGGTCGCAAAGAGTTGGACATGACTGAGCAACTGAACTGACTGATCGACTTGTAGCACTTATCAATATTAAGACCTCTGACAAAAAAAAAGTCTCTTCAAATTTTAAGGACTTTAGATGAGACAGTTGATTTTCATTTTCTCTGAAAGGCCTATCAAAATCGAGCTGTTGATAATTTTTTTAAAATCCCATGAAATTTATCTAAAAAAAATTTTTTTTTCCAAAGGAAAAAGTTTCTTTTTTTTTTAAACATAGATTGTATTTGCGTACATGTGTATAGAACACTAAGTGAGTTGGACATAACTGTGCTGGTTGTTCAGGACCTAACTGTGCTGGTTGTGCAGGTTGTGGTCCTGTCTTGAGACGGCAGGGCAGAAGTCACTTGACCTGTTGCATGAGGTGGTTGGGACTCACAGGATCAGGGGTGTGCTGGAGTGAAGTCATGTTGACTTGTACCAGGTCAGCAGAGCTGATGAGTAAGTTTTCAGGAATTCTGTAAGTTAAACCTAATTGATGTAAAAAATAAGCTATATAAACTTTATATTAGAAACAAAAGTGCTCCATTGGGCAGCGCTTATGCTAAAATTGGAATGGTGCAGAGAAACTTTTAAAATTTTGATTGATTGATTTATCTATCTCTGTGCTGTGCGGGCTTTCTGTAGCTGCAGAGTGGGGGCTACTCTCTAGCTGTGGTGCATGGGCTCCTCATTGCGGCTGTTTCTCTTGTGGGGCACCGGCTCTAGGACGCACGGGCTCCAGTAGTTGCGGCTCTCAGACTCTAGAGCACAGGCTCAGTAGTTGTGGTGCGCGGGCTTAGTTGCTCCTCGGCCTGTGGGATCTTCCCGGATCAGGGATGGAGCCTGTGTCCCCTGCATTGGCAGGTGGATTCTTTACCATTGAGCCACCAGGGAAGCTAGGTGCAGAGAAATCAGTGTGGCTCCTGCACAAGGGTAACACACCAACTCAAGAAGCGTTCTATGCTTTTTCAAGTTGTCGTTTGATTATCAGTGAAAAAATAACAAAGGTGACACTTTAGAGCTTACCACTTCCGAATTGCTGTATTAGGTTTCTATCTTATCTATGCTCCAGAGACGATATATGTCTCCTGTGTGGGAGGGTACCATGTGATTGGGCTATTGTCGCTAACTCCATCGTGAGTGACGTCAGGTTGGCAGCTTGAAACTGGCCATGATGGGTAGATCTGCGCGATGAAGATGCAAACGCTCCTGATCGGGGCTTTTTCTCCCGAGGAAACCACTTGATCACCTGCACACTACTATAAACAAATAATTTTGTTTATGCCTTCTCTCTTTCCTTGTCCGAAAGCCTGACAGAAAGACTTTAGAAGAAAGTATTAAAATTTAAGAACTATGTTAATTTTATTGCATTGACATCAATATGTTTTTAATAGTTTGTTTAAATGGTGACTTTAATAATTTTGAGGACTTTAATAGTTTTAATAATAGTAGGGCTTCCCTGGTGGCTCAGATGGTAAAGAATCTGCCTGAAATGCAGGAGACCCAGATTTGATCCCTGGGTCAGGAAGATCCCCTGGAGAAGGGAATGACAACCCACTCCAGTATTCTTTTTTTTTTAATTAATTAATTTTTTTATTGAAGGATAATTGCTTTGTAGAATTTTGCAGTTTTCTGTCAAACCTCAACATGAATCAGCCATAGGTATACATATGTCCCCCTCCTTTTGAACCTCCCTCCCATCTCCCTCCCCATCCCACACCTTTAGCTTGATACAGAGCCCCTGTTTGAGTTTTCTGAGCCGTATAGCAAATTCCCGTTGACTATCTATTTTACATATGGTAGTGTAAGTTTCCATGTTACTCTTTCCATACGTCTCACTCTCTCCTCCACTCTCCCATGTCCATAAGTCTGTTCTCCATGTCTGTTTCTCCACTGTGGCCCTGTAAATAAATTCATCAGTACCATTTTTCTAGATTCTGTATATATGCATTAGAATATGATATTTATCTTTCTCTTTCTGACTAACTTCACTCTGTATAATAGGTTCTAGATTCATCCACCTCATTAGAACTGACTCAAATGTATTTCTTTTTATGACTGAGTAATATTCATTGTGTATTTGTACCACAACTTCTTTATCCATTCATCTGTTGATGGACATCTAGGTTGCTTCCATGTTCTAGCTGTTGTAAATAGTGCTGCAGTGAACAATGGGATACATGTGTATCTTTCAGTTTTGGGTTCCTTAGAGTATCTGCCTAGGCCACTCCTGTATTCTTGCTTGGAGAGGTCTGCATACAGAGGAGCCTGGTGGGCTACAGTCCATGGGGTCACAGAGAGTGAGACAGGACTGAGCAACTAAACACTTTCACAAGAATTTTAAAAGGTTATTTTGAAATATTTTTCAATCAATTAACTTGATTCAAAATCTCATTTAGTTGAAGTTAAATAGGCCAATCTGCCTTAATATTATATATAATTATACTAGTTATTTTATTTCATATTTTTATTTCATTTTTTAGTTCCTATCAATACATACTTCCTGTTAATTCTGAGCTTCATTTATTTTCATCATTAAGCTTTGACATTTCTATTCCTTATCTCTTAAAACTATATTTTCATCTCTTTCAATGTTTTCTTACATTTTGCTTTTCAGACCTCTTTCTTTCCAGACCTTTGTCTCTTTCTAAAAAATTAATGGCCCGAGTTTTTCTATCCTCTGTTCGTTCTTGCATCTTTTTTTTTCTTAGCTCACTCTCAGGAGCCTTACCACACCCAAAGCTGGATGTTTGCAGTATGGTTTCCTTCAGAATGGCTAGAGTCTCAGATCCATCTAGAGTTCTTCAGAGCACCTTAACCCTCCTGCTATGTTAGTCTGGCACTAGAATTATGATGTGAGAGCAACTCAAGGGATCACGTGGTCTTCAGTGCTCTGGCCTCGTATTTCAGGACATTGGAAACAAAAGCTCCACATCACGTTTGTTTCTGCTGTCATTTCCCTTTAGTCTCCTCTCGGGAGCTCTGTTTAGGAAGTCGAGAGCCTATTGAAATATGTTCACCTCATCCAGTGTCATTTGAAGAAAGATCACATGTGAGAGAAAGGGGCTGTGAGTATTAAACATCACCTGCCTTCTCCACTTCTCTTGCCTTTGCGTAATTTTCTGCTTGGTCGCCCTCTCTGTGGCCTTTACTGGGCAGTGCAATCAACGGACTCCCACAGAAGGGCACCTCCCAATAAGCTGCCTTCTGGGCCAGAGGCTGACCTGGCCATTGCTTGTCTTTGGAGAGCTTGAGCCCAGTGCTTGTTAGAGTCACTCACAAAAATCAGCTGTTTTCCTGTAACAGCAGGAGTAGTTCTGGTGCTGCCTTCTTGGTATTTGGTGAAGGGATGAGAAGGGCTCCATCCTTTCCATACACATTTCTTCTACCTGCAAACACGGTAGACTGGTATCCAGCCTCATCTCTACCTGCACTTCTGGAAACAGACTACTTTAGATCTATCATCTTGCTAAGTTTTCAATATTAAATTCTAAAATACTGAGGGAAAAGGTTGTAACTAGTACATTTTATTGTGAAACTGAGGGCTAAGGCATCCTTAATAATCAACTTTTCAAGTCAAAATGATAAAAAACTGTATAACATGAAAGGAGCAAATTGTTTCCTGAATAGTTTATACAAGGCAGAATTTCAGTTATTGTTTCTTACTACTTTGATTTTGATTTCAAGAATGAAATGAAGTTTAAAAAACTTCAGACTTATAGACAAATAATAAATGGTACACTGTACTCGTGTGTACTTTCACGTAGATTCACCAGTTCCCAACATTTTTGCCATGCTTGCTTTTGATGTGTGTGCTCTCTCCCTATATATTTATTATGTTTATATTTATGTTTGTATTTTACTATCTTTTTCATTTTACTAGACTCTTCTTTAAATTTTGTTTTTAATGGAAGGATAATTGCTTCACATTGTTGTGTTGGTTTCCACCAAACATCAACATGAGTCAGCCGTAGGTTTACCCATGTCCCCTCCCACTTGAACATCGCTCCCGCCATCCTCCCCATCCCACCCCTCTAGGTTGCTGCCAAGCCCCAGTCTGAGTTCCTTAAGTCATATAGCAAATTCCCATTGGCTATCTCTTTTACATATGGTAATGTATCTTTCCATGTTATTCTCTCCATACCCTCCGCCCTCTTGTTCTTCCCCCACCAGCTGTGTCCATAAGTCTATTCTCAATGTCTGTATCTCCACTGCTGCTCTGCAAACAGTTCCTCAGTACCATCTTTCTAGATTTCATATTTATGCATTAATATATGGCATTTGTTTTTCTCTTTCTGACTGACTTCACTCTACACGAGTGAAACACGAATGAGGTTCGTCCACCTCGTTAGGACTGACTCAATGTGTTCCTTTCTTATGGCTGAGTAATATTCCATTTTATATTTGTCCCACAGCTTCTTTATCCATTTATCTGTTGATGGACATCTAGGTTGCTTCCGTGTCCTCCCCATTGTAAATAGAGCTGCAGTGAACACTGGGGTACATGTGTCTTTTTAAATTTTGATTTCCTCAGGGTGTATGCCTAGTAGTAGTATTGCTGGGTCATATGGTGTTTTTATTCCTACTTTTTTAAGGATTCTTCATATTGTTCTCCATAGTGGCTGTATAAATTTGCATTCCCACCAATAGTGCAAGAGGGTTCCTTTTTCTCCACACTCTCTGGTATTTATTGTTTGTAGATTTTTTTTTGTTTGTAAACAGTAGAGTTTTATACAAATATAAAGTTGTGCACCTTCAAAGCTCTCACTCCAATAAAGACACGCATTCGATGAAACAAAACATCTTCAAAAAATTGTATAAATACAACCAAAGAATAATCCATTTATTAAAACAAAGTTTACAGTACCGATGACAGAATTCACAGATGCCTACAGTATTTTGCAGATTGTTACATATGTTGTTTTAACAAATACCGTTAATACAAATGCATGATTTACAATATCCCCATTACAGCAAGACCAAAAAAAAAATAGATTCATAAAATAAAACGTCTTTTAGGCATTTACAATGCCAAGTATCTAAATAATTATTTTCACTATTACATAAGAATAATACTCTTTTAGTGGAGAAAGACTTCATTAGGCCAAGGATCACTGAAGAGCTTCTGGGGGTTTTGAAGTAAAATCTGGCTATTCTCCCCCCAAAATAAATAGAACAGCAGCAATCCCTAGGAATCCCATGAAAATACACTATGAATGTTCCTGTTATGTTAACTGGGTCTTGAGTACAAGACTCATCAATAAACCAAGTTTTAGAAACTAGTTAACACCAACAGCCCAAGTGTGGTTTTTACCTGCCTGTGAATGCCTAGGATAAGAAGTTGCATCACGAAAGTATATATTAAGTGTAAAATTAACCATTATTTCTAACGTATATATTAGCCAAAGTGCTCACTCTTACCATGGAAGCAAAAACATCTAAAATAATCTACATAAACAGTATGTAAACACCGAAAGTTTTGAGACAGACTAAGAACATCCTTCTGTATTCTATGGACCAAGATGCAAAGGTCTCCATTTACATGGACGTGAATACAAACACTTTAACTTAAAAGACACAGGGATCTCACAGACGCCTATGTATACCATAAACCAAATGCTGACAATGTTTCTAGCCATACCACACCTTCAAGGCCCAAGTGCTAGAAAGAAGGCAATATGAAAACTACTTTTCCTTTTTCTTAAAGTTAAATTTTTAAATGGAAAAACAAACCCCACACTCCTCTTTGCAATAGCTTCTGAGTTCTGAAGGTTCAGTCAAGACCCCCCCTGGTTCCCCATGAAAAAAGCACGCAGGCTTTCACTCTCCTGAGGAGGTCTGAGTGTCGCCAGTGGTTTGTCTTAAAAACTGCTTCCCGAGGTATATGGTGGCCATGCTGGTTAGGTTCTTCCTGCTGCCACTTTGCACCTGATGTAGCCGTATAGGTTGGCCCCTTGCAGCACCACGCCCATGATAACCACCGCCACCCACTTTACTCTGAAAGAGAAGAAGGCACTGAAGGCAAAGACCACCCACAGCCCAGGACAGGCAACGAGTCCCAACCAGAAGATCCTTGATTCAGCCTCGGAGATGGTTTTACCCTTTTGAGGGGAGGCCTTCCGGGACTCAAACACCCAATGGCTTTTTCCGTCTTCATCAATATGATTCCACCAGCGCAGGCCAACCATTAGTCTACCTGTGACATTCTTGACTGCCCAAAAGTCACATGACAACAACAAGATAATTGGCACCATACAGGCAATAAAGCTGCTGTTGAACAATTCACAGAGAAGATAGACTATAATTGCACTGACTCGAAGGAATAAATGGAAAAATGATGCCACTGGGTGTCTGATTTTGGATTTTTTCGGTCTGTTAGTTGTCTCCTCTTCCGCGTCAAACAGTGAAACATCTTCAGTGTCGTCATTACTGTCCTGCTGCAACGTGACGGCTAGGCGCCAGCCCCACTTCCGGAACCACGTCAGCGCTGCAGCCGTGGGGACGGTGTTTGTAGATTTTTTGATGATGTCCATTCTGACCAGTGTGAGGTGATATCTCATTGTAGTGTTGATTTGCATTTCTCTAATAATGAGCAATGTTGAANCGTCATTACTGTCCTGCTGCAACGTGACGGCTAGGCGCCAGCCCCACTTCCGGAACCACGTCAGCGCTGCAGCCGTGGGGACGGTGTTTGTAGATTTTTTGATGATGTCCATTCTGACCAGTGTGAGGTGATATCTCATTGTAGTGTTGATTTGCATTTCTCTAATAATGAGCAATGTTGAACATCTTTTCATGTGTTTATTAGCCATCATTATATCTTTGGAGAAATGTCTGTTTAGGTCTTTTTCCCACTTTTTGATTGGGTTGTTTGCTTTTGTGGTATTGATTTGTATCATTTTACTAGACTTTGACAGTAAGTTGTAGACACTGAGACCTTTTCCCTTAAATACTTGAATATATATCTTCTGAGAACAAGAACATTCTCTTTTATAAGCCATAGGTTGTGGTGTGTGTGTGTGTGTGTGTGTGTGTGTGTGTGTGTTTAAAAATAATCTTAGAGTCAAGCACTTGAGAACTTTAAGAAGCCATTTGGCTCCTTCCCCTGCTTCTTGCAAGTAAATTCCTAAACAGTACAAAATTGGTATTTTTCAGGAGTGATGTATACAGATTTCTACATGGAACATGCCTGTGATAGAGTATGTGAATCAAAAGTGTAGGACCATTCTCATGATGTTTACATATGTCCCTGTAAACAAAGAAGCAAACGAATGCTATGCTAAACAAAACCTTATCTGAGGGCCACATTTGTTCGTTTGGTCATCAACTTGTGATGCCTGGATCTATCTTCAAGGCTCTCATGGCGTGGCATACCCACAGCTTTCTGTAGAAGCACCTTGTTACAGTCAAATTCTTTTTTAAGTCTAACTAAATGTGCAGTTGGAATTTATGAGAGATAGTGGCGTGCAGTGGTTAAGAGTGTGGAGTCCAGCCTGTGTGTGCGCCTGAATCCCAATTCCGCTACTTACTAGGATCTTGGGAAAATTACCAGACGTTTTTGTGGTTCAGTTTCCCCCATATGTAAAATAACAGTGCCTACCCCACAGAGCTATTGTGAGGAGATATTTTTTCTCATATCCGTAGATCATGATCATGTTATAAGGGAGGTGAATGAGATGTAAAATCTGTTCTTTCTAGAAGTCTTAGAAGAGATGTCCATTTCTAAGCCAGAAGGCTAATCTACTCTTCTCACATCGTGAGGGCTTTTGTTTCTGTTCTCTGCTTAGCCCCCTTGTCAGACTTCTCCACAGCTCCCGAGATTTCCCTAGTCCCAAGGAAGTCATTGCTTTAACATATTGGCTATACGTGACCTCGGGCCAATTCCTCAATGCCTTTGGGATTTAATTTCTTCCTCTGAAAATGGAGGTGATAGTAGTGCCTACTTGCTGAGGATGAAGTGAGTTGATCGAATGTGCCGGACACAGAGGGAGCGCTCTAGAGCTGCGGGCTCTCAGGTGTGCTCTGCGTCTCCTTCAGGGGGCACCCGCCACAGCTGTGCACTCTGTACTTCCGGTCTAGATTTTCTTACCGCTGGCGCTCTTGCTGGTGGCAGCGGCGGGGTTTTTCCTCTTTTCTTCTAAGCGCTGTTGCTAGGATACTGCGCGTGCGTGCTCTGCCGCTCAGTTGTGCCCAACTCTTCCTGACTCTGTGCACTGTAGCCCACCACGTTCCTCTGTTCATGGGATTCTCTAGGCAAGAATACCGGAGGGGGTTGCCATTTCCTACTCCATATTAAGGTACCAGCGGTCTTCTTTGGTCCAAATCTAAGGTAGTTCTTATTCTTTTGGCCATCTGTAATATGTTTAACAGCAGAGATCAGCCTGCAACAAAGGTACTGAGCAGGGGGCACTTAAAGGGGCTACGGGAAGAAGAGAGGGTCAGATGAAGGGAAGGGAAGGGAAGAGATGAGGGAGTGAGAGAGACCTGGCCTGACTGATGAGTAGAGAGCCAGTGATGGAAGTACTTTTGCAGAGGGGTTAGACATGCAGAGGATGAGTGGGGGATGGAGTCGACAGTTACAAGAGGAATAATTTCCAAGTATTGTAACGGCAAAAGGAAGCAGAGAAATAGAATAGTTGGAGGTGGTCGGGCACCCATCGAAATTTTTTCAAGAAAAGGAAGATTGTGATTGTTTTATAGCCAAAGAGGCAGCAAATAGTAAAGGAAAGAGGGAAGATGCTGAAAGAGAGGCACGTGTGTCAAGAACAAGAGCCAAGACTGGAGCTAAGAAAAACAGAGTGGGGTTAGCTTTGTTAGGAAGAGGGCTTTTTTTTTCCTCCACGGTTGAGAGCGTAAGGAAGGGGGTTTGCTTCCCTGGTGGCTCAGATGGTAAAGAATCCCGTAATTCATGAGACCCAGGTTCGATCCCTGGGTTGGGAAGATCCCCTGGAGAAGNTGGAGACAGAAAAAGAAGACTTCGCATCCCATTCCCAAACCACGAACTAGGGTTATAGATAAGAATTGTATCTAGAGTAGTCTAGTAGAGGTGAAAGGTGCCCTGTATTTTTCTAAATCTAATCCAATTCCATTTCACCATGTGCAAGACCAGAAAAAGTTCAACATTAGCAACTTGGTGGCTCCTTCTTTTCTTCTCTCATATTGTCCTCAGTTAGTTAGTGTTAGTCGCTCAGTCCTGTTCAGCTCTTTACGACCCTATGGGCTGTAGCCCCCCAGGATCCTCTGTTCATGGAATTCTCCAGGTAAGAATACTGGAGTGGGTTGCTATTCCCTTCTCCACGGGATCTTCCCAACCCAGGGATGGAACCCAGGTCTCCTGCACTGCAGGCCAATTCTTTACTGTCTGAGTCACCAGGGACCACATTGTACTAGGAGGCTAATGCAGTCTTTAGGGAAAACAAGGGCAAGGAAACCGCTGTGCTGCTGAGATGTCTAGGCCTGAAAGCACGGGCATCATCCCCTTCCTCTGTGCCCAGTTCGGCTGCAGGGATCCGGACCACAGCTTCCAGAGCCCAGAGCACAGAGGAGGAGTTAGCTCTCTGCTGAAAGGGAGGGTGGGGAAGCTAGAGAATCTGTTGTTTGTGTACAGGTGAGCTCTTGAGGCTTTGTGTTGTTCTCTAGGCCACTGTGGACTCCTCAGCCAAAGTGTCTTTTCCGTTTTCTCTTATATCATCAGGACTAGACAGAAAGAAGTTCCTTGATGCTCAGGGGACATTAGGCTTTGTTTTCTGTGGTCTGCCTGGGCAAAGTGAGACAATCTAGCCTAATGCCCTCAGAAAGCAGAAGCTGGTGATGGATTCTTCAGAGCAAAGTGGAAAGAGGGACAGAATAAATTTTTCTAAGACTGCAAGGAGGAATCTACTACCTTCTCATAGGAAGCAGCTTGCTGGTGGCAGGTCTTCAGATGAGACAGCCATGTGGATATAGCACTAAGCACCTGACCCAGCCCTTTCTACCTCCTCGGGAGGCCCATCTATTCAGCTGATGGTGCCCTAATCAGTCTTCTACTTCACCCTGGTTCATGCCCATTGGTATTTAAATATGCTCACGTCTTTCTGGTCTTAATCCTTGACACCGCGTCCCCCTCCAGACATCATCCCCTTCATTTCACAGATCCATCCACCTCAACCCTGATTTCTCCTCAGCCTTCAAGTGAAATATCCTTGGTCGAAAGTCAGAGCTGATCTCCTTCTTTACTAATTCCAATGGACATTTTTCAGAACTTACCTTCCTTGACCTTTCAGCAGCATTTAACACCAAAGATGACTCAGTTTTTTCCGTCTCTTTCCTTAGTTTCCATGACAGCACCCTGTCCTGAATTTCGGCTTGTTTCCTGGCTCCTCTCCTCTGAGTCATGCAGATTCCTCACCCTTGGACCATTGTGTCAGCGGAGGCACTCCTGTGAGCTCTTGCTGGGTCATCACCTCTTCCATCCAAGGCACTCTTCTTAGGGGAGCTCTTCTGCTCCTGTGGCTTTGTTACAAGGTCTGGGTTTCCAGCCCAGATTTTCTCCTGTGCATCTTTATACATGTCAAGTCTACCCTTTGATTTTATCCCCTTTGAAAGCTAGTAAGTTAGCCTGTTACTGTTTCTCAGATATAGGCAGAAGACGTGAGACCTGGGTCAGCGACCCAGGCCTTCATTTAAATATGGATGAGGGACTTCCCTGGTGATCAAGTGGTTAAGACTCTGTGCTTGCACTGCAGGGGGCACAGGCTTGACCCTTGGTCAGAAAACTAAGATTCTGCATGCTTTGACATGTGGCCAGTAAATAATAAATAAGTAAGGTTGAAAGTTTCTCATAGTGGCACAGGGGGATCAATTACATTGCTGACACAGTGCAATGCAATTCTAATTTTTTCCTTATGTCCTGTACCTGTCTTCACAAAGTGCATCATGACGGCAGCTATTCCCTAGAAAAGAACCATCAAAAGGAGGATTGCATATATAATTTAAAAATTTCTAGTAGTTGTATTTTTATTTTTTTATTTTTAAATATAAATTTATTTATTTTAATTGGAAGCTAATTACTTTACAATATTGTATTAGTTTAGTTGTATTTTTAAAAAGTAAAAGAGAAACAGGTAAAACAATGTGTTTTATTTAACCAATATATCTAAAATATGATTTCAACATGTAATCAGTTAAAAATTATTAATGGATGTTTTACATTTTTTATGCTAGTTTTTGAAATCCGTATAGATTTGTCACTTAGAGCCCTTTTTAATCTGGACCAGTCACATTTCCAGTGCTCTATAACCAGTGGAGGTAGTAGCTTCTGTACTGCACGGTGCAGGCCTGAAATTTCTTTTTTCCCCCAGCCCACCTCCCCAAGATTTCTAACCTGCAGGGGCATACAAACGCTACCCTCCCCACTTCCCTGCCTTCCCTTTGTTTCTATGAGTTAAGGCAGCCTTTATTCTTATCCTTCTGAGTCTGGAGTCGAAGCAGTCCTCTGATTCACAGAACAGAAGGTCTAGAAGGTTACAGAGGAGAGAAATCCATGACTGTTTATCAAATTATATTTTTGTCCCTGCCTCATTAACTATTTGTTCTAATGTATGCAATAGCCAGTCTGATGTTACAAGAATATTACTACATTGGTCTTAGCCAGTCTCATGGGGCATCTTTAACTGCTTCTTGAGAGAAAGTATAATCTTATAACATATTTTTAGTCTCTAGTAACAGCATCATGTTCAGATCCTGTCTCAGTGAGGCCTGTGGGCCTGAAAAGCAGTGAGACTAAGGAGCCTGGGAGGTAGGAAATAGAGTTGACATGAAAACATTACATGTTTAGTTGGCTCTCAAATCAGTCAGTGAACACCAAGAATCCTATATTCCACAGTTATTGACTTCAGATTTTTCTCTTGATACTCATCCTTCAGCCTCCTGAAGTGAAGAACTTAAAAATTCTTATTTAAAATGTTTTCTCTGTAAAATAGAGAGTAAATATAATACCACAGATATTAGCCAGAATGGTAAAGAAGTTAAATATTCTAGTTAAGTGAACATTAGTTAAGTTGTTAATATTAGTTAATATTAACTAATATTAACATCTAGTTAAGTTGAACAAGTTAACTTTCAAAATATCACAACTTTTTAACCATTTTAAATGAAAATATTTAATAATCTATTATAAACCCCCTGTCTGAGCATCCAGGGAGTACTGAATATAGCTTATACTTTTCTTAGGTTATTGTTAAATTGAATTACCTTCCTATGGGGGAGGGGGTGAGGAATAACTAATATTTGTTGAGTGGCTACTCTGTCAAGAGCTGTGCTTTATGTTATGGTGGCTCATATTATTTGACCATTAGCGTGTTCTCAGCCCAGTTCTGAGTATTTCAAGGAAGAATCTCTGTTTCACCTACCAGGTAGGCTTATGCGTGCAGATTAACCTGCTAGTCTAGCAAATTAGAGGGCTGGAGTTGGAACCCTAGCAGTCTGCCAGTGGCTTCCCCAGTGGCTCAGCAGTAAAGAATCTGCCTGCAAAGGAAGATACGCAAGAGGCGAGGGTTTGATCCCTGGGTCGGGAAGATCCCCGGGAGAAGGAAATGGCAGCCTGCTCCAGTATTCTTGCCTGAGAAATCCCAGGATATAGGAGACTGGTGGGCCCATGGTGGGCCCATGGGGTCTCAAAACCGTTGAGCATGACTTAGCGACTAAACAGCAACAGTGGTCTGCCACTAGAGGTCCTGCTCTTAGGTACCCTGCCTCTAGACTTCTCCCCATTAGACATCATCATCCTCATTTTACAGGTGTGGACACTGTGGCTCAGAAGGATTAAGTAACGCTTAAAACCGGTTAGGAAGTGGCAGGGTTTGCGCTTGCCAGTCAACACAAACACTTCTTTCTTCTCTCTTGGGTTCACTTGTCTGCCTCTTCCTTTCCTCGGAAAGTATCTTCCATCCTCCTGAGGCAGTGTTTATTACATGACTTTGTTTGCTGTGCTACACCTGCTCTGAAATAATCTAGAGAAACATAGTGCTTGTTCTTTCAAAGTTGATATTCTAAAACAGTTGACTACTTTTTTTTCCCCGCAGAGAGGTCGGAACAATCATCAGGTCATTAGGATGCTGCCCTAGTGAAGGAGAGCTACACGATCTGATCGCAGAGGTAAGTAGGCGAAGAGACTTTCTTTCATGGCTGATTGAAATGGAATGACTCTCTGCGTGGCACTATCTTCTTGTAATTAAAAAAAAAAAAAATCCATACCCGAAGTGAAAAATGCCCTAAATTACCAGATGTACTCTGTGAAGACATTAGGACAGCTGTGGACGTGCGTGCATGCTCAGTCACCTTAGTCGTGTCTGATGCTTTGCGACCCCATGGACTGTAGCCCGCCAGGCTCCTCTGTCCATGGGATTCCCCAGGCAAGAATACTGGAGTGGGTTGCCGTGCCCTCCTCCAGGGGATCTTTCTCACCCAGGAATCAAAACCATGATTCCTGCATTGCAGGTGGGTTCTTCACCGCTGAGCCACCAGAGAAGCCCTAGGACAGCTAGGACAGCTATGTGAATTAGCAAATCAACAGAATCTGCAAGAATTGATATCAGATCTTAAAGAAATATTTGTGACCAAGTAATGCAGTGGATCAAGTAAGGACCTCACTTTAGATATTACACTCTTTGTAATTAGTTGAAGAAAGGCCACTAGGCACAGGGGACTGACTGTATGCAGAATGAATATTGACAGATGAAAAGAATATACTAAATAATGTCAGTTTACAGGGAATAGAAAGAGTAGAGACTGTACAGAATATATTTGAGGAAATAAAACTAAGTTCCAGAAAAAGTAGTAAAAAAAATAATAACTCACTTGACGTTGAATTTTGAAAATGCTTATTTGTAATAGTGTAGATGAGTTGCTGGAGGGACTTATAAATGGTGATGAGAAGCCCAAAACCAGAGAGCTTCACGCCTTGTTTGGTTTTCCAGAAAAGTATCTGATCAAATTTCAAGTACAACTTTCAGTTAAACGAGGCAGAGGCCTGGAGGGAAAAAAACTACCCGGGCAGTCACTAGAAAACACTTTTCAAACTTGCTTATGAGGTATGCGGGTTTTGGTGGAGGCCAAGTATCAACGAAGAGGATAGGGACAAAGGCAAGCATGTATGATTTTATTTATCTCCTTATTCCTTGCACTCAGCATGGTACTTGCTTGTTCAGTTTTACGAAGAAGAGAAGGAAGTGACTCTGGGTGAGTTGCTTAATCTCTGCATCAGTTTCTCCATAATAATACTTACTTCAGAATTTGCTTCAAAGATAAATGAAATAATGTATAAGAAGACAAGTTTTGAATCCTAAAGTGCATAGATGGGAAAGATGACTGTTGCTCCACATTAACAATTTTAAAATTTAATTATTTTGTATTGGAGCATAGTTTATTTACAGTGTTGTTAATTTCAGGTGTACAGCAAATGATTGTTATACACATACATATATACATTCTTTTTCAGGTTCTTTTCCTATATAGGTTGTTACAGAATCTTGAGTAGAGTTTCCTGTGCAATACAGTAGGTCCTTGTTTATTATCTGTTTTATACATAGTAGTATGGATATGTTCATCACAAACTCCTAATTTATCCTTCCCCCACATTTCCTCTTTAGTAATGATGTTTGTTTTCTAACTCTGTGAGTCTGTTTCTGTTTTGTCCATAAGTTCATTCACATTACCATTTTGATAATTAAAGCCAAGCACCCATTTTTTATTAGCATTTAAAAATATTCAGTAAAGCAGGAAACTGTTTTCCATTTTCCATTTTGGGGTCCAGTAAAGTCATTTTTCCTGAGTAGCGGGAAAAAACATCTCCTGCACTGGTCCTCACTAACAAAAAGTGTTGATCACCCCCTTAAAGTGACTATCATCAAAGCTAGAATTTGTACTGGGGAAAGGAAAGTTGGCACTGTGGAAGAGCCAGGAACTGGAAGATGAATTTACGGTGAAATCACAATTATTGTTTGTAACTGAGTAGACTATGTGGAGCAGTAATGAAAAATACCTCTGAAACTTTAGAACCTAATTCTTTTATGGTTTGCTTGTATGTTTTAATCTATAGCAGGGATCAGCAAACCACAACTCCTGGGCCAAATCCAGTCCACAACCTACTTTTGTAAAGTTTTATTGGACCACAACTAGACTTGTTTTGTTGTTGTTGTTTTTCTGTTGCTAAGTTATATCCCACTCTTTGCAACCCCATGGACTGTAACATGCCAGGCTCCTCTGTCCTCCCCTAGCTCCTGGAGTTTGCTCAGATTCATGTCCATTAAGTCATTGATACTATCTAATCATCTTATCTTTCACTGCCCCTTTTTCCTTTTGCCTTCAGTCTTTCCCATCATCAGGGTAAGACTCATTTACTTACATATTATCTATAGCTATTTACTTACTACAAGAGTGGAGTTAAGAAACCATATGATTTGCAAAGCTTAAAGGTTCTGGCCTTTTACAGAAAAGGTTTGCTAACTCCTGATCTATAGATAGCTTTCTCTGGAAAAGTAGAACAAATACTATGTCTAGTGTTAGGAGATTGGGGTTCAGATCCCATAACTACTGCTTATAGCTGTGTGGCCTTTGGTGAGCCACTTTATCTTTCAAAGTCTGGTTTCACATGCAAAAGGAATGCAACAGTAGCATGGTGTTTTATGAGTATTAAATTTAATAACTGTAAGGAATCAGCTGTTACTTGGTGGGCACTCTGCATATTTGGATTTGCTTGCTCTGTAGATGATTTGCTACCAAAACACCCCCACAGGTTTGGGCAGTTAGCCACAGTAGGTGTTCAGGTCCCAATGTTTTATTTTGTCTTTATTGTTTTCTTAGGTACATTGACACAATTTTGAAAATTACAGATATTTGGAACAGTTATGGTCTCATAAAGATCACTGAGCTGTCTAAGCTCTATATAAATGGCTTTCTGTACTTATTCACAACGCAGTTTATTCACATTGCATTCTAGCCATATGCTTGAAAAGGTTTGCATGTGACTGTCCTTTTTGAAGTTTCCCAAATAACAGGAAAAAAAGCACACAGATATTTGATACATACATACATACAAAGCTACATACTAGCTAGTGTCTAGAGGTAGATGTCATATTGCTAAATGCTCTGTAGTAGTTTCAGAACTGAAGCTGTTTCTGCCTCATTTGTTCTGAAGTGAAATAATGACTGTACATTAAAATTCTTCTATAAAAAATTGAAGTCTGGGTTCGGTTCTCTAACTGTCATTTAATTGAATTTTATTGTAGATTCATACTAACTTTCAGTTGTCCACCTCTTGGAGATCAATTTGAAGTCCAGTGTTTCTCTTGACATAGATCATTTTAAAAAAATCACTCTGCATTGATCCCTCTACTTAATATTCTGTAGTTAACCACTGGTCCCACATAATCTCTGCTTGTTTGGAATGTCACAAACCCAGCAAAAATGAGAAAGGTTAATGAAAATCTTATCAACATACAGGTTACTAAACAATTTCTCCTTTGCTATTAAGTTAGAGCCACCTGGGATCTTCCATGTGCAAGAGCTGGGAAGAAATAATGACATTTCAGTACAAGTGGAAAGGATATTTAGTGGTCTGCATCCTTTGCAGTTCAAACCTAAGTGTACTTATGGAGAATTTAAAGTAATTACAAAAGAGAACTAAAAGATGTTTGGAAAATAACATCAATGCTCATGAGATTATTACATTGCACAGTGATTTTTTTAAAACGTCAGGTCATCCGGAAAGTCTAAAAATCAAAAATGTGTGTGCACCTAATAACAGAGCATTAGTATACATAAAGAAACATAGACAGATTAGAGGGAAAAACAGACAATTCCATAATCACAGATGACGGTTACAGCAAGCTTCTCTAAGTAACTGATAGAATAGCTATATAAAATATTAGCAAAGATACAGAAGATATGAACAATGCCATCAGCCACTCCGACCTAACTGGTATTTCTAGAACACTACCCTGAACAACTGCAATATGCACGTTCTTTCCATGTGTACATGGAGTGCTCATTAAGATAGTTTAGGTACTGGGCCACAAAACAAGTCTTAGTAGATTTTTAATATCCCCCAAAATGAATTAAATAGAGAGCAATTGAGAATCAAATCATTAGGAAATCCTCAAGTACTTGGAATTATACTTCTTTTTTTTAAATTTTATTTATTTTTTTATTGAGGGATAATTGCTTTACAGAATTTGTTGCTTCTGTCAAACCTCAACATGAATCAGTGATAGGTATACATATATCCCATCCCTGTTGAAACTCCCTCCCATCTCCCTCCCCGTCTCACCCCTCTAGGTTGATAACAGAGCCCCTCTTTGAGTTTCCTGAGCCACAGAACAAATTCCCATTGGCTATGTATTTTACATATAGTAACGTACATTTCCATGTTACTCTTTCCATACATCTCACCTCTCTTCCCCTCTCCCCATAAGCAACATACTTCTAAATAATTCATGAATCAAAGAAATCACAAGGAAAATTAGAAAACATTTTGTCCTGAGTGATAGTGAAGACATAACATGTCAAACTTTGTGGGGTGCAGGTAAAATATCACTTAGAGGACAATTTACTACTTTAAGTGTTTATATTAGAAAAGAAAAAAAAATCTGCAAATATTATCTAAATTCTCATCATAAGAAACTCGAAAAACAAGACTAATACACACACAATAGAAATAGAGGGAAGGAAATTATAAAGAGCAGAAATCAGTGAAATAGAAAATGCACAGAGAAAAATCACTGAAGTAAAATATGAATCTGTTCAAATACATTTGATAGCTAAGTACATCAAGATACAGTTTACCAATATCAAGATTAAAGGGAACTGTATTCAATATCTTGTAATAGCCTATAATGGAGAAGAATCTGAAGAAGAATATATATAAACATATATATGTATATATAAATACAAAACTGAATCACTTTGTTGTATACCTGAAACTAACACAACATTGTAAATCAATTATACTTCAATAAAAAATGTTTAAAATTATCTTCTATTTAATTATGAAATTTCCCTTCTACCAATTCTTAATAGTACTAGAGCTATAGTCACTTCTTGAAACAGAAATTAAAGAGTAGCTTCTGTATAAAAAAATTTTTAAGATGAAGAATAGGTTTTCATTATCCTTCAAATAATAATGAAATATTATCAGAAACTGTATGCCAGTGAGTCTGACAACTTAGATAAGTGAATAAATCCCCTGAGAGACACAGATGACCAAAACTGACTCAAGAAAAACTGGAGAATTTGAATAGTCCCATATCGATTACCAAAATTAAATTTACAATTAAAAATTTTCCCTAAAAAGATTCAGATGAATTCACTGGTGAATTTGCTCTAACATTTATGGAAGAAGGAGTATCAATTCTATACAAAAATATTTCTGAAAATATTACAGGAAAGAACACTTTTCCACCTCATTTTTTGAGGCTGGTATTACTCTGATATCAAAACCAAGCAATCATATTACAAGAAATAAAACTATGGACCTTATTAACATAGATGAAAAAAAATATTTATTTATCAAATTAATTTCAGCAATATGTTAAAAAGGGTAATACAACATGAGCATATGCTATTTATACCAGAAATTTAAGGTTAGCTTAATATTAATTGATATAATTTACTACATTAATAGAACAAAGTAGATAAATGATATGATCATTTGAATAAATACAGAGAAAACATTGAAAAAATTCTACACTCATTGAAGATAAAAATAACCACCAATATAAGAAGAAAAGGAAACTTCTTTAGCTGGCTAAGGACATCTACAAAAAGCCCTAAGGCTAACATCTTGCTCATTGGTGAAAACTCAGTGCTTTCTGCCTGAAATCAGGAATGTCTATATTCATCACTCCTATTCATCACTGTACTTGAAATCTTAGCTAGTGCAACAAGGCAAGAAGCAATAACAAAAAATACCCAATTTGGATAATAAAAAGTAAAACTGTTTCAAGCAACATGATTGTGCATGTAGAAGATCCTAAGAAATTTACCAAAAAGTCATTAGAACTAATATACGAAGTTAGCCAAGTTATAGGCTACAAAGTCAACATATAAAATTAATTATACTTCTATAAACTGTAAGTTAACAATTAGAAAAATTAAGTAATCAGTTTCATTTATAGTAGCCTAAAAAGTGAAACAATAAAGTTAACAAAAGATAGACTTATATACTGAAAACAGCAAACATTGTAGAGGGAAATTAAGATCTGAATAAATGAATAGATATACATGTTTGTGAATTAGAAAGCTCAATATTTTTAAGATGTTCATCTCAGATTGATCTCTAGATTCAACACATTTTCAACCAATCATAGCAAAATTTTCTGAAGGAATGTACAAACTGATTCTAAAGTTTGACTGGAAACGTGAAAGATCTTGAACAACCAAAATAATTTTGACAAAAAGGACAAAGATGGATTTATACCACCTCATATGAAGATGACACCACCCTTATGGCAGAAAGTGAAGAAGAACTAAAGAGCCTCTTGATCAAAGTGTAAAAGGAGAGTGAAAAAGTTGGCTTAAAACTCAACATTCAGAAAACTAAGATCATGGCATCTGGTCCCATCACTTCATGGCAAATAGATGGGGAAACAGTGGAAACAGTGTCAGACTTTATTTTGGGGAGCTCCAAAATCACTGCAGATGGTGATTGCAGCCATGAAATTAAAAGACGCTTGCTCCTTGGAAGGAAAGTTATGACCAACCTAGACAGCATATTATGAAGCAGAGACATTACTTTGCCAACAAAGGTCTGTCTAGTCAAGGCTCTGGTTTGTCCAGTGGTCATATATGGATGTGAGAGTTGGACTGTAAGGAAAGCTGGGCACCAAAGAATTGATGCTTTTGAACTGTGGTGCTGGAGAAGACTTGAGAGTCCCTTGGACTGCAAGGAGATCCAACCAGTCCATTCTAAAGGAGATCAGTCCTGGGTGTGCATTGGAAGGACTGATGATGAAGCTGAAATTCCTTTACTTTGGCCACCTCATGAGAATAACTGACTCACTGGAAAAGACCCTGATGCTGGGAAAGATTGAGGGCAGGAGGAGAAGGGGATGACAGAGGATGAGATGGTTGGATGGCATCACTGACTCAATAGACATGAGTCTGGGTAGGCTCCGGGAGTTGGTGATGGATAGGGAGGCCTGGTGTGCTGCAGTTCATGGGGTTGCAAAGAGTCACACACAACTGAGCGGCTGAACTGAACTGAACTGATTTCAGATTTACTATGAAGCTTCAGTAATCTTGAGTATTATATTTGTACACATATTGTGTGGCATCATGCACAGTGTGATATTTTGTACACTGGTACACATATAGATCAGTGGAACTGACTAGAGAATTGAGAAACAGAACCACACATATCTTTGACATAGGTGCCAACATCATTCAATGAGAAAAGGATAATCATTTCACTAAATAGCGTTTGAGCAAATGGTTATCTGAATAGAAGCAAACAACACTCTTTTCAACATTCTTTTACTCCGTATACAAAAATTAACTTGAAATGGATTATAGAACTGAACATGAGAGCTAAATCTGTAAAACTTCTAGAAGAAAACAGAGGGAAAACTTTGTGACGTTGGGTTAGCCAAAGATTTCTTGGATAAAGAGACAAGAAAGCGTGAACCATAAAGGAACAAGAATGATTAATTTCTTTTAAAAAAAATTTTTTTTATTTTTTATTTTCCAAGAATGATTAATTTTATCAATATTAAAAACTTTTGCTCATCAAAAGGTGGAGCGAAAAACATACAGGGCTTCACTGGTGGTCCAGTGGTTATGAGTCTGCTTTGTAATACAGGGGCCACTAGTTCAATCCCTCATCTGAAAAAGATCCCACATGCTGTGGAGCAACTAAACCCATGTGCCACAACTCCTGAGCCCAAGCTCTAGACCCCTTGAGCTGCAACCATTGAAACCCATGCTCCCTAGAGCCCATGCTCTGCAGCAAGAGAAACCACTGGAATGAGAAGCCTGCACACCACAACAAAGAGTAGCCCTTGCTCGCCGCAACTAGAGAAAGCCCACAGGCAGCAATGAAGACCCAGCACAGCCAAAAATAAACAAATGCGAGTCATGGATTGGGGGGAAATGTTTGGAAGATAATTTATTTGATATTGTATAATTCATTTGATAATATATGAATGTCTGTGCTGTACTTAGTTGCTCAGCCATGTCCAACTTTTTGCCACCCCATGGACTGTAGCCCGCCAGGCTTCTCTGTTCAAGGGCTTCTCTAGGAAAGAATATTGGAGTGGTTTGACATACCTTCCTCCAGGGGCTCTTCTCAACCCAGGAATCGAACCGGGGTCTTCTACATTGCAGGCAGATTCTTTACCAGCTGAGCTACTAGGGAAGTCCATATGAATGTCTATTTCAACCTAATTTTAAAAATAGCCAAAGATTTGTATGGCCATTTCGTGAAAGAAAAGGTATCCGTGGCCAATAAGCACATAAAAAGATGATGAATATCTCTAGTTAGTGGGGATAATGAGGTGCCACTACACATCCACTAGAATGTCTTAAGATTTGAGTCTGAAAATGTTAAATGCTGGCAAGCCTATTGACGTTAAGTGGAGTGTTAGTGTTCCCTACTATTATTATTATATTACTGTTGATTTCTCTGTTTATGTCTGTTAATATTTGCTTTATGTATTTAGGTGCTCCTGGGTTCAGTGCACATATATTTACAATTGTTATATCTTCTTGTTGGGTTGGTCCCTTTACCACTATGTAAGGTCCTTCTCTGTCACTTGTTACACTCTCTTCATTTTGCCTAATTTTCTTTATTTCTATGTGTTAAGTAGGTCTCACCTCGGACGTGGGGTAACTCCTCTTGGCCACGCTCTGTGCGCCGTCACAGCTGCCCCCACTCATGTCCATTGAGTTGGTGATGCCATCCAACAATCTTATCCTCTCTTGTCCCCTTCTCCTCCTGCCTTCAATCTTTCCCAGCATTAGGGTCCTTTCTAATGACTCAGCTCTTCAGATCAGGTGGCCAAAGTATTGGAGCTTCAGCTTCAGCATCAATCCTTCCAATGAATATTCAGGATTGATTTCCTTTAAGGATTGACTGGTTTGCTCTCCTTGATATCCAAGGAACTCTCAAGAGTCTTCTCCAACACCACAGTTCAAAAGCATCAGTTCTTTGGTACTCAGCCTTCTTTATGGTCCAACTCTCAGATACGAATATGACTACTGGAAAAACCATAGCTTTGACTAGATGGGCCTTTGTTGGCAAAGTAATGTCTACTTTTTAATACTCTATCTCAGTTCAGTTCAGTTCAGTTGCTTAGTCATGTCTGACTCTTTGTGACCCCGTGGACTGCAGCACACCAAGCCTCCCTGTCCATCACCAACTCCCAGAGTTTATATAAAATAATGCCCATTNAGATACGAATATGACTACTGGAAAAACCATAGCTTTGACTAGATGGGCCTTTGTTGGCAAAGTAATGTCTACTTTTTAATACTCTATCTCAGTTCAGTTCAGTTCAGTTGCTTAGTCATGTCTGACTCTTTGTGACCCCGTGGACTGCAGCACACCAAGCCTCCCTGTCCATCACCAACTCCCAGAGTTTATATAAAATAATGCCCATTGAGTTGGTGATGCCATCCAACCATCTCATCCTCTGTCGTCCCCTTCTCCTCCTGCCTTCAATCTTTCCCAGCATCAGGGTCTTTTCAAATAAGTCAGTTCCTCCCATCAGGTGGCCAAAGTATTGGAGTTTCAACATCAGTCCTTCCAATGAATATTCAATACTGATTTCCTTTAAGATGGACTGGTTTGATCTCCTTGCAGTCCAAGGGACTCTCAAGAGTCTTCTCCAACACCACAGTTCAAAAGCATCAATTCTTTGGCACTCAGCTTTCTTTATAGTCCAACTCTCACATCCATACAAGACCACTGGAAAAACCATAGCTTTGACTAGATGGACCTTTGTTGGCAAAGTAATATCTCTGCTTGTTAATATGCTGTCTAGTTTGGTCACAACTTTCTTCCAAGGAGCAAGCGTCTTTTAATTTCATGGCTGCAATTACCATCTGCAGTGATTTTGGAGCCCCCCAAAATAAAGTCTGACACTGTTTCCACTGTTTCCCCATCTATTTGCCATGAAGTGATGGGACCAGATGTCATGATCTTCGTTTTCTGAATGTTGAGTTTTAAGCCAACTTTTTCACTCTGTTTCACTTCATCAAGAGGCTTTTTAGTTCTCCTTGCTTTCTGCCTTAAGAGTGGTATCATCTGCATATCTGAGGGCTATTGATATGTCTTCTGGCAATCTTGATTCCAGCTTGTGCTTCGTCTAGCACAAGATTTCTCATGATATACTCTGCATATTAGTTAAATAAGCAGGGTGACAATATACAGCCTTGACGTACTCCATTCCTTATTTGGAACCAGTCAGTTGTTCCATGGCCAGTTCTAATTGTTGCTTCCTGACCTGCATACAGATTTCTCAAGAGGCAGGTCAGGTGGTCTGGTATTCCCATCTCTCTCAGAATTTTCCACAGTTTATTGTGATCCACACAATCAAAGGCTTTGACATAGTCAGTGAAACAGAAANGTTCCATGGCCAGTTCTAATTGTTGCTTCCTGACCTGCATACAGATTTCTCAAGAGGCAGGTCAGGTGGTCTGGTATTCCCATCTCTCTCAGAATTTTCCACAGTTTATTGTGATCCACACAATCAAAGGCTTTGACATAGTCAGTGAAACAGAAATAGATGTTTTTCTGGACCTCTCTTGCTTTTTTGGTGATCCAACGGATATTGGCAATTTGATATCTGGTTTCTCTGCCTTTTCTGAAGCTTGAACATCTGGAAGTTCACAGTTTATGTACTGTTGAACCCTGGCTTGGAGAATTTTGAGCACTACTTTGCTAGTGTGTGAGATTAGTGCCATTTTGTGGTAGTTTGAGCATTCTTTGGCATTGCCTTTCTTAGGGGATGGAATGAAAACTGACCTTTTCCAGTCCTGTGGCCACTGCTGAGTTTTCCAAATTTGCTGGCATGTTGAGTGCAGCACTTTCACAGCATCATCTTTTAGGATTTGAAATAGCTCAACTGGAATTCCATCACCTCCACTAGCTTTGTTCATAGCGATGCTTCCTAAAGCCCACTTGATTCTGCATTCCAGGATATCTGGCTTATGATTATCTGGGTCATGAGGATCTTTTTTGTATAGTTTGTCTGTGTCTTTTTGCCACCACTTCTTAATATCCTCTGCTTCTGTTAGGTCCATACCATTTCTGTCCTTTATCTAGCCCATCTTTGCATGAAATGTTCCCTTGGTATCTCTAATTCTCTTGAAAAGATCTCTAGTCTTTCCCATTCTATTGTTTTCCTCTATTTATTTGCGTTGATCACTGAGGAAGGCTTTCTTTTCTCTCCTTGCTGTTCTTTGGAACTCTGCATTCAAATGGGTATATCTTTTCTCCTTTGCTTTTCACTTCTTTTCTTTTCACAGCTACTTGTAAGGCCTCCTCAGACAGCTATTTTGCCTTTTTACATTTCTTCTTCTTGGGGATGGTCTTGATCCCTGTCTTCTGTACAATGTCATGAACCTCTGTCCATAGTTCTTCAGGTACTCTATCAGCTCTAATCCCTTGAATCTATTTCTCACATCCACTGTATAATCCTAAGGGATTTGATTTAGGTCATACCTGAATGGTCTAGTGGTTTTCCCTACTTTNTTTCACAGCATCATCTTTTAGGATTTGAAATAGCTCAACTGGAATTCCATCACCTCCACTAGCTTTGGTTATAGTGATGCTTCTTAAGGCCCACTTGACTTCACGTTCCAGGATGTCTGGCTCTAGATGAGTGATCACACCATTGATTATCTGGGTCCTGAAGGCCTTTTTTGTATAGTTCTGTGTATTCTTGCCACTTTTTCTTAATATCTTCTGCTTCTATTAGGGCCATACCATTTCTGTCCTTTATCNATGCTTCTTAAGGCCCACTTGACTTCACGTTCCAGGATGTCTGGCTCTAGATGAGTGATCACACCATTGATTATCTGGGTCCTGAAGGCCTTTTTTGTATAGTTCTGTGTATTCTTGCCACTTTTTCTTAATATCTTCTGCTTCTATTAGGGCCATACCATTTCTGTCCTTTATCGAGCCCATCTTTTTATGAAATGTTCCCTTGGTATCTCTAATTTTCTTGAAGAGATCTCTAGTCTTTCCCATTCTGTTCTTTTTCTCTATTTCTTTGCATTGATCACTGAAGAAGGCTTTCTTATCTCTCCTTGCTATTCTTCGGAACTCTGCATTCAAATGGGTATATCTTTCCTTTTCTCCTTTGCTTTTCACTTCTCTTCTTTTCACAGCTATTTGTAAGTCCTCCTCAGACAGCCATTGTGCTTTTTTCGTGTTTGTTTTTTCCTTAGGGATGGTCTTGATCCCTACCTCCAGTACAATGTCACAAACATCCATCCATAGTTCATCAGGCACTCTATCAGATCTAGTCCCTCAAATCTATTTCTCACTTCCACTGTATAATCAGAAGGTATTTGATTTAGATCATACATGAATGGTCTAGTGGTTTTCCCTACTTTCTTCAATTAAGTCTGAATTTGGCAATAAGGAGTTCATAATCTGAGCCACAGTCAGCTCCCTTGTTTTTTACTGACTGTATAGAGCTTCTCCATCTTTGGCTACAAAGAATGCAATCAATCTGATTTCAGTGTTGGCCATCTGGTGATGCCCATGTGTAGAGTCCTCCCTTGTGTTGTAGGAAGAGGGTGTTTGCTATGACCAGTGCATTCTCTTGGCAAAATTCTATTAGCTTTTGCCCTGCTTCATTCTGTATTCCAAGGCCAAATTTGCCTGTTACTCCAGACATTTCTTGACTTCCTACTTTTGCATTCCATTCCCCTATAATGAAAAAGGACATCTTTTTTTGCTGTTAGTTCTAAAAGGTCTTGTAGGTCTTCATAAAACCATTCGACTTCAGCTTCTTCAGCATTACTGATTGAGGCATACTACTAAGTCGCTTCAGTCGTGTCTGACTCTGTGTGACCCCATAGACAGCAGCCCACCAGGCTCCCCTCTCCCTTGGATTCTCCAGGCAAGAACACTGGAGTGAGTTGCCATTTCCTTCTCCAATGCATGAAAGTGAAAAGTGAAAGGGAAGTTGCTCAGTCGTGTCCGACTCTTAGCGACCCCATGGACTGCAGCCCACCAGGCTCCTCCATCCATGGGATTTCCCAGGCAAGAGTACTGGACTGGGGTGTCATCGCCTTCTCCAGTTAGGGCATAGACTTGGATTACCGTGATATTGAACGGTTTGCCTTGGAAATGAGCAGAGATCATTCTTTTATTTTTGAGACTGTATCCAAGTACTTCAAAATTTCAGACTTTTTTGTTGACTATGATGGCTATTCCATTTCTTCTGAAGAATTCCTGCCCACAGTAGTAGATATAATTGTCATCTGAGTTAAATTCACCCATTCCAGTTCATTTTAGTTCTCTGATTCCTAAAACATCAACATTCACTCTTTCCATCTCTTGTTTGACCACTTCCAAGGTGCCTTGATTCATGGACCTAAGATTCCTGGTTCCTATGCAATGTTGCTCTTTACAGCATTGGACCTTGCTTCTATCACCAGTCACAGCCACACCTGGGTGTTGCTTTTGCTTTGCAGTGATTTTGGAGCTCCCCAAAATAACATTTGTTACTGTTTCCATCGTTTCCCCATCTATTTGCCATGAAGTGATGGGACCAGATGCCATGATCTTAGTTTTCTGAATGTTGAGTTTTAAGCCAACTTTTTCTCTCTCCTCTTTCACTTTCATCAAGAGGCTCTTTAGTTGCTAACTATTAAAGAAATGCAAACGAAAACCACAATGAGGTATCACCTCACAGCATTCACAATGGCAATCATTAACAAAATCTACAAGTAATAAATGCTGGAGAGGATGTGGGGAAAAGGAGCCTTCCTATACACTATTGTTGGAAATGTAAATTAGTGCAACCCCTATGGAGAACAGTAAGGAGGTTCCTCAAAGAAACTAAAAATAGAGTTACCGTATTATCTCTCAATCCCACTCCTGGGCAGATATCGAGAAAACTCTAATTTGAAAAGATACATGCACCTTGATGTTCATAGCAGCCCTGTTTACAACAGGGAAGACTTGGGGGCATACACTTAGGTTTTTGATCCATGTTGAGTCAATTTTTTGTAAATGGCCTGAGAAAAGGGCCTAGAGTTACTTTCGCAAAAAGATTTTCCCTTTCTGACTCAGTTTCTTTTAAGATATTCTAATTTTATATTTCTTCTTCTGTATTTTAAAAGCCTTAAAAGTTAAAGCAAAAATTAAACCATGTTAAGCACTAATGCATTGTTTAAGGTACTAAGTGAAAAGTTTCAAGCTATAAGAGACAGCCATCACTTAAGAGAGTTTTTCAGTAGTCATTTTTATTATGAAATATTTCAGACATAAACATGTAAAGATTATTATAATAAGCATGTATCAACAGTGAAGCTTAAGAAATAAAACATCTCACATCTAGGGGAAGCACAGTGTACTTCCCTTTCGAATTGCATTTCCTTCCTATCATAAAAGTAACCACAATCATAAATTTGGTGATCATTCTTGTAATTCATATCCTTATATTTTTGCTTATGTATATATCCCTCCATAGTATGTAATGTTATTTTGTGTTTTGTAAAGTTATACATAAGTGATATATAAACATATGTGTTCTTCTACAGAGAGAAATGTTTTTGCTGAAGTTTTCTATTTTGTCATTTGTTTAGAGATAATTTGGAATCGCTTATTGAAGCATTTTTTTTTCAGTGAAACAAGAATTGGATTTTTAATTTTTAACTTAATTTTTATTGGAGCATAGATTCACAATGTTTTGTTAGTTTCTGCTATACAGCAAAGTAAATTGGTTATACATATACATATATCTGCTTTTTTATATTCTTTTCCCATATGGATCATTACAGAGTATTGAGTAGAGTCCCTGGTGCTACACAGTTCTTATTACTTACTTTTTAATATATAGTATTGAGCATATGTCAATTCCAATCTTCAGATTTATTTCCCCTCCTGAAGCATTTTTTATGATGGCTGCTCTCAAATCCTTGTCAGATAATTCAAATATTTGGTTTATCTTTATATTGATATCTGTTGATTGCCTTTTCTCATTCAGGCCGTGACTTTTCTGGTTCTTGGTATGATGAGTGATTTTTTTTGTATCCTGGACATTTTGGGAATTAACTTATGAGACTCTGGATCCTATGTAAGTCTTTGCTTTCAGCAAGCAGTCACCCTGTTTATGTTTAGGGCATAGTCCCTTGCTTACTTTCTTCGGCTTTGGTTCCAACAACACCCTGGGTTTCAGAGCATAGAGAGCGCCTTTTTGGTTTACTGTGTCCACCTGGCACCACCAGGGCTCCTGTTTGATCCTGTTGGTGCTACCTGCAGGGGCCGAGTGTGCTTTCCCCGGCAGGTCCTGCTGGAGAGAGTGCGGGAGGTGCTGGGCATTGGGGCAGATACTGCTTCCCCCAGCCTGTTCTCAAGGCTAACACCTGGGGCCTGCTTAATCACTGATGGTGCTGCTTGAGGGGGTGGGAAGGTACTTTCCTGGGCCCCTAGTGCCGCTAGGGTAGGGGATGGGTAGAGGATGCTGAGCCTGTGCGACAGAGAGTATTTCCCAGGACCTTCTCTCCAGGGCACCTTGTGCCAACATGCTTCTTATTCCATCCGTGCCAGTGCCACTGAGGGAGGGAAGCATCAGCCTGGAGCTCCTTCTCCCTCTAGCGCTGGGAGTCATCCTTTGCCACTGAATGTGGTCCAGGAGATTTTGCTCCCTCTGTTGCTGAGTGGAGGGCCAGGAGGCCTTGGGCCTATCGGTACTTCCGGTGGGGCAGGTGCCTACTCTTGCAGGTGCTGCTGGTGCAGGCAGGGCGGGCCAGCCAGGTATGGAGTGAAGATGGGGGTCCCCACTAGGTCTCTGCTGCCTCTTTCCTGGCCCTTCAGCCAGAGAGAGCTGGCTTTTGCTGGAACTTTAAAAATCTGCACCTTTTGGTGCTTTGAGTTGTGGGCCTTCTTCAGTACCCGTCCAGGTTATACGGGAAGGAAGAGAAATCCCAGGGGACTTGCCACCGTGTTGTTCCTCAAGTCCTAGGGTCCCTAGCCAGCCCGCTTTCCTCTTCCCACCTTTCAGGGTCCTTTTATGGTTGTCTGTAATTATTTCCAGGATTTTTAGTTGTATTTTGAGAGAAGTAAAAGGGAAATCAAGTCTTTTTCGTCTCATCTGGGACCAGAAGTTGCACAGCAAGTGGGCTATTTTAGTACTGACACGTGTGTTACCACATGCAAAACAGACGACCAGTGCAAGTTTGATGCAGGAAGCAGGACACTCAGAGCAAGTGCTCTGGGACCACCCAGAGGGATGGGGTGAAAGGGAGGTGGGAGGGGGCTCAGGATGGGGAGACATGTACACCCGGGCCACTCATGTCGAGATATGAATACTGTAAATGATTATCCTCCAATTAAAATAAATCAGTTTTTAAAAGGAAGTGGGCTATTTTATTTCATAGTTCTTTCCTCACTTCATTTGCTCACATGTTGTTATAAACAGCAAGAAGGAAGCTTAAAAATCTCTTTATAAAACCAAGCTTCTCAGGTGAAGTGAAGTTGCTCAGTCGTGTCCGACTCTTTGCAACCCCATGGACTATAGCCTACCAGGCTCCTCCATCCCTGGGATTTTCCAGGCAAGAGTACTGGAGTGGGTTGCCATTTCCTTCTCCAGGGGATCTTCCCTACCCAGGGAACGAACCCGGGTCTCCCACATTGTGGGCAGATGCTTTATCCTCTAAGCCACCAGGGAAGCCCAAAATTAAAAATCTTTTTATAAAACCAAGCTTCTCGGGTACATGTTCTGTTTTCCACATACCTGGAGGGGGCAATGTTGTCATGCTTTCTGTCTCTACATAACAAAGATCTCCGTTCCTACAGTTACCAGTAATATGTTCCTCACTTTTGAGCTCTCACTGACAGCATCCTCAAAGTTCACATTTGTTCAGAGAAATGTGGGTTCTGTCATGTGCTGGGAAATCTTCCCAGCTTCCATCCACTATTTAGTTCCCAAATCACTCCACAATTTTAGAATTTTTAGTGTCCTCATCCCCACTTTCAGGGACGGTATCCGTGTTCGTTATTTATTGCTGTACAACAAATTACCCCAGAACTTAGTGCCTCAAAGCAACACATCTTTATTATCTCACAGTTTCTGTGATTCAAGGATCTGGGCATGGTTTCTTCTACTTCTGGGTCTCTCACAAGGCTGCAGTTAAGGTATTAGCTGAAGATAAGGTCACATGTCAAGACTCAACTGGGGAAAGGTCTGCTTTGAGGCTGACCTGGTTCAGTCTTTTGAGGGTTGTTGGACTGAGGGCCTCGGTTCCTTTCTAGCTGTTGGTTGATGACTGCCCTTGATTCCTTGCTGAGAAAGTCTCTCCAACATTTCAACTTGATTCATGAAAGACAGCAAGAAAGAGGGTCTGCTAGTAAAATGGAAATCACAACCTTATGTAACCTCATCATGGAATGGACATCCCACCATCTTTGTCATATTCTATAGGTTGGAAGGAAGTCACAACATTCGGCTCATACTGCAGGTGGGTGGGTGGGGGGCAGTACGTAAGGACATGCGTATCAGGATACGGGGATCATTGGAGACCATCATGAGACTGCTAGTCATCATCGTTATTCCTTGCAATTTTAGCGTTTTTAATAACCAATAACTCTTATATTTTAAAGACCACTTACTAAGACTCAGCTTTTCTCCCATAAAAGAGGCTTAAAATAATATTTTTTACTTTAGAACCTCCAGTTCTTACAACTGTGCTGTAATGCCTCACTAACTTATGGAAACATAGTGGGTATGACTACCTAAAGAGTGTTGTTGTTGAGTTGTCCAGTTATATCTGACTCTTTACAACCCCATGGACCACAGCATGCTAGGCTTCCCTGTCCTTCACATCTCCCGGAACTAGCTCAGACTCATGTCCATTGAGTCGGTGATGCCATCCAACCATTTCATCCTCTGTCATCCCCTTCTCCTGCCTTCAATCTTTCCCAGCATCAAGGTGTTTTCCAATGAGTCGGCTCTTCCCATCAGGTGACCAAAGTACTGGAGCTTCAGACTTCAGCATCAGTCCTCCCAATGAATATTCAGAGTTGATTAAAGAGTCTTATGGAGGTGATAACTCCCTTTCCTGAACCATCATACTACTTTAGCCATGTCTTCCTTATGAGTTTTTGGTACTTTTGAACTTGTTGAAAGAGATATTTGTAGTTAGTTTTATCTCCCATGCTAGACTGTAGGCTGCTTGAAGGCACATTATACATTTTTGAAACATTCTTTCTATTCCTGATGGCATCTAATATATTTACCATGGAGTTAAGTAGGTATATAACTTTTTAAAAAATAAAATTCTTGTAGCATTTTAAAAATGAATTCAATATCTTTGCAACAATAAAAGTAAGATACATATTTGTTAGAATGTCTGTAGCTCACCTAAGTTTAATCAGGTACTAGAGACACTGAATACTATTTGAGCAGATTAACCACAAGCAATATATATCTCAACACTAAAAACCTAAGTAAGTAATGGAATGAGTTGACAAATATTTTTTCCCCTTACACCTATCCCTGGGCTTCCCTAGTGGTCCAGTGGTTAAGCATCTGCCTTGCAAGGCAGGGGACACTGGTTACGTCCCTGATCTGGGGAGATTTTACATGCCTGTGAGCCATAACTACTGAGCCAGGGCTCTAGAGCCCACGCTCTCCAACAGAAGAGGCCACCACGATGAGACGCTCTTGCACCAAAACTAGAAAGGAGCCCCACTCGCTGCAACTGGAGAAAGCCCGCATGCAGCACAGAAGACCTGAAACTGCAAGTGAAGTTGCTCAGTCAAGTCGACTCTTTTCAACCCCATGGACTGTAGCCTGCCAGGCTCCTCTGCCCATAGGATTTTCCAGGCAAGAATGCTAGAGTGCCATTTCCTTCTCTGATGGGTCTTCCCAACCTAGGGGTGGAACGCAAGTCTCCCACACTTCAGGCAGACTCCTCACCATCTGAGCCACCAAAGAAGACCTAGTGCGTTCAAAAATAAAAGTAATCAATTAAAAAAATATCCCATAGGTATTTATGTATCTATCCACTTATTCATCTATCCTTCTATTATTATTTTTTGAACTAGAATCCGGATGTGTTTCTTCATGAAACATTCGTTTTATGCCTCCAAAATATTTCTACATTATTTATAATATATATCTATATCTAAATCATATATAACATCATCACTGTGCAGCATTAACATTAGTTAATATTCATTTATTTGTAATCCGGCATAAGTTATATTTAGGTGGTTCAAAATTGGAAGGAGAAAAACAATTTATTTTGAAAGATTGCACATTTTTCTAATTCCCTAAAACTGAACATTTTAATAAGTTTCATATTTGAGGAATTATTGTAATGAAGTTGTTAATCCACAAACCCACTAATACAACCATCAAACATATTTTGACTGCCATGCTATCTTGACACATTTAATTTGAGGAGGGGTTCTAAAACTTGGATCCCAATTGTATTCTGGTGATAATAGCTTAGTCGGTTTCTTGATAAAAAGATATTTGTTTAGGTGATGTTCATATTTGCTGCTAAGTTGATTTTCAGTGTCTTGAATAGCTCTTTTCTGACATTCTCTAATTAGGTTTAAAACCTCCTCAACTGTGCCACCAAAAATTGCACTATGGTAGTAGAAATCTTCCTCTTCAAAAGGGATGAAAGCTGCTGATTTAAGTCTTCTCTCATAAGGGAAAGTGTTGCCATCTTTAAAATACCACCATGCACTAAGTTGAGCTACAGATTTTCCCAGAGTTTCTACTCCAAAATCATCCTTGAAGATCTGGTTTGCATTCATAATGAAGAGAAAGTTGACTTCATACTGGATGTGTGTTATGATGTAGTTAAATAAGTTCATCACGTATGTGAAATAAAAATCTTTCTCTTTATCACTTTTGATAATTAAAAATAGTTTAAATGTTCGAAAGGGACCTAACACTATGGGGGGCAGGGTGGAGAAGTTCTCCAGCAAGATGTAAAAGACAACGTTGTAGCCAAACATGAAGTGCTTATTTGCAGAATGGATGAACTCAGTGAAGCACTGATTTGAAAACCTATGAAACATGAAGAACAAACAAACACACAACAAAAAAGAGTTATTTTGCTGAAAGCATCAGGAAATTATCTGTCATTGAAGAAAGTGAAAGAGGAGAGTGAAAAAGTTGGCTTAAAGCTCAACATTCAGAATACGAAGATCATGGCATCCAGTCCCATCACTTCATGGGAAATAGATGGGCAAACAGAGGAAACAGTGTCAGACTTTATTTTTGGGGGCTCCAAAATCACTGCAGATGGTGACTGCAGCCATGAAATTAAAAGACGCTTACTCTTTGGAAGAAAAGTTATGACCAACCTAGACAGTATATTCAAAAGCAGAGACATTACTTTGCCAACAAAGGTCCATCTTGTCAAGGCTATGGTTTTTCCAGTGATCATGTATGGATGTGAGAGTTGGACTGTGAAGAAGGCTGAGCACCGAAGAATTGGTGCTTTTGAACTGTGGTGTTGGAGAAGACTCTTGAGAATCCCTTGGACTGCAGGGAGATCCAACCAGTCCACTCTGAAGGAGATCAGCCCTGGGATTTCTTTGGAAGGAATGATGCTAAAGCTGAAGCTCCAGTACTTTGGCCACCTCATGTGAAGAGTTGACTCATTGGAAAAGACTCTGATGCTGGGAGGGATTGGGGGCAGGAGGAGAAGGGGACGACAGCGGATGAGATGGCTGGATGGCATCACTGACTCGATGGGCATGAGTCTGAGTGAACTCTGGGAGTTAATGATGGACAGGGATGCCTGGTGTGCAATTCATGGGGTCGCAAAGAGTCGGACACGACTGAGTGACTGAACTGAACTGAACATCATTTCAGTTATGTCCAACTCTTTGTGACACTATGGACTGTAGCCCACCAGCAGACTTCTCTGTCCAAGGGGAGTCTCTAGGCAAAAATACTGGAGTGGGTTTGAAACCATGTACAAGTCCCTGAGTCCTTGTCTTTTGAAATAAAATGCTGACTCAAGAGTTAATGATTGGGAAATGTGAAGAGGTGGAAGCAAAGAATAGCTGTTGGGCTAAGGAACTGGTAACAATTTAGACTATAATTCTGCTACATAACAATCACCAAATCCTCAGTTTCCTGAAAGATATAAAGGCCTGACACACATTCCTAAGTTGTTTTTATAGGAAGCAGAACCCCTTCCAGATGAAAACTGCTAACCACAAGAACATAGACCCTAGACTGCTTGAAAGCAGATTGATGATGTTTGAAACTTCACCTTGATGGCCAACCAATCCAAGATTGTCCACAAGCTGATCACGCCCTGCTCCTTGAACACTATAAAACTCCTTACTACCCCCTCCAACGTGGGCCAGATGGCCTTCAGGGCATGAGCCCACTGGGGCCCCCTTTGCCTGGCAAAGCTTTATTACTACTCTTTTTTACTTCACCCAAAACTCTGTCTCCTTGTTTCTATTTGGCACAGGTGAACAGAGGCTGAGTTTAGGCAACAGGTTGCCGTGCTCTGCTTCAGGGGATCTTTCCAACCCAGGGATCAAACCCACATCTTTTATGTCTCCTGTATTTGCCAATAGAAAAATGGGTTCTTTACCACTAGCACCACCTGCAAAGCCCATCATTGCTTCAGTTCAGTTCAGTTCCGTCTGACTCTTTGCGACCCCATGAATCACAGCACGCCAGGCCTCCCTGTCCATCATCAACTCCCAGAGTTCACTCAAACTCACGCCCATTGAGTCAGTGATGCCATCCAGCCATCTCATCCTCTGTCGTCCCCTTCTCCTCCTGCCCCCAAATCCCTCCCAGCATCAGAGTCTTTTCCAATGAGTCAACTCTTCACATCAGGTGGCCAAAGTACTGGAGTTTCAGCTTTAGCATCATTCCTTCCAAAGAAATCCCAGGGCCGATCTCCTTCAGAATGGACTGGTTGGATCTCCCTGCAGTCCAAGGGACTCTCAAGAGTCTTCTCCAACAACATAGTTCAAAAGCATCAGTTCTTTGGCTCTCAGCCTTCTTCACAGTCCAACTCTCACATACATACAAACCATAGCCTCGACTAAACGTAACTTTGTTGGCAAAGTAATGTCTCTGCTTTTGAATATACTGTCTAGGTTGGTCATAACTTTTCTTCCAAGGAGTAAGCGTCTTTTAATTTCATGGCTGCAGTCACCATCTGCAGTGATTCTGGAGCCCAAAAATTGTTGCTTAGGAACTATCAGTAGGTAAGGGTAGAGCAGTTGGATCTAAAACTTAAATGTATTGGTTAGTGAAAGAGAATGTAGTGATCTTGTGGGCCTGAGAAGAACCATCGAGTTGGCTGTGAAAACTAACTGGATATAAATGAAAAGATTCCCACATAGTATTAAGGATTCAGATATGGCTGAAGAAAATAACCACTAAAAATATTTATACTGTCAGCCAGAAATAATGGTTAGAGCTATTCATAAACAGGATTCCCTGGTGGCTCAGAGGGTAAAGCGTCTGCCTACAATGCGGGAGATGGGGGTTCGATCCCTGGGTCGGGAAGATCCCCTGGAGAAGGAAATGGCACCCCACTCCAGTACCCTTGCCTGGAAAATCCCATAGACTGAGAAGCCTGGTGCACTACAGTTCATGGGGTCGCAAAGAGTCGGACATGACTGAGCGACCTCACTTCACTTCATTCATAAATAGCTCTCTAAATGTGGAAAGTCTATGGGTGTTTCCTTATCCACATTTCTTCCCCCCCCCCAAAAAAGGTGACTATTAATTAGTAGTGCCTACTTTCCAGGAACACATATTAGAGCCAAGCCTATGGTGATGTTCAGCCTTTTGTAGTATTTTTATAGGACCAGTCTATTGTAAGTTCCTTCCCATATGACTGGAGCAAGCCAGTTGGTTGTTGTTATTACATCAGGACATTTTCTGTTGAACAGACAAGAAACAAATCAATCAGGTACCACTTTATTATGAGAGGAAAGGTTGTTGTCCAAGTGATAATAACTAATGATTATCAAGTGCCTCCTATGTTCTTGGAATGGTGATAAGGTGCTTTTTCCACTACTCGTTTAATCCTTGCAATGTCCTATAAGTTCCATTATCATCCCTATTTTTCATATGAGGGAATTTGGGTCAGATTTGTTGAGTAAATCACTTAGTATCACACAGCTAATAAACGGCAGTCAGGCTTCAAGATCAGCCAGCGGGTTTCCGAATCTTTACTTCAGTCCTCATGTCATACTGCCTTTTGAGCCCAGGGACTTTTTTCTTTGAGCTCTGTGAAAGTGAAAGTCGCTCAGTCGTGTCCAACTCTTTGTGACCCCATGTACTATACAATCCATGGAATTCTCCAGGCCAGAATACTGGAGTGGGTATCCTTTACTTTCTCCAAGGTATCTTCCCAAACCAGGAATCAAACCCAGGTCTCCTGCATTGCAGGCAGATTCTTTACCAGCTGAGCCACCAGAGCTCTGACTAGAACCGAAACTGAAGTAGCCCAACTGAGTTGGGAATAAACATTTCTCTGATTGTTCCTAAAGCAGACAGCACCACTATCTCCTTGTATCCCCCCCCAAGCCCCAACTTCTCCTTTTCCTTTTTCTTCCTCCTCTTTTCCTAGAAGATCAAAGGATTCTCTTTTCATTTCTCCTTAATGCTAGGCCCCCATCACTGCCACCTGGAAGAAAATGTGATTCGTTCATAAAGGAAGAATGATATTGGATTTGCTTGTAATAAGAACAAAAGGACAGCAGAAGCCACGGTATTCGTAATAAACATTTTGGCTGGAGGGATGGTGTTAAACTGTTAGAGTCAGTTAAGACCTTTCATTTTGGAAGGAACTGAATACAAAGTGAGAAGCTATTTTGCTATTAGCGATCACAGGTGTTAATCAGAAACAGACCCATTATGGTTAGGATATGTCAACCCTTAATAGTATATTAGTTATAACATAATAACAAATTCTTCAAAACTGCCCCTTTTACTGTTTTAGCTTATAAATTTGTTTATTTTTTATACATTTGAACCCTCCCTGTTCTTGAAATTAATAGTCAGCCACTTCTATCTGTCTCATAAGTCTCAGGCTGTACCTTAAAACTGGCCATATGTGGCCTGGTCACAATTTCTAAGTGATGATACTTAGAAATTAAGCTACAGATGCAAATCAGTGTCTGTTTGAGACAATGAAAGGGTCTGAAGATTCTCTCTCTTTCCTCATTAGATCAAAGATTTGCTGCCAGAATAAAAGAAAAAAGCATCTCTGAAAGCAGAAAGCAATTTAAAAAATGTGTTTAGAAATTGTTTGATAAAACAGAAGAGGAAGAAGAGTCATTATATTTATAGTGGTCATTAAATTAGATTTAGACTATCGGCACTAAACTCTTCTCCTGAGAGGCAAATCTGGCCAGATGACATCCTCTGAAAGGTGGACAAGATGACCTTCCTTCCAAATGTTAGCCACATGCCCTGTCTAGCCTCCCTTGTGGTTGACTTAGTGTCTGTATAGAGAGAGGCCCCAGCTACTTGGACTCCAGTGGAGTTTATGCAAGGACTCAATGACATGAATATTTCCCAGCAATGAGTGTGAGTTGTGAATAATAGTATGTGAATAATGTACACATATATATAAATACATGTGTATCCAGACTTTTAAAATCTTGTTTTATAATAATGAAACAATGCACATTTATCTGTACCTTGATTTTCTTACTCAATACAATCTTTTGAAAATCCTTCCAGGTTTTTCTGCACAGGTTCTTATTCATTTTTAATGGCTGCATAATATTCCACCATGTGGAGTTTAGCCATTTCCTTATGAATAGGTATTCATTTTATTTTTGGAATTTTTCTCACTATGAAAAATAAACTTTCTTAATCTTGTATCTTATGTATCATTGTTTTTATTTTTATCAGCTAGTCCTACAAGTAGNTAATGGCTGCATAATATTCCACCATGTGGAGTTTAGCCATTTCCTTATGAATAGGTATTCATTTTATTTTTGGAATTTTTCTCACTATGAAAAATAAACTTTCTTAATCTTGTATCTTATGTATCATTGTTTTTATTTTTATCAGCTAGTCCTACAAGTAGGATTCCTGTTTATGTGTGTTCATTCTTATTAGATGTTACCCAGAGCTGGTTTTTTAAAGTTTTATTTATTATTACTATTATTTTGGCCACATGGCACAGCTTATGGGGTCTTAGCTTCCTGACCAGGGATAGAACCTGGGTCTATGGCAGTGAAAGCACCAAATCTTAACCACTGGACCTCCAGGGGATTTCCGGTCATTTCATTTTAGACTGTAAACCAGTATATGATGCTTAACAATAAAGCACAAACCCTCTAATCAAAGAATGCCTTCTACCATTATTATCATTACTACCAATATTATTACAAATATTATGTATTGCTGTGTTATGTTATAAAAGTGCTATCATTTCAATCAGTCAAGATGTTTCATGTATTATTCTACAAATATTGAGCATCTACTATGTATAGGACTTTTTTTCTAGGTACATTCTATTGGGAGCTGCTAAATCACTTCAGTCGTGTCCGACTTTGTGCGACCCCATAGATGGCAGCCCACCAGGCTCCACTGCCCCTGGGATTCTCCAGGCAAGAACACTGGNAACGAACAGAGATCATTCTGTCGTTTTTGAGATTGCATCCAAGTATTGCATTTCACTCTTTTGTTGAGTATGATGGCTACTCCATTTCTTCTAAGGGATTCTTGCCCACAGTAGTAGATATAATGGTCATCTGAGTTAAATTCACCCATTCCAGTCCATTTTAGTTCCCCTAAATGTCAACGTTCACTCTTGCCATCTCCTGTTTGACCACTTCCAGTTCGCCTCTGTCTAGGTTTGTCATTTCTATACCTAGGAGTGTGTCATACACCTGGGAGTGTGGGTCCTGGCAATACAGTGTCTCCAGTCCTCCTAGCTGTCTTGTTATGGCAGGTTCTTTATCACCTGCACCACCTCGGAAGCCCCCTTGTTATGGTTACTTCTTTATCTTTAGTTGTGAAAAATCTTTCCTGATAGTCTTCAAATTATTATCATAGAGAGTTGCTTTACAAGTAGTTGGGATTTTGATGTGCCTGTGGGAAGATGGGAGCATGGCCTCTTCCTACTCTGCCATCTTGGTGACATCCCCAATCCATCACCTTAATATAGTCAATATTAGTAATTTAGTGCCTCCCATATTATTTTCCTATACATGTTTTTAGCATAATAGTAATCGTATAGTACAATTTAGTATGTACAATTTCAACCTTGCTTTTTTTTGCTAGTTATATATCACAATCATTTCCAATGTTATTATAAAATTTTCATTCTTAAAAAAATGCATGCTGATTAAAATTGGATGCTCAAAAAATAGAGGAGTGATTTCTCTTGTTTCCGTCACTCAAACACAACCAGAATATTTTACCTTTTTCCTCAATATTCTTCGACTCTCTGATAGTCCACCTAAAAGATGAGTTGGTCTTTTTTGATACCTCTTATAATAAGAAAGGGACTTATAACCCCAAAGAAGTACTTATCCCAATTTTTACACAACAGCATCTGGCGTGTTTGAAGTAAATAATTTTTCTAAAGCAGGTAACTTTAGGATTTTTCATTAGTAAGACTAATTGGTAAATGCCAGTGAATTTTTGTTATCATTTTATTCTATCCAAGGCAGAGAAGTATTTTCTAAATTGTATTAGTGTTTTGGTTTTGAAACACAATTTATGTCAAAATTTGCATATGTGATATTCAAGTCTAATTTGAAATATCTCGTTTTTATATTTTTACTACAAATAGTTTAAAAATTCATATGTATGTCTTATTTGGTGACCTGGAACTAGATGAAATGTAGGTGATTTATAAACCATCTAACCTACTGGTATTATCTTGCTTTTGTGAAGCATGAGGTAGTTTAGTTTATTGATGGATTGTATGTCCCTGGGGAGAAATAAATTTTCAGTGTGTTTTATTGTGCCTATTCAGAGAATTCAGTATTAAAATAAATAATACTTTAATGAGAAAAGATATGGTCTGATGACTTCACTGTGGGAATGGGAGAAAGAACTCTGGGCTGTGGTCCCATCACAGCACCTGACTGCCCTTGAGGACCACAAGGGGCGCTTTACCTCTCTGTGCTAGAATGGCCTCAGGTACAAAACAGGTGAAAAAAATTGTGTTTTACCAAGGTAGAGTGACAAAGAGTATTTGCCACATGCTTTGAAACTTAGATACATGTTGATTTAAAAATAATCCCACAGTATTTACATATTTATTGAGATGGCTCCTTATTGGGCCGGAGGATGCAAAGAGGCTGTGGAATGGCTGGAGGCCTTGTGCTAGCCTGTGGAGGTGGGCCCCTTCGTGTGTCAGGGAAGCAGGGTATTGTCTTCAGATTGCCTCTGCCACCATAGTTCTTTGGAGGAGGAGAAGCCAGGTGTGTTGGGGCTTCAGTCTTCTTCCAGGTAGACACCTGCTGGCTATTAAGATGAGCTCCTCCTATAAATGGTACTTGAAGGCTAAGCTGGAGGTCTTCCTACAAAGAGGTTTTATTTCCTCTGCATTCATAAATGCTCCCAAGCTTACTTTCTAATTATCACCTCTTTTCTAGCACATTAGCCTTTCTCTTAGATGAAACAGACCAGATTAGAAGTTACTTTGCCTCATTCACGTACACAATAACAAGATATTTTTGTTTTGCTTTTGTCTTTTGAAGAGGAGGAAGATGTGACAGATGGCTGTCTGTTGCTCTCTTCTTTCAGCCCAGGAAGCAAGTAGGGGAACAGCAGAGTGGAGACATCGTGGCTGCTGATCTACAAACCCTCTCCTCTAGGCCAGGGTTCAGGGCCGAGTGACAAGGGATTAGACATGCCTAGCAGTTTAATACATTCGTGCCACATTCCACGTGGCATTTTACAGAGAGGAGTCAGGATCAGACTTCTGTAAAAAGCAATTCCCTATGGTGGGTCAAGGAGGCTGTGTCTAAAATTTTAGCACCAGAGATCGATTCCTTTAGGAGGAGGTGTCATTGCAGAATATAGAACCAGAAGTGTGTACACTACTGATTAAAATAATAATAATCATAATCAAGGTTTACAAAGCACCTTTATGTCATATCTTTCACAACGTTTGTGTGCAAGCGTATAAAGTTTGGTAGAACTGCTGTAACAAGGTACCACAGACAGTGTCTTAAACAATAGAAATGCATTGTTTGACAGTCCTGGAAGCTAGAAGGACAGAATTAGGGTGTTAGCAGAGTTGGTTCCTTCTGTTGGCTAGGAGAGAAGAATCTGTTTTAGGCCTTTCTTCTTGGCTTGTAGAGCTTGTCTTCATGTTCACATGATATTCTCCCTGTTTGCTTCTCTCTGTGTCCAGATTTCTTCTTTTTGTTAGGACATCAGTTATATTGGAGTAGGGCCCACCCTTCTGGCCTCATTTTAACTTGATTACCTCACTGAGGATAAACTTGATTACCCTGTCTCCAAAGAAGTCACATTCTGAGGTGCACCAGAGGTTAGGACTCCAACATATGAACTTGGGGAAGATATAACTCAACCCATAACTATCTATATGTTTACATACAATATATGATAAACTGTGGTTCAATATTTGATATATTTCTGTTAAATTTTAAAGGCATTTGAATAACCATTGAGCCATTATTGCATAACATTTGTAGAAAGCAGTGCTTTTGTCCTGTCTTGCTCACGTCCTCATGAAGTCCATTAGTTTGTCCCGCACCGGAAGTGACAGGAGCGCTTATCATCCTCCCCTCTGTCCACCCACTTCCAGATTGTCAGGCAGGTCGTTCTGTCCTGCTCTTCTTGCTTCTCTTCTATAATAGAGAAGTGTACCATATTTTTAAAATGCCTTTTAAAAAAACCAATGGAATAAAAATAAAACATGGAGTTTAGTAACTAGTAATATGTCAGTATTGGTTCAATGGATGTTACAATGAACCAAGTATCAGTTCAGTTCAGTTCAGTCGCTGTCGTGTCCGACTCTTTGCGACCCCAGGAATCACAGCACGCCAGGCCTCCCTGTCCATCACCAACTCCTGGAGTTCACTCAGACTCACGCCCATCGAGTCAGTGATGCCATCCAGCCATCTCATCCTCTGTCGTCCCCTTCTCCTCCAGCCCCCAATCCCTCCCAGCATCAGAGTCTTTTCCAGTGAGTCAACTCTTCACATGAGGTGGCCAAAGTACTGGAGCTTCAGCTTTAGCATCATTCCTTCCAAAGAAATCCCAGGGCTGGTCTCCTTCAGAATGGACTGGTTGGATCTCCTTGCAGTCCAAGGGACTCTCAAGAGTCTTCTCCAACACCACAGTTCAAAAGCCTCAATTCTTCAGCACTCAGCTTTCTTCACAGTCCAGCTCTCACATCCATACACAACCGCTGGAAAAACCAGAGCCTTGACTAGACGGACCTTTGTTAGCAAAGTAATATCTCTGCTTTTCCATATGCTGTCTAGGTTGGTCATAACTTTCCTTCCAAGAACCAAGTATAGTTGTACCATATAATGCAAGGGTAAACAATAGAGGAAACTGGGAGGTATATGGGAACTCTCTGCTATCTGTAAATCTAAATCTATTCTAAAATATGTTTATACCATAAAAGCTTTTAATAATATAAGGTAGTGTCTAGTATATGTTACACAGTTCTTTAATACTGTATTTAGAAATATTATATAATTGGACTATTTTTGTGGCATTGCTTATATATCTCTTAATACAAAAAGAGCAGATTAGATATGGCCTCTAGAGGACAGTGTTGAGTCATAGAAAGATTTTCACAATCTGTCCAAGTTGAAGATGGACTTACATATTTTTCTTCTTGCTTTTTTAACCCCAAGGCCTTTATTTGTTCATTATCTCTCTTTAAAAAAATCAAGGAAAATATATGCCTCATCTGCCATCCTGATTCATTGGAGTTTTGCTTTAACTTATCATTTTTGTGAAGTTTTAGGTCTGTACAGAGCCATCAGGCCATTTGGCTGTACACAGAATAGCGTTTTGCCTGTGTTCAGAGCACCAAGGGCTTCTGGAAGTTGTCCAGGAGCATGGCCATGGTGGGGCAGGCGTGATGAGGGACATAGGGTGTGTCTGTGACTTCTCACATGATGGAGAGCCTGCTGTAGAGTTGAACTCCCTTTGGAAAAACTATGAACCGTTTGTGGATTGATGAGGATGCTTGTAACATAGGACTTTGCATCTTCCATGGTCAAGACCGTTGGCTCTGCAGTTTGTTGAGGGTACAGGGAAAGGGAAACAAACTATAGCTCCAGCTTCTGGAACAGATTTCTAGATTAATCAGAAGAGAAAAACAAAATTTTAATTTAAAAATTATCCCTCTGGAGGCAGTCTAATGAGACTGGTATTTTAGTTTTAAGCAGTTTGTGGGGCTGGGAGTTAGAGCGCTACTTAAGCACGTCTGAACCACAGCCACATGAACATTGATTTTCAAATTGCTTGCCTTGGATCTAGAGGCAGCTGAAAACAAGTGCTCATGTATGGATGGCCTCAGAAATTCTGAAACACACCATTCTGTCACCAGATGGATGACATTTCTTACTAATAGTGGGGTTCAAGGGCTTGCCTCATACTAGGTGAGAATCGAGTATAAGCATTAAAAAATAGTCGTCATTTGGTGACAATGCGTTCCACTTAGCAGCACCTATAGATTTCTTATCTTTTGCTCAAAGAATAAGTCTTTTAAAATCGCCACTGTTGAATCGGAATGTGTGAGCCTTTTAATAGGATTTTTGAAAGGGAGTGGAAAATTTACAACTTCTCATAAATAGCCTGACATGAAATTTAAATCAATAAAGTACTGTTCAGCCACACCATCAAAGCTGAACCTTTTGAGCCTGGGTCTTCCTCATTCTCATCTAATAGTTCTGGGTTGCCAGGGTCCAGCCTCAGCAGAGTCCAGGGATATCCTCAGGATGGACGACGTTGGCGAATGAAGAAAGATAGAGAAAGAGATAAGGAGAGATGACACAGGGTGACCAAGCTTCTTCAGTGAGCGAGGCCCATTTACTTTATTCTCCTCGGGGCTTTTATACCCTGGGTTATACATACAGCAAGGTGAAAAATGCAGGGTCAACTCAACATTTCACCAGTTACAACTTTTATCGATATCAGGTTCCTTCCTGCAAAAGTTCCATTTTTTGTGTGTCATCTCCTGTCCTGGAGGCCTATTGATATTCCATGACCTCCTTTTGATAAAGGTTGGTCAGCCAGAACATAATTTTCTCTTAAAGTGTTTCTTCTCAAACTCCTAGCCTGCATCACCCTTAAAGTAGAGAGTTACATTTTTATGGAGCAAAGATTCAGCGGGTTACAGCAAAGAAAGAACTTATTAACTCAAAGTCTAATGTTGCTAATGCTAAGGTTATTACTTGTTTCTTCTATATCCTGACTATATGTATGCCCAGGAACACAATGGATAAGGGATGTGAGAACTTGGCAGTAAGCATAGGCTCAACAATGTTGCGAGAGTCTGGATAAACCTGCCAAGTAAGCTAGAATGCTAACAGGGGGTTTGAAACACTCCTTTCCTGCCCAGGAGATTTATAAACTAAAGCCCTAAGTTAACTCTTTGGTCAGGGACGGCCCCCTGTTCATGTCAGAAGAGTTGATGAAAGTCATAAAAAAAAAAAACAGACAGATTCTGGTTTTTGGGTGGATGCTCGAGAAAGGGAGGCTCCTCAAGGCCTGATCTTGCCTTTGCCCGTCAGGCCTCTTCCTCATGACCTTTGCCACGGGTAGGATTCTACACGCTGGCTCTCAGCACTGGGTACCAAAATTGTTAGGTGTTGTCTTCTCTTAATTAGCGGTGGTGTAACAGTGTTCCACTGGAGAAGGCGATGGCATCCCACTCCAGTACTCTTGCCTGGAAAATCCCGTGGACGGAGGAGCCTGCTAGGCTGTTGTCCATGGGGTCGTGAAGAGTCAGATACGACTGAGTGACTTCACTTTCTCTTTTCACTTTCATGCATTGGAGAAGGAAATGGCAACCCACTCCAGTGTTCTTGTCTGGAGAATCCCAGGGATGGGGGAGCCTGGTGGGCTGCCAACTATGGGGTCGCACAGAGTCGGACACGACTGAATCGACTTAGCAGCAGCAGCAGCAACAGTGTTCCACAGAGCATCTAGTTATTTAATGAATAGTACAGTCTTTGAGATTCATTGGTTGCCTAATCTGGTCTCTTAGCCAGTGTTCCTTATGTCAGGGGAAGCATTAGTCCATCTCATTTGTGCAAGTCGGAATCCTGGGAGTTGTCCTTTGCCCTCTTTTTTTGCCTCATCCTTGCCTGTAATAGGTACAGTACCAGGTTTTCTTGGTTTTATATCGTGTTTCTTGAAAACACCCACTTCTCTCTCCATGGCCACCACTCTCCAATCCCAGCCCTTGTCATGTCTGCTTAGACTACTGCAGAAGCTGCTCTTGCCACCACCAGTGTGATTTTTTAGACACACAGCTATGAGACCTTCAGTGACTTAGGGTAACAGTGTCTTGGGATAACAACCAAAGTCATGTACATGGATGGTAATGCCTTGCATGGTCTAGTCCCCGTTTCTCTCTCCAGCCTTATCTGGAAACATTCTCCTCCTTGCTCCATATGCTTCAGCCTCCTGGCCTCTGATGCATCCCACAAGGTGTTAGTGCCTATAATTTCAGGCACTGCCTGGGAGTGTCTTTCCCTGCTGTTTTTGATTACCTTTTACTCATCCTTTATAATAATCAACTCAAGTGTGATTTCTTTGTGAATGCATTTCCTGATAATTTGGCCAAGAAAAGTTTTCTTTTTTCTATGCTCTAATAGACCCTTCCTCCTTAACTTCATTGTTCTTTACATAAACTTATAATTAGACACTCAGCTTTGTTATTTTTTTGATGGATTTATGTCTCCTCTACCAGAATCTAAGCCTTGTGAGTGGGGACATGTCCAAGTATCAGTCAGTCAGTCAGTCAGTTCAGTCCGTCAGTCGTGTCCGACTCTTTGTGACCCCATGAATCACAGCACGCCAGGCCTCCCTGTCCATCACCAACTCCCGGAGTTCACTCAGACTCACGCCCACAGTGATGCCATCCAGCCATCTCATCCTCTGTCGTCCCCTTCTCCTCCTGCCCCCAATCCCTCCCAGCATCAGGGTCTTTTCCAGTGAGTCAACTCTTGGCATGAGGTGGCCAAAGTACTGGCGCTTCAGCTTTAGCATCATTCCTTCCAAAGAAATCCCGGGGCTGATCTCCTTCAGAATGGACTGGTTGGATCTCCTTGCAGTCCAAGGGACTCTCAGGAGTCTTCTCCAACACCACAGTTCAAAAGCATCAATTCTTCAGCGCTCAGCCTNACCTGGGTTCAATCCCTGGGTTGGGAAAATCTCCTGGAGAAGGAAATGGCAACCCACTCCAGTATTCTTGCCTGGAAAATCCCATGGACGGAGAAGCCCGGTGGGCTATGTGGTCGCAAAGAGTGGGATACTACTGAGTGACTTCACTTCCAGTTTCACTTACAGTTTTAAACTATGTTATCTGTTATTCAGCCTTTCTGCATAGCAACCATTTAATCCTTTCTTCATATGCTTACTAAATATAATGACTAGACTTCCTATAAAATTATGATTTCAGGTTAATCCTTTTAATTGCCTTTTTGGCAATTTTAGTGATTTTAATTTAAATAAATAAAAAACTTTATTTATGTTTTCATGTCCTCCTGCTGTTTTGGCTGAAATTATTGGCGCTAAAGGTTGCTTGAACTATGCTATCTGCAAGGTGAAATAACTCCAAAATTTGCCAGGAGTACGATAGCATACTCTTTGAACCTCTGGACTGTCATGATGTGCTGGCTTTATGGCCCCAGGGAGAGTAACCGGCAACACAATGTGGGATGGTGAGGCTCCATGGCAATTTAGTGGATTAGTGGAAAGAGAAAGAAACAAAAAAAAAAAATCAGATGATTGTAAATGATGAGTGTCCCTTCTTGTTCCTCCCAGGTGAGCCTTTTTCTCAGGAGGAAATGGAAGAAATGTTGTCTGCTGCAATTGATCCAGAATCGAATTCAATTCATTACAAGGACTACATAACAATGATGGTGATAGATGAGAATTAAACACTCTGAAGACTTCATTTCTAACTGAAAGTATAATTTTAAAGACTGCTTGTCCTTGTTAATTTCACATTTTATCTTATAACTCCTACATAGTGCTAATTAATGCCTTGTGACAACTATTTCAAGATATTTTGTTCTTTAAAGGTGATCATACAATTTAAAATACAGCTCTATTTAGCATGTCTAGCCTAATGGAATGACACATTACAGTGCTAATTAAACACATTGCTTTTAAGCTATTCATAAAATGTTTAACATTATCCATGGGTTATTGTTAATGTTCTACAATAAAACCCAGGTTGCTTTCAAAGTAATTAAGCTGACAAAAGTGAAGACTGATTAGAAAGACCTAAAGTTTAGCATGTGAAGATCTTGGGATGAGGCAGGATGACCACAAATTGAAAATGAGTAGTAATGTGATGACAGCTTCTTCTTAAAACAACAAACCCTTCGTCAGTCAGAGTGGGGAAGGAGAGTCATTGAAATGGATATTAATAATTAATATCTCGTGAGTGCCAATTTCAAATCTCATTTGAGATGATAGTCACTTAGTGTATGTAAAAAGTTAAATTGGCTGATCTGGCGTGTTACCTACCATTTACGGCATAGCTAAAGGAGTTGAGGGGGTGACCCTTGAGAAAAGAAGACTGATTGGAAACTTTTAATGTGTGGAAGTGGCAGTTCTCTTGTGGTTTTTAGAATCTTACCTATTCAGAACACCTGTCATGAGAATATTGTTCTGAATAGTGAGTAAGAATATTGAGAAATGTTATGGTATATAAGAGGTACAAGTGTTGAAAGAGCAGCATAATGTTATCTGAGTGCAAAGAATCACAAGAGGAAAGCCAGGTAAAGGAAAGCGAGTGGCTTTCCACAGCCTGTGTCACTCTTTCACACACACACACACACACACACACACACACACACACTGCTCTTTACTTAAAGTGCTTCAGCACTACATGTGCATGTCTATAGAAGCATGTAAGCATTTAACGCTCTTGTGATTGCTCCTCCAAGACATGCAGGGGGCTGCCACTCAAGAGACTCTTACTGTTTATTCATTCATGAAGCCTTTACCGAGAATTACTAGATAATGTCGGGCTTCCCTGGTGGCTCGTGATAAAGAGATGCAGTTTCAGTCCCTGGGCTGGGAAGACCCCTTTGAGAAGGAATGAACAACCCACTCCAGCATTCTTGCCTGGGAGATCCCATGGACAGAGGAGCCTGGCAGGCTGCAGTCCACGGGGTTGCAAAAGAGTCAGACACTAAGTAGTGACTAAACCACAACATTAGATAATGTACTGGGAATTGGAGTTGCACGTGAATCAGTCCCTAACTAGTCGAGATTACAGTTGGGTGAGGGAGACCTGCAAGGCAGTCAGCAGTCACATTTCAGACAGAGCATGTCCAGGGGACCGTGGAAGTGCCGAAGAGGGCAGCTGACTCAGCGTGGAGTGGGAAACTTTCTCCGAGACAAAAGTTACTTTGAGTAGAGAAGACTTTCTGAAAACAAGTAACATCTCACTTCAAGAAGAGTGGTTTACTAAGTGGGCAGCAGGACACGGGGTATTTCAGAAGAGCAGCAAGAACAAGAACAAAAAAATCCAGAGGTGTCATGAAACATGGAACAGCCTGGAAATTTAAAGTACTAATAGTTCAGTATGCTGGAATGCAGGAGATTGGGGGACATGAAAGATAAAAGAGGGGTGGCGGTCAGGAGCTGTATCATTAAGGATATTGGGTTAAGTGTACAGTTAAGGTTTTAGTGTAAGAGTTTGAACTTTCTTCTGAAGATCATAGGGAAAGATCATTTGTAAGTAAGGAAAATAGGCTTGAAGGGTGAAGAAGTAGGGAGACCAGATGGTAGCCCTTTGTTTGGTGGGAGGAGCGAGATTAGGAAAAGTCAAGCCTGAGTGCCAGGTCTCTGGCTTGGTCAGTGAGTGAACTGTAGGGTCATTCATTCAGAAATCCAAGAAGCCAGTCGGGGTTGGTAGGCAAAATGATGAGTTTGGCTTTGGACACCAGGGGATTGAGGAGCTAGTGAGATACCCAGGTGGAGACATGCAATAGTCAACTGGATCATTAGGAAGAAGAGCTGGGCAGAGACATGATTCTCTGAGTCCTCAGCTTTTAAATAGTAGTTAATGCCTTGGCAAGAAAAGAGAAGAGGGCCACAGGGAAGCATGGGGAACACCAGCATTTAAGAGAGGGCAGAAGAAGAGGAGCCACAAGACACTGGGAACGAGAAGTCGGAGAGGAGGGCCAGCAGGGGAGAAGCGTCATGAAGCCAAGGTAGGAGAGAAGCACTCAGAGGCAGTAACCAACCCCATCAAATGTCAGGGGGAGGCGAGGTCAATTAAAGACAGAGGAAATGTCCATCACAACAGAGTTCATTGATAACCTCTGCTGGGGAAGCCTGGGAAGTGACAGGGTGCAGAGTCCAGTGAGTGGAGGAGCAGGGGGTGTGAGGAAGTGGAGCACGGAGGACAGTTCCTTGGCTGTGTTGAGAAGGGGAGACGCAGGGCTGGAGAGAGCAGGCTGAGGGAGTTATTTTTGGAAGGTGGACACAGCAGGCACATTTATATTCAAAGGGCTGAGAGCGCGAGGAGAAAGGTGAAATTTGGAAATATCTCTTGTGGGAAATGGGAGAAAGAATTGAGAAAGAGCCCATATGAAGACTTGAAGAAATGCTGGAGGATTTTGTTCAGTAACGTGAGCCCAGGAGCAAAAATGCTGGATCGTGGTATTGATTCAGGATTAAGGTTTGTCATTTGGGTGAGATGGAAGCAACCCAAGGTCAAGGAGTAGAGGAATTCACAAGAGAGCCGTTGTAATGATGGTCTCTGGTCCATGGGTCAGGAGAGATGCAGGTGGGAGTGGGCTACTGGTCTGAGAGAAGGAGGCAGGGCCTCCAATGGCCAGAGGGGCAAACGGCTTGTTTGGATGCCCCTTGGCATCCAAACAGCTTGGAGGATGTTAGAGGCGATTGGCCTTCCTGCCATTCCTGAGTAAGTGCATGCATGCTTGGTTTGAAATTTGACTTCCCTGTGTTCTTGGAGTGTTCTTTCATTCTCTTGTGTTATTATTATAATTAACAACACTGGCTAACATCTGGTGACTGATGACTATGTGCCAGGCACCAAGCTAAGGGCTTTTCTATATTAGCTCCTTTAATCCTCACAGACACCCAGTGACGTGGATCGTGTTATGTTACCTCCATTTCTCCCAGGTGGTAACAGAGAAGTTACACAGCTATAGGGCCGTATTCATCAGTCTGTGCTGGGTGATGCCATGGTAATAACCCGAAACCTCAGTGACTTACTACACGAAGAGTTCTTTTTGTGTTCATGTTTTGTGTGACCTGGGGTCAGCTGGGACTCAGCCTCACATGCCGTCTTTGGGCAGCTCATCTCCTTCCTAAGCAGGGTGACCGTGTGTCCCAGGCTACCTGGGGTGGTCTCAGCATTCACTTGTCCCAGTGTAGTTGTTAACAGATCTCCCTCTTAGAAGTGTCCCTGATTAGATGATGAATATGTGGTCTTCCTATTTGAAAAACAGTGCATCAAAATGGTGGCGAGGAATCATCTTAACAGAAGGTTTTATGAAAAAGTAACCACAGACTCTATTTCTTCACTGGGCGTTTGGAAGAAATACTGTGAAGTGCTTCCCAGGAAGCATTTCTTCCTTCACTAGTGTCCTGAGATTGTGCCGAGGTGAGAGCCAAGTGAAGGCGTAAGGTGCCACTCACCCAGCTGTGCGTGTTAGAATCACCACCCAGAGGGAGTGGGAGCCACGTGCCCTGAGGCCAGGGCGGAGAAGTGTGAGGCGGGGGTGTGGTGACCCCCAGAGCCTTAGCAGACAGGCTGTTTCTGATAGGCGACACACTGCAGCTGGGAAGGAGTGTGCCAGAGACATGCAACATCCTTGAAGGCAGAAGCATACCCAGGGGCATGTCACTCAGCAGCAGCAGCCGGCACCAACACGCACCGTGAGAGTGGGCGCTCGTACCCCATGCAAGAAGCCCAGGCCCAGACTTGTTTGGAGCCCGCAAGGCAGCTCTGAGTGGTCTTCTCTAAGCCCATCACCATGCGTGACCCTGGTCACGACAGAGAAATACGGGCTGGTGAATCAGCCCCAGTCTCTTTATAAACTGGCTTCCCAGGTGGCTCAGTGGTAAAGAATCCACCTGCCCAATACAGGAGACCCCAGGGACGTGGGTTTGATCCCTGAGTCGGGAAGATGCTCTGGAGGTGGAAATGGCAACCCACTCCCATATTATTGCCTGGAAAATTTCATAGACAGAGGAACCTGGTGGGCTGCAGCTTATGGGGTCACAGAGTTGGATGTGACGGAACATACAGTCCACATGGGTTCTTCCTAAGTGGTGATGTCATATTCTTTTTTGGGGAAGGATGCTTCAGGATTGGGTACCCCCAAGTCTCATCTTCTAGAATACTTTCAAAAGTTCTGACTGATGTCAAACTTCACACCCCATCTCAAGGAAACTTTATCTCTTTAGTAATTAAAAGAGTTTTATGTATGATTCATTTTTCTATCTTTAGCATTAACTTGTTTTTTAAAAGGCCATGAAAAAGTACAACAGGCTTCCCACAAAAATCTTATTTTATCTCCTAGTTGCAGAATAATTGTAGCATATTTGCAAAAGGAAAATTTTTCTTTATATTCTAACCATTTAGATTCATATTTTACCTCTTTCACTCATCTTAGCTCTCATCATCCAGTTTAAGTCACAATGGCATTTTCCTGGCAAGAAGAGAGCTTGGTCTTTTGTGTAGAAAATTTGCTTGTCCATGTGACTCCAGGCTTGTGCAGGGCCCGCCATCTCGGGCCCTGTGGAAACCCAAGTCTGCTCTCAACCCCTCGGGGCTGGGGAAGCTCCATCACTCAGGGCTGGGGTGCAAACCTGGCATCGGGAGATCCTCTTGCCCTGACCTCTGCTTCACCTGAGACCCGTTCTGGGTCAGGCACTTCCCTCCTGTGTTCCTGTGTCTGGAAAATAAAGAGCCCCACTCTAGTTCTTCCACCTTCAAAAAGCAGCACAGATGGAGTCCCCTTGAGAGTCCCTTGGACTGCAAGGAGATCCAACCAGTCCATTCTAAAGGAGATCAGCCCTGGGATTTCTTTGGAAGAATGATGCTGAAGCTGAAACTCCAGTACTTTGGCCACCTCATGCGAAGAGTTGACTCATTGGAAAAGACTCTGATGCTGGGAGGGATTGGGGGCAGGAGGAGAAGGGGATGACAGAGGATGAGATGGCTGGATGGCATCACTGACTCGATGGGCATGAGTCTGAGTGAACTCCGGGAGTTGGTGATGGACAGGGAGGCCTGGCGTGCTGCGATTCATGGGATCGCAAAGAGTCGGACACGACTGAGTGACTGAACTGGACTGAACAGTTGTTCAGCAATGCTAGCAAAGTGCTTTGGTATCAGAGAAGAGAGCTGCCAGGTCTGCTGGTGGAACTCACAGAGAGCTTCCTAGAGGAACTGATAGGATGAACCCGCAGTGGTTTTTGTGTTCCTGTTGGCAGTACTGCTGCAGTCCTGGGTGGGAAAGAGTGCTCCGGAATGGGGTGGCTTGAGGCTCATGCTAAAATAGAGCGATAGCATGGCTTAGGGAGGCTAATAGGCCTACTTTTGGATTACAGCTGTGCCAGGTACAGAATATGTGAGTGGGAAAAGTCATTTGATGTGTCTGTACCTCTTGCCCAGGTATAAAGTGGCGATAATCATATCTACCTTGTAGATACCCTAGTCACATTACCCTGAGCATTAAGGGCTACCTGCCCAGGACTTGATATGTGGTATCTACCATTACAAAGCACTCAGGAAATAGCCTTTGAATGATGAATATAAATATTTCCCCAGTGTTCTCAATCTTTTAAAATTATAAACAAGTTTGGATCCAGATACTTACAGGATTTCTGGGAATAAGAAAGGCTGTTGGGACTTCCCTGGAAGACCAGTTTAGACTGTTTGCTTCCACTAGGGGCTTGGAAAACTCCCTGGTATCAGGAGTGAGACCCATTGAAGGAAAGGTGGAGAGAAGAAGAATGGTTATGTGTAGCGTGGGCTGCTGGAGGCTGGCAAAAGGGTAACTGCAAAAGAAGTCACATTCTTCGTCTAAGATCCATAAAAATAGACCTAAGGAGGGAGGGTAGGTTTGGGGATAACACAGTGAAAAGAGGCATGGGGCAGTAGACTGAACATACAGAGTCAGAAGACAACGATGAATTGGTTTCAAGTGCCTTTATGGGGACATTAGAATTAAAATGGTGCTTGCTTTGGTGGAGAAGGTGGGGACATGAGAGAAGGGTCTATGAACGAAGTGCAACCAAGTTCAGGTGGCTTTGGAACTATCTTTGCAAGGGACTGATGATCATCAGTTTGTGAAAGTGAAAGTTGCTCAGTGGTGTCTGACTCTTTGCGACCTCATGGACTATACAGTCCATGGAATTCTCCAGGCCAGAATACTGGAGTGGGAAGCCTTTCCCTTCTCCAAGACATCTTCCCAACCTAGGGATCGAACCCAGGTCTCCCACATTGCGGGCGGATTTTTTTTTTTTTTTTTTAACCAGCTGAGCCACAAGGGAAGCCCAAGAATACTGGAGTGGGTAGCCTATCCCTTCCCCAGCAGCTCTTCCCAACCTAGGAATTGAACTGGGGTTTCCTGCATTGCAGGCAGGTTCTTTACCAACTGAGCTATTGGAGAAGCCCGATCACCAGTTTAGGTGATTAAAAAAAGGACTTCCCGTTAAGAAATTTCAACACAGAAAGAATGGAGTAAATAGACCCCCATGTAGCCATTACCCATTAACATGTGGCCAATCATGCTTTATCTAACCCCTCCAGTGTCCCTGACCTCAACCCTCACCCTTGCTGGATTATTTCAAAACAAATTCCGGGACATCACGTCTATAAGGGCTCTGATAATATCTTTAACAGATAAGGATCTCCTCCTCTTTTTTCCCACACAATCTTGAAACCGTTTTTGTAACAAAAAATTTAACAATGATTCTTTAGTAACATCTTATACACAAACATTCAAATTTCCACAGTTGTTTCATAAATGCCATTTTATTAGTGGTTTATTCCAATCAGGATGCAAACAAGGCCTATACATTGAGTTTGGTTAATTTGTCTTTTGGTCTCTAACACTCCTGTCCACTTTTGTTCTTGCCATTTATTTGTTGAGAACCCTGGCCACTGGTTCTGAATTGGTTCTATTCGCCACATTTTTGGTTTGTCTGATTGCACTTCTGTGGTGTTCAGTGACATATCCCTTTCTTCCCGGTGTTCTCTATAGACCCATTGTTTCATCTAGAGGCTTGATCTAGTTCAAGGTCAGTTTTGTTTTTGCTTTCTTGTAAATACTCCTCATTGAAGTAAGGCTTTCTTGTAGGCAGTAGCGCTTCCCTCATAGCTCAGTTGGTAAAGAATCTGCCTACGTCGCAGGATACCCAGGTTCGATCCCTGGGTCGGGAAGATCCCCTGGAGAAGGAAGTGGCAACCCACTCCAGTATTCTTGCCTGGAGAATCCCATGGACAGAGGAGCCTGGCGGGCTACAGTCCATGGGATCGCGAGAGCTGAACACGACTTAGCAACTAAGCCGCCACAGATCAGCTTCACTGAAGGTGGTGCATTTTTACTGCCTCCCCGCAGGTGAGGCACGTGATGTCTGTCGTCTCTCTTTTTGTCACTTGCTCAGGTTCGGTTGCTGTCAGTGTAATCCAGCCAAAGTAATATTCCTCGTCGACCTTTCCCTAACGCTAGCCTGTCAACATGGGTTAGCAGGAGTTGGGAAATGTGATTTTTAAAAAATCCTATCATTCTTTTTTGCATATATATGCTGCAATTCCTTTATTTAGGATAATTTTCCTTCAAGGACCATTTGGCTTCTTTGAAATGCAGTTTACACTAGCAAGGATACAGCAGTTTGCTTCATTGTTTTAATTTTTCAAAAGTATTTCTTCATTTCTTCTAAAAACACACACTTTGTTTTTCTACCTGTGTGTGTGACAGGTGGGGCTTGAGATTGCTTGGGTCCTTATCAGAAGTGTAAGCCCCCATTTGGCACCTACACCAGCCAGGGCTGCACTGGCTAACATTCTTACCTTCTTATTTCCTGGCATTTACAGTGTTTGTATTAGCAGTTACCCTTCTATTTCTGCCACAGTGAGTCTGTCTTTTCCTTAATGTAGGTGGAAGTGAAGTGTTTGGATTTGACTTGATTTAATAAAGCTGTTGCAGGTTGATGAAACCGGTTTCAAACATCATAAGGTTACAGGGGAAATGGTGATTTAGAGTAATGACTTATATAAATTATAATAGCACAGCAAGAATTCATAATAATTCTGAATACAATTCTTCCCTAACAAAACACATTAATCAACTAATACATACAATATATTTGGATATTTATCAATAATATATTTAAATTGTATATGAAAATCATGTATACTAAAAAAGAAGAAAATCACTCACACAACTCATACTTGCAAATTATCATTACTGTCACTCTTCCATTTTAAATTTGGTCTTTTGACAACATATATTGGTTACTACTGAGTTTGGAGCTGTAAACCAGAGATTAGAGTTAATTTCTGTAATAATCAGGATTAACCAGATAATTTAAAATTTCTCTTTAGTGATTAAAAATTCCTATGCGATAGGAAACAGTACTACTTCCAAACAGCGGTAACCTAACTCCAAAGAAAGATTGCATTTCTAATTCCTTGATGGACATTATCCTAATACATGGCTAAGATCCAGGGCACTAGTCCCGAAAGGTGAGTGGGCGGCGTCAGTTCTACCTACAGAGAGAAGTGGGCCCTGTGGGCCTAAAAGGCACAGTCAGTAACTGAAAACCGTTCTGGGAGGAAGGTGATCAGGGAGTCATTCCACCATGTCCATAAGTGGGTATGGACAGGGTGCCGTGCAGGGAAGGTCAGCACAGGGAGTTTTATTGGCTTGAGGTGCTTGACTCTTGGAGTCAAGAGTCAAGATGTGGAAAAAGAAATGTGTGTGCATTCAGATAACAGATTTTATGGAGCCAAGTGGCCATCAAGCTGTTCGCTGGGCCAGGCCCTCTGAGACTGTACACTGCATCCCATCGCTAACCCCCTGATTAATCAACATGAAATCAAAGGCTGCTCCAGATCTATAACTTCAAGTTCCCACCCAACCCCTGGGCCTTCTGTTCCGATTGGAGGACCTGTTCTCTTACAGAAAACATACACCCTTAGGCTTGCAAGCTCTTCAGTCTCCTTCATCAAAGACCAAATGGCACCTTTAAGATCCAGGGCCAGAAGGTGCAGCTGCCAGGCAAAGGAGTGTCCTGGAGTGTCTGCTCTGTGGGTTTGGCCCCAGCTCCTGCCTCCACACTGCCCTCTCCTGGTTCCCAGGCCTTCCAGTTCTCTCTGCCCCTCCCCCCACTCCACAAGCTCCCCGAAGTGGAAAGTGAAAGTGTTAGTTGCTCAGTCCTGTCTGAGCTTTGTGACCCTATGGGCTGTAGCCCTCCAGGGTCCTCTGTCCATGGAAAGAATACTGGAGTGGGTAACTATTCTCTTCTCCAGCGGATCTTCCTGACTCAGAGTTCGAACCTGTGTCTCCCCATTGCAGGCAGATTCTTTACCATCTAAGCCACCAGGGAAGCCCTCAGGCTCCCAGAGTAGCCCTTTAATTCAAGATATTCTCCATTACCACCCTGTGCCAGCTCAAATTTCCTGTACAGGCAATCGTTCCGTGTGCAGTCCTCTTCATGTCTAAATTTACCTTTGTTTTCGCTCATCCCAACCTCCTGATCTCTGCTCTCAGACATCCCCACCCTCTTCAAAGCCAGCCTCCTCCTGTGCCGTTGTCCCCACCCAGGGCTGCCTCACTGCTGACCTTTCGCTGTCAAATATTCTCTTTATTCTTCTGTATTTACCTTTATCCGTGCGTTTATTTCCCTCAGACCATAATCTTATTCAGGTCTACCCCATCTTTTAAAAGACACTTTCCCTCATGTACACACGGCTATATGTAAGATGGATAACTAACAAGGACCTACTGTATAGCACATGGAACTCTGCCCAATGTTATGTGACAGCCTGGATGGGAGGGGAGCTGGGAGAGAATGGATCCCTGTATATGTATGGCTGAGTCCCTTCGCTGTTCACCTGAAACTACCACAACATTGTTAATCAACCATACCCCAATATAAAATAAAAAGTTTAAAGTCAGGGAAAAAAACCCCAAAATGAAGCTTTCCCTTCCTTAGAGGTGTTCTCCTTCCTGTCTCCCACCCCCACTCCTCTGGGTCCGTGGTCTCTCTCTCTCCATCCATCACGCCCACCAATTGGAAAGAGGGTTCCATCCTCTCTGAGCTCACATCCGCACCTCCCTCTGTCTCAAAGGCTCCCGCACTTTGCCTTCTGCCTTCATCACTTTGCTCAAGCCGCTGCCACCAACACAGCAGCTGCCAAGGCTGGTAACCTTGTTCCAGGCCTTAATCAGTTTGAATTCACTGCAGTGTTTCATGCTTGTTGGTTTCAAAAACATACTTTCAACTGATTCTCTCCTTTTTTGTTGATGACTGACCATCTCTTACCTTTGACTGGCGCCTTGTTTCATTCCTATCCTTAAATATTATCATCCCCAGGCTGCTAGTCTTAGCTTTTCCTCCTTAATCCTCTCTCCACGTGGCCTCATTCATCCCTACGATCTCATCTACCACTTTCAAGCGGAAAACTTGCAGTTGTAAACCTCGAGATCCAACCTGCCACTGAGGTTTTCACCAGTGAACGTCCTGCAGGTCCCTCATATGCAGGGAAACCTGCAAGAGGAGGCTCTTCCTCAACTCCTGTTGGCCCGACCTAGTGACATGCATCAGTCATTAAGGACCTGCCTCACCGTCTCCGGAGGGTCGCTTCCACTCTGCTCCTCTAATGCTCACAACCTCCTTCCTTGCTTACCCCAGGGATCTCCTGACTTTCTTCCTCTAGCTCCACTCAGTCCAATCCATTCTTCACTTGCTTCAAGAAGCATCTTTTTAAACAGATAATGTCAGGGCACACATCTGAGTATAGGTTTTGTTGAAAAGTGGTCCTGAGATAAGGATTCTGGTTCTTGGTTTATTCGGGAGGTAATCTCAGGAAATGGTACCATGGGAGTAGGGGGGTGAGATGGGGAAGGGAAGCCAGCCAGTAAGGGATGTGTTATCCAGCCAGGTACCAATGTGAGTAACTGGAGCTGAATCCTGCTGGGGAACCAGTGGAGTCATTATGGAATATATGCTTCAGATTGATGCTACCTGAGGGTGAGAGAGCAGGGGTATTTATGTTCCAGCTCTCATCAGGCTTGGCTGGGATCAGGAGAGGTGCCAGTTCTATAGCAGTGGTGATCCTCCTGCAGTACTTGGGGGAAGGGAGCCTGTGAAGCCCTCAGACATGGAAGTGAGACCAGTTATTGAAATGGTAAGGCTTTTCCGATAGTCATGTATGGATGTGAGAGTTGGACCATAAAGAAGGCTGAGTGCCAAAGAATTGATGCTTTCAAACTGTGGTACGAGAAAAGACTCTTGAAAGTCCCTTGGACAGCAAGGAGCTCAAATCAGTCAATCCTAAAGGAAATCAACCCTGACTGTTCATTGGAGGGACTTGATGCTGAAGCTGAAGCTTCAGTGCTTTGGCCACCAGATGTTGGGAGAGATCAACGACAGGAGGAGAAGGGGACAACAGAGGACGAGATGGTTAGATGGCATCACTGACGCAATGGACATAAGTCTGAGCAAATTCTGAGAAATAGTGAAGGACAGGGAGGCCTGGTGTGCTGCAGCCCATGGGGTTGCAAAGAGTCGGACATGACTAAACAACTGAACAACAAGATGGGGCAATGTGAGGGGCACAGGTAATGTCTCCTCATCACCCTCCTGATTAAACCCTCCACAGGTCCCCACTGCCCACAGACAGCCTTTCCAACCTCCTGTCCTGCTCCGTCCTGGCAAGACCTTCCAAGCACACCGGCGGGAACACAAGACCTCTTGGGCCTCCGTGTCTTTACATGTGTTGTTCTTGCCTCCACGTGAGCCTTCTCTTTTAGGCTAACTGATAACACTGAACATGTATTGAGCATGGGTCATTTATTTATATTACTTTATTTAATGTAACCCTTATAATAACTTTACATTAAAAAAAAATACTATCTCCTTTCTGTAGATAAGGAAATGGGGGCTCAGAGAGGTTAAACTGACAAGCTTATTGGCACACAGCTAGCAGGGGCAGGGCGGTGTTCTGACATCAGGTTCCTCTGCTCCAAAGTCTGTGTCGTGGGTTAACTACTACGATGAGCTGCCTCATGCTTATGGACTCTGCTGACAGCAGTGACCTGTCCTTACTCCTTCTAACCCCACTAAATGTTCTCTTCTCAGCTTCCCATGGTGTGCTATACCTTTTTATATATATGCCTTTTTATAGCAGGTGTTATTTTGTAGCACAATTATTTGTTCATTCATCTGACTTGCCTTTTAGTCTGTGAATCCCTCGTGTTTCATCTTGAATGCCTGGCCCATTGCATAACTTGGACTAAAGGCTTTCATTAACTTTTAAAATTACAATTAAGCTGAATTAATATTAAAATTGGACTTTCATTTTAATATCATGCACACACACACTGAGGAAGGAAACTTCTTTAAAGAAAAATAGAGGCCTGTTTTGACTCTTCTGGACACATTTTTCTGGGCAGGAAAGAAAGAGGCACAATAACCATACTGGTGCAAGGTTTGGGTCCTCTGGAAAGCCTCTGAAATATTAGGTGGCTTTCGATCTAGATGGGGTTTCCCCTGGGGACAGAGGCAAAACCCTTGCTCACATCAAGGGAGAGTCTGTTTTCTTCTTAGTTTATGTATAGAAGACCAAAACATTAAATAAAAAATTCCTTAAAGCTCTTAAGCTCTGTGATTCAGAGTGTGTTTTTAAAAATCATGGTAAAAAATCACATAACATAAAATTTACCATTTTAGCCATTTTAAGTGTACAGTCAAGTATATTTACAATGTTATAAAACAGATCTCAAAAATGTTTTCATCTTGTGTGTCTGAAATGGTATGAAAAGTGAAAGTGTTAATTGCTCCATCATGTCCAACTCTTTGCAATCCCTTATACAACTACTCGCCTTTCTCCCTGCCCTAGCCCCTGGTAACCACCCGTCTCCTTTTGTTTCTGTAAATTTGTGTACTCTAGACAGCTAATGTGAGTGAAATAGTACACTATTTGTCTTTTTGTGACTGGATTATTTCACTCAGCATGGTATCCTTGAGGTCTATCTGTGTCATAGCTTATGTCCGAATTTTCTTCCTTTTCCAGGCTGAATAATACTCCATTGCATGTACATATCATACTTTTTTTTTAATCTGTTCATCTTGGTTGGGCTTCCCTGGTGTCTCAGTGATAAAGAAGCTGCCTGCCAAGCAGGAGACAGAGATTCGATCCCTGGGTCAGGAAGATCCCTTGGAGGGAGAAATGGCAACCGTCTCTAGTATTCTTGCCTGGACAATCCCATAAGAGAGGAGCCTGGCGGGTTACAGTCCGTGGGGTCACAAAGAGTCACAGTTTAGCAACAAAACAGCAACAACTTGATTGCTTCCAGCTTTAGTCTATTGAGAATCATCCTGCTAACAAGGTGAATATGCAAATATTTCTTCTAGAGCCTGTTTTCAGTCCTTTCAGACATACGCCCAGAAATGGACTGGTGGATCATGCGATAGTTCTGTCTGTAATGTTTGGAGGAACTGCTATACTGTGTTCCATGGTGACTGCACCATCTTACATCCCACCAATAATGCACAGGGCTTCCAATGTTTTCACATCCTTGTCGACATTGTTTTATGGTTTTTTGATAGGAGCCATTCTAACGAGTGTTTCTATTGGCCTTTCCCTAATGATTAGTGATGCTGACCATCTTTCTACCTGCTTCCTGACCACTTGTATATTGTCTACTGGAGAACTGTCTATTCAAGTCCTTTGGTCATTTTAAAATTGGATTATTTGATGTTTTTGAGTTGTAGGAGTTCTTCGTATAGTCTGAATATTAACTTCTTACCAAATATTCGAGTTGCGAATATTATCTCCCATTTTGGAGGCTGTCTTCTCCTCCACTGATTTTGATGCACAGAAACTTTAAAGCTTGGTACAGTTGTACTTGTCTGTCTTTGCCTTTGTTGCCTGTCCTGGGAATGTTGACAGGACCTGTTTGAGTCTGGCTGGCCGGTGGCTTGTGGTCATAGAGAGGCAAGACAAGGAGCCGTTGGTGGACTACTCACCCTCCAGAGCTCTGCCAATAAAAGTTTGTTGAATTCACATGGCCAAAGGGGTTTAAAGTTTTAGTGTGGACCTTCCATCCATCCTAAAATGGGAGGGAGACAGCTTCTCACTGGAAGAAACTTCCACCCAGGTCCACTGTAATAGACTAGCACATGGAGAGTTGAGAAAATGATACTTTTCTCTTCAATAAAAACAAAAAAAAAGAACTGCATGTGCAAACATATAAAACCCTGACTACACAGCCAAATACTGAACCTACTACTAGGCATATCCTAGGAAAACAAAGACGGAAAAACACAGACTTTGCTGCTAAAAGTTAACTTTATAATTTACTCTCTGGCAACAGGGGATGGAGAAAGAGCAGCGAAGACATAAAAAAGGCAGAGGGGAGACAGCCCTCCCCCTCTTTCTTCCCCCTTTCCTGGGTGGGTGTCTGGCACTCGTGTGCACTGTGCTGAGACCACCAAGTGCATGTGGGTGGGTTGGTGCCGGGAACTGACGGACCTGCACAGGACGGAAGTGCCCGAGCCGCTGTCCACCTGCTGACTGCAGGACAGAGTGTTTGTCAAGGAAAAGCTTGGGCCTCTCACACCCTTGGTCTCCCATGAGTCATTTGTGGCGAAGGATGGAGCGACGAACAATTTCTTTACAATGCACTTGGACTTTTCTAGAGCTGCGAAAAGCAAGACTGATGAAGGCTACATGAATCATTTAGTTTCATGACTTCTGTTTTGGCTTCCTTACCCCTTGAAAATATTTCCAGTGCCTACTTTCTTTGTCCCTTTTCTCTCCACTTTGACAAAAGATAGCTTTTCCCTCCTGACTTTGAACTTGCCTGAAAAAAGAACATACTACCTCTTGTACCTTATCTCATTTAAGGGAACACAGACAGGGGACTTCCTGAAAGCCCTGTGGCCCATCTGCTGACCTGAAGGATTTGACTATCACTGTTTTAAATGGATGATTTTTATTACTTTAATTATTTCCTTTAAGATCATCTTTAAGACTATTGGAGTTTTTTAAAGAGATATCTGTAGCTGAGTGAGAGAAGCTTACTGAAATTTGTACGTGTGTGTTCATACATTTAGAGAGATGTGTGAAAACGTGATTGTTATACTTCTTTTTCCTTTTTTTTTTTTTTTACTGTGGTAAAATATATGTAACACAAAATTCACCATTTTAACCAGTTTATGCATCCAGTTCAGTGGCACTAAGTACATTCACATTGTTGTGTAACTGTCTCTAGAAGTTTATTATTCTAAACTGAAGTTTTGTACCCATGAAACAATAACTTTTGGTCCTCACTGTGAATTTTATAACAAAGGCTTAGATTTTGAAAAATGGGATACAGTTTACTTGATCCTTAAATAATGTCTGCTCATCATGCTGTGTTTTCAAGACTATTTTCCCATGCAGTCTCCCCCCACCCTTGAAAAGCACCTCACAGTGTCTTATAAGTCAGTCAAATGGGACACAGTTGACATGCTACTTTTATGAGGTTTCCAGGTACTTCTCCATAAAGATTCTGAGAAAGCTATTAAGAATGTACCTAGGGACCTCTTTTGTGGTCCAGTGGTTAGGATTCTGCACTTCCAATGCAGGGAACACTGGTTCAGTCCTTGGTTGAGGAACTAAGAGCCCACAGGCCATGTGGCATGGCCAAAGAAAGAATGTACCTAGAATTCTGGAGCAATAATGCAGCTCCTTGAGGAAAAATGCAACAGAAAGAGGACATTCCATTTAGAGAGGGCCACTGAAAACATGGTGGTTTCCAGTCTAAAATTAACATGCCATTTATGAACATGCAATATGAACATTAATACATTCCGATTAATGTTCTGGAATATTAGCATATTAATCAACCCTGAATATTCACTGGAAGGACTGATATTGAAGCTGAAACTCCAGTACTTTGGCCACCTGATGCAAAGAGCCAACTCATTGGAAAAGACCCTGATGCTGAGAAAGATTGAGGGCAAGAGGAGAAGGGGGTCACAGAGAATGAGATGGCTGGATGGCATCATTGACTCAATGGACATGAGTTTGAGCAAGCTCCAGCAGATAGTGAGGGACAGGGAAGCCTGGCATGCTGCAGTCCATGGGGTCACAAAGAGTTGGACACAACTGAGCGACTGAACAACAGCAGCAACAATAACGGTATTAAGATCCAACAGTCTGAGCATTAACCGCATGCTAGACACCATGCTAGGTACTTTACTCACAAGACCCTACACTTGGTTAGTGTTCTCTGCATCTTACAGTGGGAAAGGCTGACACGCAGAGATGAAGGGCATGGTACTAAGAAGTGATGAAATGGGGATTCCAACCCAAATCTATCTGATTTCAGGGTCCAAGCTTATAGTCATCATCATTGTTAGGCCAACCATTGGTACACCATTTTATCATTCAGGATGTCTAGTCTGGAAAAAAAAGAGAGTTGATTTTGTACTTTTTTTTTAATTGAAGTGAAAATGAAACAGGAGCAATTTATTAGAAGAACATCTGAAAAGATGACATAAGGTTTTTCATGATACAATCCCTGGTCTCACCTCCCAAGTGCCCTACTGGTCTGCATGCCAGAGTTCTTTTTAAAAAAGTGTCTTCTGAGGCTGTTTCTAGGTCCTTTCCCGTACACCTTTCCTTTGGAAGTCACCATGCAAAGCTCAGTCGTTGGCCAGAGGCCCATTTTCGCCATTCTTATTCAAGGGGGAATTCAGTGATGCTTGAAGAGCATGCCTGATCGGAAGGCAATCTATGGCAGAGCTTTTGTTTCTTAGAAACTCATTAAAGGGAAATGCTATCAATCAACTAATTTCAATTAGTATTTAAAAAAGTTGTTCCCCACTCTTTAGAAGAAGAGTTACTTCCTGGATCCTCAGGAGTAGCTGTTACATCTGGGAAGGCATTTCTCACAAGTGACATGAGGGGTGTGCTCTTAAGTGGAGCAGTGTGGTGGGCAGGACCTGGTGACAACTGATGTATCATTCTCAGCCAGCTGTTTGCCATCTTGGGTGTGTGTGTCTCAGTCAATCTTTCAGTCACTCATTCACTCATTTTTTTGCTCATCAGTAAGCGCCTTCCTTGAGTGAGGCACACCAAATTATGTAGTGGGCCTTAAAGATTAATCTGCAGAGCCTGCCCACACAGGGCTTGCTGTGTAGTGAAGGGGACAGACATGCAAACAGGTGCATCACAACACTGATGGCCAATGCCACGGGCAAGCAATGGTCGAAGTGCTGCTGGAGCACAGAAGACAGCAGCGACCCCGGCTTGGGGAGTCTAGAAATCAGGAGGTGCCATCTGAGCTGGGTCTTAAAGGATAAGGAGGAGGTTTCCAGCCAAGTTGTGGGAAGGGGACGTTGTTTCAGGTAGAGACGGCTCATGCGAAGGCACAGAACTGGAGCCAGCCAGCTTGCCTGCGTGCTACTTTGCTTTAGTCATGTCCGACCCTGTGTGACTCTATGGATTCTAGTCCTCCAGGCTCCTCTGTCCTTGGCATTCTCTAGGCAAGAATACTGGAGTGGGTAGCCATGCCCTCCTCCAGGGGATCTTCCTGGCCCAGAGATCGAACCCACGTCTTTTAAGTCTACCTGCATTGGCAGGTGGATTCTTTACCACCAGCACCACCTGGGAAGCCCCAAACAGGTGCAAGCCTCAAACAAAGATATCCACCAAGGGCAGAAGAGAGTGCCTGGGTTTCTTGTTTCTATTTTGTACCATAAATATAAAATCTTTATTTATATTCTTCTAAAGCTTTCAGCCACCTTAAATATCTGGCTAAAATCTTTCTTTGTCTTAATCTGTAGACACAAAGATTCATGTTGTCAAAATAGCTTGAATGCTGGTCTTGTAGAAATGTTTTATCAACTAAATATCTATACATGGATGAACTGTATAATATCCTGGCTCTTTAGTTCTTTATTGTGTGCAGGGCGGTATAAAGTATTTGTTTTTATCTCTTTTCTTGTGCCTAATACTTACAAAGGCAGCAGTGATCTTATCTGACATTCAGAAATATCCATGGAAAAGCCTCTAAGCACTGTAAAGAAAATTGCAGTTTTTCTTCATTCTTTTTTTAAAAATCAGTTTTGAGAAGCTCCCAAAGATATCCGGTGTGAAGCAATTTACAGAGAGCTTGTTGTCACTGAATCTGGCTTCCTTTTATTGGCAAATGATAACAGCAAGACTAAAGCACATCTGCATAGTTTTAAATATGCCTCAGATGAGAAATAATGACTACCAGGCAGGGAGTGGCTACTCAAGCAGAAGCCGCAGTTACAGCATGCAGGAATGAGCAAAATTTGAATAATTTTGAAACAATGAGGTGGGCTGCACTGCTCCATATTTACATTATATAGGCAAATTAAGGATCCTAAAAGTAAAAAAATGTCCACCATTTGCCATGAGAAATAGATGAGAAGGGAATTAGAACAAATTATGAATCTGCCTGCCAATACAGGAGATGTAAGTTCCATCCCTGGGTTGGGAAGATCCCCTGGAGGAGGGGAGGGCAACCCACTCCAGTATTCTTGCCTGGAGAACCCTATGGACAGAGGAGCCTGGTGGGATACAGTCCATGAGGTTGCAAAGAGCTGGACATGACTGAGCGACAGAGCAACAGCAGTCCTTCCAGGAAGGCATCAGTAAATCTTGGAAGGAAAGAAAAGAGGCTGAGAACAATGTGTGCAGGTGGACTGGGCCGGACTGCTGAGGCAGTGAGGCTTCCTGCTTCCCCTCCAGCTGCCTATGGAGAACTGGGAACATCCTACTTACCACCTTCAGGGCTTTTTAGGAACCTTTGATTTATAGCAGATATTGTACAAAGAGAAAATTGTGCCTGCCTAGGGCCGGCTGCGGAAAAGGCAATGGCACCCCACTCCAGTACTCTTTCCTGGAAACTCCCATGGACGGAGGAGCCTGGTGGGCTGCAGTCCATGCGGTTGCTAAGGGTCAGACACGACTGAGCAACTTCACTTTCACTTTTCACTTTCATGCATTGGAGAAGGAAATGGCAACCCACTCCAGTGTTCTTGCCTGGAGAGTCCCAGGGATGCGGGAGCCTGGTGGCTGCTGTCTGTGGGGTCACACAGAGTTGGACACGACTGAAGCGACTTAGCAGTAGCAGCAGCAGCAGCAGCAGGGCCAGCTGACCAGCTCCTCAGCTGGGAGAGGGGCCTGATTCACTAACTCAGTGAGGAGCTGGGCCCAGGTGGTAGAGAATTCGATGCTCTCAGGTTACCAACGGCTGTGAGGTGTTGGCTGAGTCTGACGCATGCTTTCGGTCAGTGTGTCGGGGTGGGAAAATTCCATGTTGCTAAAACCATTAATATTCCATTTTTCCCCTCATTTCATTTGCCTGGTAGGTTTTTGCTTATACTCTATTTTCAACATTACTTAAGCATTTTGCTTTGGGTGCGTCTCTTGCATACTCAGGCAGTGATGGTGACATTTCCAGCGATTGCTATAATTTTCGATTCTATATACAGAGACATCTGTCACTTAGAGCATTACATGAAAAGCGTCCAAGCTAGTTTCCGGGATGGGACAGCCCCTAGAGGCTGATACATGAACTGTATGGAGTTATGAGTCTGGGTGGATTTACAGGCTAAGGGCAAGCCTGGGCCTGGCCAAATTTGACTTGCAGCCCACTGAACTCAAATGGGCTCCCCAGGTGGAACAGCAGAAGAGAGACTCAGGTCTGGAGAGGAAATGGCAACCTGCTCCAGTATTCTTGCCTTAAAAATTCCATGGACAGAAGAGCCTGGTGGCTTACAGTCCACGGGGTCTCAAAGAGTTGGACACGACTGAGCATGCGCACGCACGCACACGCACGCACACACACACACACACACACACACACACACACTCCAAAACAACACGGCACCTGACCTTCTACAGAAACCAAATGTGGATATGTTGACAGGAATAATATTAATGTGGCTCGAACTTGGGTTTGTCAAGTATAGACTTATATTTTCAAAATATTTAAAGCTAACACAAATCAAAATTAATTTTGTCAGTTACATTTTTATTTAGTCTTGAAAGCTTTATCGATTTGTATTAGTTATCGTGAAACCCATACAAGTATTTCATAAGCAGAATTTTCAGGAGGTTTTATGCCCCTTTTTATAAACCTCTGATGAAAAAAACAAGTAACACAATAGGGAAATAGAAAGGTGCAGTTTGCACACTTTGCGTGCTCTCAAACATCATCACCTGACTATAGATGTGATCTTTGCTGCTCCGAGTAACAGAAAGCTCACCCCATAAAAAGGAATTAATTGGCTCGTATAACTGAACAGTCTAATAGTAGGCAAAGGTGTAGATGCAGCTTGGCCCACAGCTCGTATGTCAGAGTTAGTGTCTAAGTCTTGGTTCTCTTTCTTTGTGTTAGCTCCAGTTTCAAACCACCTCCTCTCAAGATGGCTGAAGGCAGTTCCCGGACTTTCCCTTGCAGAGATACAGCATCAGGAAACCCTGTTTCCATCCCCTGTTTTGACTTTATTCTGACTTGACACACTAAGTTCATCTTGGGACCAGCACTGAGTAGCTTAGTTCTGGGCCAGTACCCTGCCCCTAAAACCAAAGGCTTTCCATGCAGTATATGGACTGGTTCAGGGAGAGGTACATAGCTGAACAAAACTAGAGACTTTGGAGGCTGGGAGGAAATTGGCGAGTATCTCCAGAGTCCCCCTGCCTCTAACGGGAGGAAAACCAGCAGGTTCTGTCTTTGGGGTCGCCTACCACAGGTCCCTGGTGGCTCAGACAGTAAAGCATCTGCCTACAATGTGGGAGACCCAGGTTTGATCCCTGGTCAGGAAGATCCTCTGGAGAAGGCAATGGCACCCCACTCCAGTACTCTTGCCTAGAAAATCTCATGGATGGAGGAGCCATGGGGTCACAAAGAGCCGGACATGACTGAGCGCCTTCACTTTCACTTTCTTTCACCACAGATCCTAGCAGGAGCATCACAGTTCTTCGGTTTCTCCTAGTTACTTCTTGATCTGATTTTTGCTTCCGTAATCCTTAATCTCCTCTCTACAGTCCTTGTGTGACTGTTTGCTTTTCTCCATATTCACCCAAACACAGAACATCATTCTTTTCTCTTAATTTGCTTCCATGTGTTCTAAGAGAGGCAGTGTATATGGCAGTCCTTAACTGAAGACTGGAGTAAGGAGTTACTTAGTAACACATTACAGCACACCATTTAAATTTGAATGTTAGCTCATAAAAAAGTTTTCTAGATGTAGTTCATACACCATAAAATTCACTCTTATAAAGTGTACAGTTCAGTGGCTTTTAGTTGTTTGATCATCACCACTGTTTAATTGCATATTATTTTCATCATCCCAGAAAGAAACCCTGTTGCCATCAGTGTTCCTCTTTGCTTCCCCCACTCTCTCCATACCCTGGCAACCAATAATCTACTCTTTGTCTATTCTGGACATTTCATATAAATGGAATCATGTACTATGTGACCTTTTGTGTCTGGTTTCTCTCACTTAGCATTAGGTTTTCAAGGTTCATTCATGTTGGAGCATTTATCAACTTCATTCCTTTTATGGTAGAATAATATTTCACTGCATGGGTATATATCATCTTGTTTATCCATTCATCTACTGATAGATGCTTGTGCATTTCCACATTTTAGCTACTATGTATAATCCTGCTATGAATGTTGAGGATATTAGCTTGTTTTAAAAATGTCTGTACCGCACCTGCTGTGGGGAATTTCTCACCGACTCTCTTCTCTTTGTACCCCTGCCTCCCTGCAGGTTTTGTACCTGTGCAACCACAGTGGCAGAGCTGTTGTCACAGAGATGATGAACTCAGCAGGGGCAGCAGCTTTTGGAATGATCAGCCAGAGTTGTGGGTTGCGTTAAGTGTGGGGTGTCTATTGGCCATCTAAGTGGAGAGGTCGAGAAGAGAGGTGGGCATAGGGGTCTGGAGTCAGGGCTAGAGACACGAATCCCCGGGAGTCATCAAGAAATGGATGTACATAGAGTTGTGAGCTTAGATGAGACCACCAAGCAGGGGGAGTGGCTGGAGAAGAGAGGACCAGGGATTGAATGCGGCATGCTCCATCCCTAAGGGCAGGGAAGAGAGCGAGAACTGGCAGAGGTGACCCAGGGACTGACCAGTGAGGCGGGGCGAACAGGAGGGAGTGTGGGATCTGGGAGGAAAGGGTAACCAGCTGTGCGAGGCCCCATAATGAGGAGCCTGTTCTGGTTTTCATTAATGCCATTGTTGGGAGGAGGGAGAGAGCAGAGAACTAAAGCTTCAGGCATCACAATGCAGAGTGAAGAGTCGGTGTCTGCAACGGTTAAATCAGGAGGCGGCAGAAAGAAGAGCACAAGGACATTTTATTTATTTATTTATTTATTTTTGAATTGTATACTTTTTTTTTTTCACATTAAAAAAAAAAATTTTTTTTTCATCTCAGGTGTACATGAGTTCCCAATCTTGAACCGCCCCCCACCTCCCACTCCACAAGGACATTTTTAAAAATGAAGCTAAATACCCCAAGAAGTTCAGAAGTTGCTCCAGAGAAGAGGAGCACAGGTGGGGGACAGGGGAGTGGGGCAGAGGATTTGTAAAAATACTTTGGCCTATTTGACCTTAAACTAATGTACATGTACTTCGTTGATGAAGCAAATTTAAAGGATGCCAAAAAAAGAGGACTTCTGCACATGTGCACACACATACACGGGGACTTCTGAGTGGTGTTTCACCAGGTGAACACAGAGTCTTGCTGTGGCTGGGGGGCCTCCTGCCCTGGTTTGATGACTTCCTTCATCCGTCCTACAAGGCTTGGACATTTTACTCTTCATTCACTAAACTCTTTGCTGGCTCAGGATGGGTAGGAGTACCAGAGGCTCCAGGGAAGAACTCGGGAAGGAAGTAACTGGAAATCTCTCCTTTCTCCCAGGTGCTGTTTGCCCTGCTGTCTCCCTTCTGCTGAGGGTGGGTAGAAAGTGGGGTGATGCCATCTCACCCCCTTCCCTGTCACACTATAATCTCCCCCAGCACAGCAACCCTCTGTACCACCCAGGCTCACCAAAGATGGTGTGGCCTTTCTACTTTGGGAAATGAGAATTCTCCGAAGACCAACAGAAACACATGTAGAAAATGACTGAAATTACTGGTTATCAGGAGAGATGATGGCTTGAAGCTGTGGGAAGGGAGTGGATAGGCTGGCAGTGGGCTAAGATTCTCTAATGACATGATGAGTAGCTTTTTGCTTATTTGTGGCTTTTGCTCCAAATGAGAGGTTTCAACTCTCACGTGGTGAAGTGTGCAGTATAAATCCAACATTCATCATGCAGGGACTTCCAGGGAGGCGATTCAGAGGGCCCACCTGCACGAAGAAGCGAGGTTAGGAATAGTGGCACCCAAACCAGAAAGAAGCAGTGAGTAGAGAAAGAAAACCAAAAGGCAGAAAGAGGACTGTTATGGACCGAATATTAATATAGCCCACCCTCCCCTGTGTGATGGTGTTTGGAGGTGGGGCCTTGGAAGAAGATCAGCCACGAAGATGGAGCCCTCTGGAATGGATCACTGCCCTTAGAAGAGCCGTGGGGATAGATGGGCCTCTTTCTACCAAGCAAAGACACGGGGAGGGAGTAGTCGGCAGTCTGCAACCGGGAAGAAGTCACCAGAACCAGATTTGCTGGCATGCTCATCTCAGACTTCAGCTTCTAGGGCGTGAGAAATAAATGTTCATTGTTTAAGCCACCCAGTCCATAGAGTTTTTTTAATTTTTATTTTTATGACAGCCCACACTGAGACAGGGAGGGACAAGTCCAAGGTGGGAGAGAGGAAAGCCAAGTGAGATGAGACGATTTTATTATTTTTTTTAAAGAGTAATAGGAAGAGAGGAAACTGTCTGAAGAGTTGGGTTTGGGTGTTATTTGTGGGCTGATACAATGGGTTAATGTATTCATTTCCCGTGGCTGCCATCATGAATTATCACAGACCTGAAGGCTCCAAACAGCAGAGATTTATTCTCTCACAGTTCTGCCGTTAGCCCCAAATCAAGGTGCTGACAGGGCCATCCTCCCACCCGTGGCTCCAGGAGGGACCATTCCTTGCCTTGTCCGCCTTCTGGGGGCTCCAAAAGTCCCTAAGCTTTCAGCAGCATCGTTCCCATCTCTGTCTCCACCTTCTCAGAGCCCGCCCTTGCCCCTACTTCTCCTCTGTGTCTGTGTCTCAGATCTTCCACCCGTCACTGGACGTAGGGCTCACTCCAAGTCTAGGACAATCTCATCTTGAGATCCTTCACTTAATTACACCTGCAGAAGCTCTATTGCCAAATTAGGTCACATTTACAGGTGAGAGGGGAGCATTAGGATTTGGCTGTATCTCCTGGGGTACCTCTAATTCAACCCACTACAGTTAACTTTCCCTTGTTTTGACTTAAGTGTAAAGGAGAATTTCTCAGGAATATTGGGCAAAATTTAAAGTTCTTTTTTGATTTTGTTTTGTTAAAAAAAAAAGTAAAATGAATGGATAAACAGTAAGATATTAAAAATCTGGAGTAGGACTGAGGGAAAAAACAGGTAGTTGAGAACCTGGGAGTTAGTAGAAACCTATGATAAGAGTTCAGACATGTTTTTCTGTTATCTCATGGGATTTTATATGTGATCATAAAGGTGACATGCAGCAGGCATAGAGCAGGGAAACAAAGATGATCCTGACGTCTCCAGGAGTCCCTGTGCTGAGTGATTTTCTAGTTATATATTTGACTCACATAAATGATTGTCATATCTGTTCGTTGACTTAACAAACTCTGAACCCTAATGACGTGTGTCAGGCCCCGGGAGAGGAGCCAATAGGGATGCGACTGACCAGTGCCCTTGCTGAGTTCACTGTCTGATAGGAGAGAAGGACCTTCTCACAGGAAAGGAGCCCACATGAGACAGACGTGGGGATTCAGGCAAGACAGTGCAGCTGGAGGTGGCATTGAAGAGGGTTGTTGTAGAAGGGAGGGCTGAACGTGTGGAGGAATGACAGGAGGAAGGCCATTCTAGGCAAAGGCAAAAACAGAAGTGCAAATGAGAGGTTGCACAGTGTGGGGGGGGGTGGAAATGAGGGTCTCAGCTTTGTTGGATGTTAGGATCTGTGGAAGAAAGTAGCAGAGATTAAGTGTGGCTAGGCTGGGTTGGCGCCCGATCATGGAGGGCCTTGAAGGCCTTGCCAAGGAGTTTGTTGTGCGGATGCACTGTTCTCAGGTTGAGAGGGAACGCACAGCCCCAGGAGGGTGGTTTGAGAGTCTCCGGTAGAGGGTGTAGCTGGAAAGAGCCCTTCCAAAGGGTGTAAAGTGTCTGCTGGGGCATCCTCCTCCCAGGGTCCTATGCCCTAGATAAAGGGGATCTTTAAAGCTCTGAGCAGGGGGTGCCTTGTCTGCACCTCCTTGGAAGACTTACTGGGCTGGGGCGATACGATACCTCAGGTAGCATGCTGTGTGGACACCACCACCATCACCCTCGTCATGAGGAGGTGAGTGCTGACCTAGGGAAGGAGTCATGGGAAGACAAAAGAGGGAAGCAGTTGGCTCTAAGATCGTCTCTGTGACCAGGGACTGAACTGTTCAGCTTCTGGGCTAGATCTGGCAGAAAACTCTCCTTGCCGATCAATGTTCACTCCTTATTCGGGTTAGGTAAGGTGTACAAGATTCTCTCAGCATCTCATCCCGTAGCATGTTAGCTGGTGAATTGCTGACTCTGAGGGTGTGTACATCAGTGACTGAGATGCTTGTTTGTTCTCTGATAGTATTCTTAGACTCTTGAGTTGTCTTCTGTTTCTCTGACACTGGGGGAGGGCAAGATGAATACCCAAATCCTCCTGCATCTTTCAGTTGGATGATGGAAAGATTTAAAGGCGTCACCAGTGCCTTGGTTTTTTCTTTCTTAATATTTCTTTATTTGGGTATGTCAGGTCTTAGTCGCGGCATGTGGGAGTCCTGCGGGACCTTTTCTTGCTGTCTTAGACTCTCTAGCTGTGATTCACAGGCTTAGCATGCAGGCTTAGTTGATCCTTGGCATGTGAGATCTTAATTCCCCAACGAGATAGAACCCTTGTCCCCTGCATTGCAAGGCAGATTCTTAACTACCTGATCACCAGAGAAATCCCACTGGTCCCTTGTTGCTATGGCACCTCTAGTGAGGTCCAGGAGGTGCTAGGGCAGGGGTGAAGGGGATGTGAGAACATGCTGGGATGTAGACATGGCTGTGGACTGATGTATTAGCTCCACTTTCCATGGAGACTCCATCCATCCAGCTCAGGTCAAAAATCTAGCAGTCATTCCCACCTCCTCTCGTTCTCTGTCTTCTCATTCAGTCTGCCGGTTTCTACCTTCAAAATACGACAGCCAAAAAGGAGAACCATGAGGACCTTATGCTAAGTGAAAGTCACAAAAAGACAAATACTGTCTGATCCCATGTAGATGAGGCATCTAGAATAGTCAAAGTTAGAGACAGCGTAGAATGTTGGTTGCCAGAGGCCGGGAGGAATGGGGAACTAGTGTCTGATAGTATAGCATTTCAGTTTGGAAGATAAAAAATTCCAGAGGTAGATGGTGGTGATGGCTTACAACATTGTGAATATACTTCATGTCACTGAACTGTGCATTCAGAAGTGGCTCAGGTGGTAAATTTTATGTTACGCACGTGTGCGTGCTCAGTTGTTTTGGCAGGTCCGACTCTTTGCGACCCCAAAGCCTGCCAGGCTCCTCTGACCATGGGGGTCCTCAAGGCAAGAATTCTGGAGCGGATTGCCATGTCCTTCTCCAGTTTTCAGTCATTTGATCACTCCCCGCCCCCACCCTAAGGAGTGTGAACACTGGTTCCAGGGCTCTCAGCTGTGTGCGGTTTGGGTGTATTTTTCAGTAACATAAAAATAAAGACTATCTGAATGCAACGCCGGCGAGTTTGAAACACGAGCTAGGAGCAGGTCTCAGGAAGCACGTCCTCAAGGAATCCTGGAACAGAAACATCGCTTGCTCACTGTAGCAAATAGAGAGTAAGTAGAGAAGGGCGGTTTGAGGTTTGGAATTCAAATTCCTCTTTGCCATTTTAACTGCTTTTGTGATGTTGGGCATATCGTTTAGCTTTCTTGTGTTTTGGGGCATCTCACCAGTATAAGCGAAATAACTCTGCCAGCTGTCTTCAGAGAAGAATAACGGGAAAGGAAATGCTAATCGCTTGGTGTAAAGTATGCTGAAAAGCCAACCGCTAAAGAACAATATTCTGTGCTGGCATGGAACTGGATATTGGACTAGAGGATCAACCAGGTGTCCTTGAAAATTCAACACTGGTAGGCTTGCCTCCAGTAGCTGAGAGAGATGATGACAAGTCCTCTGTGTCAGACTGACTCTGTGGCAGAGTTTTCAGTCATTATTTTTATCATGAAAGCTTGCACTATCTCAGCTTTAATCTAAACTCACCTCCTAAATTTTGATCTCCTAGAATGAGGTATGTTCCTGTCTTTGTTCTCACTTCTGGAAACGGACTTACTAAACACGGTCCTGATTTATCATAGTTTTTTTTTGTTTTTTTTTTAAGACTGTATTCTAGTCGCTTCAGTCTTCTCTGTCGAGCAGTCTCTCTTAGGCTCTTTAATTGCTTGTGATTGGTCACTTCGTTTGTCTTTTTGGCTGTAAGACTTTTGGAACAGAATGCAGTGTTCAAGGTAAGTTTCAAGTCACCTATTTCATATGAAAAGCGAAGCACTAATATAATGGTACACATTTATTTCCCCCATAAACATGTATTAAGAGCCACACCCAGCATTGCACTGAGTGTTAGGGACATAAAGATTAAGGATGTGGCCACTGGCTCATAATCTGTCATGCACACAGTTTTGGAATACTACATGGTTGCCTCATATCTTAAGTTGGAGCTCTGTAATTAACAATCAAGTTGCACCTTTGCACCATGCTTTAGAACTCTTGAGGAATAATCCACTTAATAGAGAAAAAAAGGCAATTGAAAACAGATATATGGACAGCTCATGCATGGCTATGTGTTATATAGGTATCTGCTTAATGCTTGGTTATTAGGGATTTTGGGAAGATAAGCTTGCAGTCCCAGAGGGGCTGTAGGGTACGTAAGTAGGACTAATTGGGAAAAACTTCCTGCAGGAGGTGGGTCTGCTTTAATACAGCCAAAGTTTATATTAATCTTGAACCTTTTATCTGTTTGTCTTTTAGGAAAAACTTTCTAATTGTCTACCATTCAGAATCTGGGATTCAAAACCCATCTCTGTGCTGCAGGAAGTGTGATGTTTGGGGCTTGCCTCTGTGCTTTTTGTTCTCACACCAGAAGTGTGCATTTTCATGCACTACTTCGCATTTTTCAGGTGTGTGTTGGCAACACCTCCCAATTTAGCTCAGCCCTGTATTTCATGAGCCACCATTCATTTCTCCTTAAAGATCGCTCATTAAGATGACAGCTGAGTCCTTAGGCTGCCCTGCCTTGGGACCGTGGGCCACACGTCACATTTTGTGGCTCAGGGCCCTGGGTTGTATTGATACTTCTAATCCACGTGCCCGTGTGCCTCTGCTAGGTGAGATTTGCTAGAATTTGTTGCCATAAGAGCTTTGCCACAGTAAACATCGGTCACCTCTTGTGGGGCCTCTTCATCTGTCAGACAAGTGGAACTTCCAGAGGCAACCTTGTGTGCTGGGCTTGGTGTCTGTTCTGTGAGACCTGGGAGTTTATTGCCCCTCATTCTTCTGAACCACTGGAGGAATATTTTTCTCCCTTTAGCATATGTTCAGAGTTCTGGGCAGGGAGTGAAGTTGGTCACATGAGAGACCAACTGAACCTAGGCTACACAGTATTTCTTTGCATCCCCTCCACTTGGAATACTGAGGCCTCTGGTTTTTCTTATTGCTACCTTAGTTGCCTGTGGCTCCTTCTTTGTTATTGGGAGCCTGAAAAAGCTCACCAGCAGGACCTAGCACGCAGAGGCATTAACTGGTGACTGGCCTTCCTCGTGTACTCCGGGCAGCCCNGGAGCTTCTCTGAGCGCGGTTCACCCCTGTCTGCTCGAGCACTGCGCACATCGGCTCCTCCATGGCAACCTTGCCAGCGTTGTGTGTGTCCAGAGCCCCTAGAGTGTAACACAATGCAATTGTATTTGCACTGTTGGGCCCAAGTACTATCAAATGAAAATATTTACTCTTTCACTTCAAAGAGTTTTTATCAGCGGTTAGAGAGAAATATCAAAAAAACAGCGTGAATTGCTGTAGAGAATTCTGACAGTGTTCAGTGGTATTTTCTGATTTATAGTTCTGTGACTTTTGAAGTAAAGTGTTGTGATTCTGAGTCGTGGAGTTTAGGAAATAAATGCATCTGCTGGCCATTTCTGCTTATCCAAACACACACATTGATGTTTTCATATGCAAGGGTTAAATTAAACAAATACCCACAGAAGTTGTAAAATTTTAAACGTGGAAAATTGCCACCAAGAGAATTGGTTTTATGAATCCCGAATTTATCTCTAGAATAATTAACTTGTAGATTGTTGTCAGTATGCCATTTTTGTAGTTTGATAATAAATCTGTCAGGACACCCCCAAGAATAAATCTCAGGGACTCTAAATGCTTATTTCACTCTTGTAAGCCCTATCCTCTGATTTAACACTGGGTCTTCACTAACAGATTTATTTACTCTTGTGATTGTTGATCAGTATTCTTTAATTTTTTTTTTTTTACTGCATTCAAGGAACTGTGTTAGGCACAGCAATAAAATAACAGGTACCTGCAGTTCTTGTCCACATGGAGCTTGTATTCTCACAGAGGATAGAGATGTTGACCACAAAATGCACAACTCATAACTTATTTCCATTTGTGGTGAGTACAACAGAGAGTCAATGTGGGGTGCTATAAGATGGTATAACCAGACTAGACCAGCTGGTAAATTATTAATAACTTTCATTCTTAAAGATATGTAGTATCTGATTTTTGGCAATCCTAGTAAGTTGCACTCTACCAATTTATTCTAGAACATTCTTGCAGCCCTGCTCTTACAGTAGCTTCTTTGTGTTGTTGCATGCTTGTGTGCAAAGGTAAATTACAATATACTCTTTTCATAAAAGTGGTGGGAGGAAAGGAAATGTATAGGAAGAAGAAACAAATGTCGAAACTTAAATGCATCCATCATGTTTTGTGGAGTCATGTGACAAAGCAGATTTTTGGTTTTGTTGAAGCAGCCTGGAAAAATCATTCCCAGGGCAATAAGAGTCAGCTTGATATATGTGCCAGCTTTACTTACATGATGAAATAAAACTGATGCTGGGAAACTGATGACATTGTCAGTGAGGGCTACAGAAGAAACGTTGGATCTGGGGAACCTCAATGCTCCACACCAACTTAGAGTCATCCAGGTGCATCCAGAAGAGCGCCATCAGTCTTGGGGACAGTCACACGGGGTCACTTTAAGTGCACACATGAATCTGCCTGGAGTTTTAGATGTGAGATATGACATTTAGTGCAAAGGAGAGCACACGACTCAGCCAGAAGCAAGTGTTACTCAGATGACCTCACTGTCAGTAAAGAAGTACGGGGCCAGGATTTTAAATACAAATCCTCTGGCTATCTCTGGGAATAGTCATTTTAGGTTTTGTGTTTTTTTTTAAATATTGGTACCCTCAAACTAGGTAATATTTCCATTACCCCTTTGAAATTTGCAGTATTTTAACCGAACAAATATTGTGTTCTCTCAAGCACCATGGATGGAGGCCCAAGTAACTCTGACACAAGGCCTTTCTTCTTCCCAGAAACAGATTTATGAGTGAACTGTGGACCTCCATTGCCCTCCGGCACATAAGGAGTTAATTTTTATAAGAACAAGAGATGTCATTATGACTCCAACATGTAGTTTGCCCTGAAGAGTAACAGTCTGAAAGATAAAGGCATGTTTTTGAGGGGTAATTAGCAAACATCATGTTCGCAATTCACATAAGATTTTTAGCTGTACATGGGGACTCTTTTCTTACATAGAGTACTACATTCTATGAGGAGATATGAAAAGTCTCCTAGGTAAGCATTTTAAAGTCAAAGGCTGAATAGCACATCCAGGAACCTTATTATTTTAGAGTAGAGTTGGCTTTGGTTCTTTCTCTACCACTGATTTATTTTGTGACAGTGGGTAAAATCAGTTTTCCTCTGTATTTTTAACTTTACTATTTTTTCCTTAGTGTAAAGGAAAAAAATGATTCAGACTGTAGGTGACCTTTCAAATGATTAGAATGTCAAAAAAATGATTTTTGATAAGGTTTGAAAAGTGCTTACATTCTTCCGAGAAAGACAGGAATGTTTATGATTATCAATTAGACAAGATTCTGTGGGATTTATGTTTTGCCGAATTTAGGGCTCTTCTTACAAAATATCTGCTTTCAATATCTGCTTCTGTCAGTACATTTCCCAAATATCATACTGCCATCTAAATTGTCACACTGTGCCCATTGGTAGAGAGCAAGCGCTGTTGAAGTCCTCCTGTTTTGTCTCTGAAACGGTTAAGAAGGGGAGGTGAAGTGCTGGTGAGCCCATGCAGGGGTGTCAGGCTGGTCCCAGGAGTTAGACACTGGCTCTGGTGGCCTGAAGTGTGGACACCCTGTTCTGAGCACACTCAGGACTAGTCATGTGACCACTGGAGAATGAGGCTTCTTGGCAGAAGACAACAGGACTTGGAGGTTTCTAGCTTAGGTAATGGGGGTGGGGTGGGTAGTGTTAACTGAGGCAGGAAATGGGAGGAGAGACAGATTTGAAAGGAACTCAGAAGAAAAATCCTACAGATAGAGGAGCCTGGCAGGTTACAGCCCAAAGAGCCCACAAAAGACTGAGCATGCAGGCAGTGCAATACAATTCATTGAGCACCTGCTGTGTGGCATACTCTTTACAAATAGTGTCTCACTGGAATAACTGTAGGCATCAAGTATTATCATCTGGATGCTGTAAATGAGCCAACTGATTTCCAAAGAAACTGAGTAACTTTCCCAACCTTTCTCAGCTTAGTCGTCGCTGCACTGAGATTTGACGGAATATGAAGCCTGTGGTCTTTCTTGAATGCCACCGAGTCTTGCTTTTACAGAGTAGCAGGAAGTCTGGAAGCAGCATTAGGACTTCCTTCTTTCTTTAGAAGCTCTGCTGCTGCTGCTGCTAAGTTGCTTCAGTCGTGTCGACTCTGCACGACCCCATAGACGGCAGCCCACCAGACTCCCTCGTTTCTGGGATTCTCCAGGCAAGAACACTGGAGTGGGTTGCCATTTCCTTCTCCAGTGCATGAAAGTGAAAAGTTAAAGTGAAGTCGCTCAGTTGTGTCCGACTCTTAGTGACTCCATGGACTGCAGCCTTCCAGGCTTCTCCATCCATGGGATTTTTCAGGCAAGAGTACTGGAGTGGGGTGCTCTAAACAGTATTAAAATATTAACAAGAATGACCTTAAGAGTATATCCTGGACTTGGAGGGCATTGAAGAAGCTGGAAATCAAATTCATGANGTGTCCGACTCTTAGTGACTCCATGGACTGCAGCCTTCCAGGCTTCTCCATCCATGGGATTTTTCAGGCAAGAGTACTGGAGTGGGGTGCTCTAAACAGTATTAAAATATTAACAAGAATGACCTTAAGAGTATATCCTGGACTTGGAGGGCATTGAAGAAGCTGGAAATCAAATTCATGACCTCAAGGATTTGCAATACAAATGAGAATACCAAACACAAACAATCAAGCAGCGTACCCTGAAGGCAGTTATGAAAGTGTCCTTCCTCAATAAACGTTTGACATTTTCTTCTTTTCAGAAGAAAGACGCTAGTGGATTTGGTTTTCCATACACTGAGTTTGTGGTTTCTGCAAGGAGACAAAAGAGTAGAGGCAGATTTCGGAATGAAATAGACCGAGAATGTAGAAGGGGCAATCGTGAGCTTCAGTTCAGTTCACTGGCTCAGTCGGGTCCGACTCTTTGCGACTCCATGAATTGCAGCACACCAGGCCACCCTGTCTATCACNTTTGTTGGCAAAGTAATGTCTCTGCTTTTCAATATGCTATCTAGGTTGGTCATAACTTTTCTTCCAAGGAGTAAGCATCTTTTAATTTCATGGCTGCAATCACCATCTGCAGTGATTTTGGAGCCCCCCAAAATAAAGTCTGACACTGTTTCCATTGTTTCCCCGTCTACAATGTTAAATGGTAATGTATGGTAGGCATATGTATAGCTTTTTCCACTAAGTAAGATGTTGACCTTTGGACTGAGGTCTATATATATATTTTTAACAGTTAAGGAAGTATCCATCAATTCCTATTTTATTTAGTATTTTTAGTCAGAATTAGGTGTTATATTTTGTCAGATGTCTCTTCAGTATCTATGGAGATGATCATATGATTTTTCTCCCTAGATCTATTAATATTGTGAAATATTATCATTGCTTTCCTAATAATGAACCATCCTTGCATTCTCATAATAAAACTCACTCGATCACAACATATTTTTTGAATATGCTGCTGGGTTCAGTTTGCTAACACTTTATTTATGGTTTTTTCCTGTCATATTCATATTCCACAAGCACTTTTGATTCCCACTCATGTACCAGCTACAGTACTATGCAACCTTATAACCAAGATATGAAAAAGATTAAAATTTCCTGCCCTAGAGTAACTCCCAGCCTAGTATTAGAGATAGACAAGAAACCAAAGAGGGTATAGCATATTAAATGCTGGACCATGGGCTATGGAGGCTGCTTGAGGGNCCACTCATGTACCAGCTACAGTACTATGCAACCTTATAACCAAGATATGAAAAAGATTAAAATTTCCTGCCCTAGAGTAACTCCCAGCCTAGTATTAGAGATAGACAAGAAACCAAAGAGGGTGTAGCATATTAAATGCTGGACCATGGGCTATGGAGGCTGCTTGAGGGGGTGAACAGAGAGGTGAGGCTTGAGCTGCCTTTGACAGAGTGAGTAGGAGCATTGTGGTGAAGCACTGGCATTCCAGGAAAGGGGAATGGTGAGCATAACACACACTCAGTATCCTGGGGGAATCACAGTGGTGCGTTTCTGACATTGCGCAGTGCCTGCATGGATGAGGGACAGGCTGGGAATGTAGCAGGGAGAGAATGAAGGCCTTGCTGTCCAAAGAATCTGAATGTTATTCTATAGGCAGCCATTGAAGGGCTTTCAGGAAGGGAGTGAAATGATCAAATACTCATTTAAGAAAGCTTGCTCTGATAGGGAGAGAGAAGCTGGATTGGAAAGGTGGTGGGTGGAGTTCAGTGGAGAGGCCCTTCCCAGTGGCCTGAGGGAAAGCTGGTGCACACTTAACTGAGGTAGTAGCAGTGGGAATGAGGAGGAAGCCTGGACCCAGAGCAGACAAGATCTTGTCCATAGAAAACCCCTGGCAATGGCAGCTGAGAAATGGGGTGGGGAGGAGAGGAGAGGAGGGAGTTGAGTTCTTTCAGATTTCTGGCAGGGCAAGTGTGTGGGTGGTGGTAATTTTAATTGAGGTAGGGAATACTGGCAAAGAGTGGGTTTTGTTATTGTAGGTCTGATTTTCAAGGATGGGTGTGGATACTGAGATTGGTTTGGGCTCTCTAGAGCTTAAGGTGGAACGTTCCAGTGGGGTCCAGCGGGGCTCTAGAGTGGATTCAGGGCTAGAGCCATGGATCTGGAAAGTGTCAGAGTGAGGGTGGTGGTGGAGTCCACAGATGGGGTGAACTCTTCAAGGAGGATGTGTATGGTGACAGGCGGTGAAGCATAGAGTTGTGGGCTCCATTGCTGTTGAAGGGACAGGCAGCTTGAGGAGGCAGGGAGACAAGTCAAGGAGAGGCCAGAAAGAGGGAAGAAAATAGGAGAAGGTGGTGTCAAGGAAACTGAGAGAGGGGTGAGCTTCAGAAGGTAGGGTGATAAAAGGCCAGATACCTTGGAGAGATTGAGGAGGTAAGGGCTGAGGTTTCCAGTGAATCCGGAATCAGGAGGAGGGTGGGGATTTTCGTTAGAAGTTTCTGGCACTCTGGAGAAAGGCAGGCAATTGTCATTGCGTATCCAGGAGTGATGAGAACGTCTGAGGCAGCTGAGTTGTTGAGGACACTGAGAGGTTAAGAGAGATGCATTTTCTGAGGCTCTTAGGACCTTAAAAAAAATGAAGCGCTGGCAAAACTAGGCTGCCTCGCTGAGTGTGTGACCTTGGGTAAGTCACTTAGCATTTCCAAAGCTGTTTACTCTCATCTTTACAATGAGGGCAATGTTGGGGCCCCATCACGGTTGTTGAGAGGAGACAGTGACATTGTGAGACGATATCCAATCATCCCTTTCTGTTTTATTCCATGACTCCCCATAGGAAGTTTAATTTTATGAAAATTACTTCCTTTCCTCTTTCTCTTCTCTTCCTTTCTCCTTTTGCCAGAGATCTGACCCCAAATGGGAAAGCAGTTGTCAGAGAAGGTGGAGCTATTCGGTTCATCTCCTTTGTATTTCTTCACCTGCAGGTGAATCAAGCATCTCACACTTGCTTATTCACTTACAGGGTGTCTCCACAGAACCAGAGCTTGTTTGAAGAGAATCGCTTTTCCTTTTAGTTGAGATGCCATGAATATGGATTGAGATTCTTTGTCACAGATGGAAATCCTCCCCTTTAAGCCCTGCCCCTCTCGGAGGCCCCCCCTAGGGAGCACCGCAGACCCGAACTTGGCATTTCCGCTCGGCTGAGTGAGGGAGACCAGACGTCCCCCAGTGACTGCGCATGCGATGTGCAAATCTGAGCGGCACCAGGAATTTGGGTTTATCTGCCTCCCAATCCAGTTTTATCTTTCTCAGACAGTTTTCTTTGCAGTTATACTTTGCTGATCCTATCGCATGGATTCCGCCCAGACCCTGTGGAGAAGTCTGGAAATAAAGACACCCTCCCCCGCCAAGTAGTATTTCCTGCCCGTAATCTCAGCTCTCAGCGCTGTAGCTGCCCTGGGTAGAGAACGTTGTTGTAAACTCTTATGTAGAGAGAATCTATGTTCTTATGCTGCTCTATAGGTGAACATTTCAGAAGGCTCTGGGGTAGAGTAAGTTCTTTTGATAAGCAGAACTATATCTAAGTGTATTTAAGTATTATAGACTAACTTACAGACGAAGGACTACTTAGGTACATCTTTTCTACTTAATGGAGTTTAAGCTCACTGTTGTCCTTGACTGCAAAAAGTTCTTGTTAAAAGTTTCAGTTCTCCACACAGCATGTTTTTAAAAGCTTTCCTAGTTCTTACACAAAATATCTTTATTTTTAAAGTGTGAATTGCAAATAACCATTTTAAATCTACTTTGCCACCACAGGAGTGAAAAATGTAAACGTTGAATAATTCTTTATCTAATCTGAGTGCTGTCTGGGATTTGTAGTTGCTAACTCAGGATTTCTTCGAAGATAACATAGGAATTTATAGGGCTTGAGGTTTTCCTGTGAAGTTATTCCATCTTTTAATTAGCGGTGATGAACAGCTACACTTTCCCATGAAACGCGATCATCTTATTTATAGCGGTTGCTTTCTTTAAAGTTGTAATCACTATTTCTCTACTCCCTCCTCCATCTACCTGGTGGTTTCATGCAGCAGGAGGAGACTTACTAATTAACTGATAAGAAACCACCACCAACAACAATAACAACCAAAAGCTACTGAGCTATCTAACCAAAGAGTTATACATTGCTCAGTTGTGTCCAACTCTTTGTGACCTCGTGGACTGTAGCCAGTCAGGCTCCTCCGTCCATGAAATTCTCCAGGCAACAATACTGGAATGGGTAGCCAGTCCTTTCTCCAGGAAATCTTCCCAACCCAGGGATCAAACCCAGGTCTCCTGCATTGCAGGCAAATTCTTTATCATCTGAGCCACCAGGGAAGCCTCTACAGAAAATATGTAGTTGAATTCAGGCAAATGACTAATAACTGCCATTATTTAATGAGAAATAATCACCTGCTTGGTTCAGGTGTGTGTCTTTTCATAGAAGGATGTCTCAGTCCTGAGCACAGCAGCTGAAGAGGTGGCCTTGAATGTCTTCCCCATGGACCCACAGCTGTGAACTTGAACATCCCTTGTTTCTGCCCAGCCAGGCAGTGTGGTGATGGAAACTGAGGGAAGGGTAGGAAGGAGAGGAATTAGATAGAAGGAGAAGGAGGAAGGACAAGAGAGTGGGTGAGAGAAACAGGAATAAAAGGGTGAGTGGCTGTAGGCATTGGAGGCTGTCTACAGTCCCAGATGCTGAGGTGCAGCTAGGCCTCTGGCAGTAACAAGCACTGTGGCCTCGGGCGAGTCACCCAGCAAGCTTGTGCTTTATTCCTCTTTTGTAAACCAAGGGGGTGGAATTAGTGGTCTCTAACTGCCTGGAAAATCCCATGGACGGAGGAGCCTGATGGGCTGCAGTCCATGGGGTCGCAAAGAGTCAGACACGACTTCACTTTTCAATTTCACGCATTGGAGAAGGAAATGGCAACCCACTCCAATGTTCTTGCCTGGAGAATTCCCCAGGGATGGGGGAGCCTGGTGGGTTGCTGTCTATGGGGTCGCACAGAGTTGGACACGACTGAAGCGACTTAGCAGCAGCNCTCTAACTGCCTGGAAAATCCCATGGACGGAGGAGCCTGATGGGCTGCAGTCCATGGGGTCGCAAAGAGTCAGACACGACTTCACTTTTCAATTTCACGCATTGGAGAAGGAAATGGCAACCCACTCCAATGTTCTTGCCTGGAGAATTCCCCAGGGATGGGGGAGCCTGGTGGGTTGCTGTCTATGGGGTCGCACAGAGTTGGACACGACTGAAGCGACTTAGCAGCAGCAGCAACTGCTTCCAGGCCTGTGAGTCTCTGAAGCTGGAGGGAAACCCCAAGACTTCATGGAGCCTAATCTTTGTCTCCAGATTCTAGAAGGATGTGCTTGAGAAAGTCCTAGATGGATTACTGGTTGAATCTGGAGCCTGAAGCTGTTCCATGGGTTGGCACATCTGTGGGAATCCCATCCTCAGTCAGCCAAAGTGTGTCCCCCTTTTTCCCATTCAGAGGAAGATATTTGTTGGTGTCACCGTGGCTGATATTTCTGCCTTTGGAATTTTGATTGTATTAATAAATTGACTGACAGGATTCTTCCTATTTCTTTTTTCCCCCTGAGTTTTTTTGCATATAATTTTTAAATTTCTTTTTTAAATTTTCATTTTTAATTGGAGGATAATTGCTTCACAATGTTGTGTTGGTTTCTGCCGTACATTAACAGGAATCAGACATAGGTATACATGTTTTCTCCTTCTTGAACCTCCCTTCCATCTCCTACCCCATCCCACCCATGTCAGTTGTTACAGAGCACCAGATTTGTGTTCCCTGGGTCATAGAGCTGTTTCTTTTCTTTAATATATATATTTTACTGAAGTATAGTTGACTTACAATCTTTCAGGTGCACAGGAAGGTAATTCAGTTTTACAAATACACATATATTATTTTTGAAATTATTTTCATCATAGATTATTATAAGACATTGACTATAGTTCCCAGTGCTATACAGTAAACCTTTGTTGCTTGTTGCCTATCTATTTCTTAATTAGAAATCTAGCATTCTATTCATACTAAGTCAAACAAGTGGAATCAAAATGTCATAATTTTTTTAGTTAGGCAGAAATTCATGTTTTCTAAAATATATATATTATCAGTTCAGTTGCTCAGTCGTGTCTGACTCTTTGCGACCCCATGAATTGCAGCACGCCAGGCTTCCCTGTCCATCACCAACTCCCAGAATTCACCCAAACCCATGTCCATCGAGTCGGTGATGCCATCCAGCCATTTCATCCTCTGTTGTCCCCTTCTCCTCCTGCCCCTAATCCCTCCCAGCATCAGAGTCTTTTCCAATGAGTCAACTCTTTGCATGAGGTGGCCAAAGTATTGGAGTTTCAGCTTTAGCATCAGTCCTTCCAGTGAACACCCAGGACTGATCTCCTTTAGAATGGACTGGTTGGATCTCCTTGCAGTCCAAGGGACTCTGAAGAGTCTTCTCCAACACCACAGTTCAAAAGCATCGATTCTTTGGTGCTCAGCTTTCTTCACAGTCCAAGTTATACATATATACATATGTATACACAAGCTTTTCTACTACACTTGATAAAATCTTGAGAAAAAACCTTAAAAAAAAAGGAAGAGATAAATTGGAGAACATAAATGTGAGCACTGAATGTGAAATAGGAAAAGTGAAGCAAACTAGAAAAAAGTAAAAGATCATATAGTCCAGTTGTTTTTAAACATTAGAAACATCTGCAGCTCTGGAGAAAAAAAACAATACCGGAGCATTTGTATTTTTCAAAAAATTCAAGATATGCATCTGAATTTTAAAAAGTGATTACAGGTTTTTCTGTTAGATTCTAGTTTTGGTGATATAGAATTCTATTATTTTTCATTGATCAATCATGGTACAGTTGTATTAAGTAAGTAATAGTTACATAATCACAATGGTAAAAGATGTTTATCAATTTTCACAATCAGTAGCCAAATAAAAAATTAAAGGTAATTATACTTGCAAGCCACAATGGGAACAAGGTTAACTTAACAATATAAAATACATGCAGTTTGTGGGAGAGCAGGGGATCAAGCAGAGTCATGTGGCAAGTGGAAGTACATGTGCACAGGCTTTCATCCACCCAGTCAGCCTGTGTCTTTCGGTTGGTGCATTTAATCCATTTACATTTAAGATAATTATTGATATGTATGATCCTGCTACCATTTTCTCAATTGTTTTGGGTTTATTTTCTGTAGGTCTTTCCCCTCTCTTGTGTTTCCTGCCTAGAGAAGTTCCTTTAGCATTTGTTGTAAAACTGGTTTGGTGGTGCTGAATTCTCTTAACTTTTGCTTGTCTGGAAAGCTTTTGATTTCTCCATCAAATCTGAAGGAGAGTCTTGCTCGGTAGAGTATTCTTGGTTGTAGATTCTTCCCTTTCATCACTTTGAATATATCATGCCATTCCCTTCTGGCTTGTAGAGTTTCTGTTGAGAAATCAGCTGGTAGACTGATGGACATTCGCTTGTATGTTATTTGTCATTTTCCTCTTGTTGCTTTTACTATTTTACCCATCTTTAATTTTTGTCAGTTTGATTACTGTGTGTCTCACTGTGTTCCTCCTTGGGGTTATCCTTCTTGGGACTCTCTGCGCTTCCTGGACTTGGTTGACTGTTTTTTTTCCCACATTAGGGAAGTTTTCAGCTATTATCTCTTCAAATATTTTCTCAGGGCCATTTTCTCTCTCTTTTCCTTCTGGGACCCTTATAATGAGAATGTTGGTGTGTTTAATGTTATCCTAGAGGTCTCTTAGTCTTCATTTGTTTTCATTCTTTTTTCTGTATTCTTTTCTGTGGCAGTGATTTCCACCATTCTGTCCTCCAGATCATTTATCTGTGTTTCTGCCTGAGTTATTCTGCTATGGATTCCTTCTAGTGTATTATTTGTCTCTGTTTGTTTGTTTTTTAATTCTTGCAGGTCTTTGGTAAACATTTCTTGCATCTTCACAATCTTTGCCTCCATTCTTTTCCCGAGATCCTGAATCATTGTCACTATCATTATTCTGAATTCTTTTTCTGGAAGGTTGCCTATCTCCACTTCATTTAATTGTTTTCCTGGGATTTTATCTTGTCCCTTCATCTGGGAGATGACTTTCTGCTTTTTCATCATGATTAACTCTCTGTAATGTGGTTTTTGTTTTAGCCACTGTGTGGCTATGCTGCTTCTTGCCTCTTCTACCTGCCTCCTGATGGATGAGGCTAAGAGGCTTGTGTAAGCTGCTTGATGGGAGGGATTGGTGATGGCAAAAGCTGGGTCTTGCTTTGATGGGCAGGGCCTTACTCAGTAAAGCTTTAATGCAATTTGCTGCTGATGGGTGGGGTTGTACTCCCTCTCTGGTAGTTGTTTGGCCTGAGGTGACCCAGCCCTGGGGTCTATAGTAGGGTTAATGGTGAATTCTAATGGCTAACTCAAGAGGGTTTATGCCAAGGGGGACCTTCCAGTGCCCCTGTCCCTGGTGAGCCCCTGCTGACCCACACCTCCACAGGAAGCCCTCCAACACAAGCAGGTAGTTTCAGTTCAGTCTCCTGTGGGGTCAGTGCTTCTCTCCTCTGTGTCTTGTTGTGTGCAAAGTTTTGTTTGTGCCCTCCCAGATGGGAGTCTCTGTTTCCCTCAGCCCTCTAGAAAGCCTATAATCAAATCCCGCTGGCCCTCAAGGCCAGATTCCCTGGGAATTCCCAGTCCCTTTGTCAGATCGCCAGGCTGGGAAGCCTGACATGAGGATCAGAACCTTTACAACAGTGCGATAACTTGTTTGGTATTATTGTTTTCCAGTCTGTGGGTCACCCACTAGGTGGGTATGGGATTTGATTTTATCATGATTGCACCCCTCCTACTGTCTCGCTGAGGCTTTTCTTTGTCTCTGGACATGGGGTATCTTTTCTTGGTGGGTTCCAGTGTCCTCCTGTCAATGGTTTTCAACAGCTAGTTGCAATTTGGTGCTCTCTCAAGAGGAGATGAGTGCACTCCTTCTATTCCACCAACTTGAACAGGAAGCCATATAGCTGTTTCTTAATGAAGCTATTTACTGTCTTCTCTATTTGTGAGTGGAAATCAATTTGGCAAACAAAAGGACGTTTGATTTTATGAGAGCAATTTGATAAGGAATTTTGAGAAAAAGGATTGTCTTAGATATAAGGATTGCTTATAGTTAGTCTTCCATTAGGAAATCTGCCATACTTACTAGGTTTTAGAAATGATTAGTGAGGAGTCTCACTAGATAGCACCAGAATCCCAATCATTTCATTCATTATTCTTAAAAAAATCTACATCTTAATGTTTTTGAAAATCTTTTCCCCCCTTTGCTTTATTCTTCTCTTTTCTGCTTCTTCAAATCTCTAGAGAAGGTCATAATTACTTAGATCAGTATTTACACAGCCCATGCCCATGACTTGGGTCTCATAATCCTGTTGTTTGGATGCTGTGGTCTGCAAAGGAGATGGCAGGTAGCAGATGCTGAGTGAACAAGGCCCACTTAGGTATTAACAATTTCCTTTTTCATCTTTAACACTAGCCTAGGTTGCCTGTTTAAACTGTCCACTTCCTGGGAAATGTTTTCCTAATTCTTCTTTCAACTACAATAATTTATATTTTTGTTATCATCTAAACACAGCTCAGGGAGGACAGATATTAAAAGCAGGCCTTCATTTGGCCTTTCCCAGAGCAAAGCACGTTAGGACTTGGGGGCAGACACAGCAGGAGCAGGCGCAGGACAGGGAGCGGCAGGCATACCCCTTGTTGCCCTAGTTCTCCAGCTCAGTTCCCTGGTGCCCTGTTGTTGCTGTGTAGTTGCTCAGTTGTGTCCGACTCTTTGCGACCCTATGGACTGTAGCCCACGGGCTCCTCTGTCCATGGGATTCTCCAGGCAAGAATACTGGAGTGGGTTGCCATGCCTTCCTCCAGGGCGTTTTCCCAACCCAGGGATTGAACCTGGGTCTCCTGCATTTTGGCAGGCTGATTCTTTACCGATGAGCCACCAGGGAAGCCCCTTGGGGGGCATTCACAGTGTATCCTGCAGCCCAGCAATCCCTACGTGTGTCTCCCTTGATTCTGTTCTCAGGTACCTTATCNGCGTTTTCCCAACCCAGGGATTGAACCTGGGTCTCCTGCATTTTGGCAGGCTGATTCTTTACCGATGAGCCACCAGGGAAGCCCCTTGGGGGGCATTCACAGTGTATCCTGCAGCCCAGCAATCCCTACGTGTGTCTCCCTTGATTCTGTTCTCAGGTACCTTATCCTTTATTTTCCCTCTTGCTCTTTCTTCCTAAGTTCGCACATGTAATTAGTTGTGAAGTTTCTAGGAAGAAGTCTTTCTAACAGGCGGTGCATGTGCCTGTGTGTGTACATGTACACACTTGGCAGGAAGCCTACAAGTTGATGACACGGTGGACATCCTGTCTCAGGTTTCAGACATTGTTAGGCCGAAGCTTTTTATTGGAGGTCAAGGCAGCTAATAACGTGGGGTGTGCAGTTAAAAGGGCATTCAGCACAGAAGGATGGCTAACTGTCTCGAGGGCTGGGAGTGCAGGAAGGGTTGACAGCTGCGAGTCTGCTAATGATGGCTTCACCAGCATTTTTTTTTTTTTGCAGCCAGGGTGGTAAATGTAATACAAAGGCACTGTTTTAACGTGCCTAATCAGCTCTCGGCTTCCTGTGAGAGGCATCCACTTGGGGGAGGAAGTTGCTGGTTGTGGGCATTTTTGTGGTGGTTGTGCTAATTTACTTTTTTAAATAGAGTACTAATGGTTATTAGCAAATCTCTGTAATACCCATCTTTGTCGGTCAGGAAGAGTATGACAAGATGATGGCAAGGTTCAGGAGGTTTGCCCAGGGTCACCCAGAAAACCTCATGCTCCTGCCTCTCCATCAGTTTCTAATAGGATTTATTTACGCAGTTGATTTGCCCATGTGGCTCTCCCTGACTCTGAACCCTGGGAGCACAGTAATCAAATCTTATTAATTTTACCCAGTAGACAGCGATTGTTTTCTCCACTACATGAATTCTCCAAAAATGTCTGACCTTTGGAATAAAAAAAATCTCCTTTCCACTGCTGTGTGATGAAAGCCTCACTGAGGATAAGGCAAGGTGAGAGAGGAGGGGGGTGTTGGCAGTGTGTAGAGGGCGGGAGGTGATGCCTAGGTTACTCCTGGGAAGAGTCAGGATGCTATCCCACTGTCAGGGCCTCCTGTTCTTAGAAGAGTGAGATCCACTCTGATCTTCCCAGGGATCAGAGTGTGAGCAGCTCCTTCATCCAAGTGGATCTTGGTCTAGGATTTATATGGGCTGGCTAGCTTGAGGGATCTTGAATTTCTTGCTAGTGGATAAGTCCTTGTTTTTGCATAGTTTAATGTTGTTCGGTTCACTTCTCATCTGGCAGAATAAGAGAGGATGAGAACGCTCACTGGATGCTTAAAATGATGCCCCAGGTAATCAGGGAGGGGACTTGGTAGCACCATCAGGAACTAAACTGAGAGGGCAGCTTGAGGCTACTTCCCCAGACGTGGGCTCCTCCAACTTAATCTCTCCCTTTATCTGGTAGTTGATACTGTTGGTGCTGCTCTGCCTCCGCTGCTTGGTGAGATGGTGACATCTGATCACACCCAGGATGGAGTGGGGTCCGGAAGTGCAAAGGGCTCTCTCCCTTTAAAGGCTTGGAGTCGCTTCAGTTTGAGGTGAGAGGAGAAATGCAGTAGGTGAGAGGCTGGTTTCCGTCATTCACTGCAGAGTAACAAGGAAGCAGGGTGGTTTTCCCCCCATAGACAACAATGAGGTCCTGATGATTCTGGAAAGAAATGGAGTTTGTGTTCATCACTCCACTTAAGAGCACCCATTAGTATCTTTTTAGTAGGATCCTGGGCTTTCCAAACCCTCTTTATAATTCTCACATTGGGCAAAAGTTAATATAATATGTCAGTTTAAATGGATGCCATTATTTCTAACACTGTACATCACCTTTCCTCCTGGAGACTTCAGAATATCCTTTTTAATCATTAGCATTTTATAATCATAGAATGAGAGTGTAGAAGGAACCTTAGAGGTTATGCACTGTTGCTTTACTTTTGTAATTAAAAGCCTGGAGCCAGAGCATCTGGCTTAAGTCTTTGCTCTGTCGTTTATCAGCTCTTGAACTTGAAGGACATTGCTTTCTGCCTCAGTTTCCTCACTTATATAATGGTGTTAGTAATAATTGCGTCATAGAGAACTGAATAGATGTTTTTCCAAAGAGGATACTCCACTGGTCAGCAGGCAAATGGAAAAGATGCTAATCGTCACTAATCATCAGGGCAATGCAAGTCAAAACCGCAATGAGATATCACCTCGTATGTCAAAATGGCTATTATCAAAAAGAACAGAAGTAACGGATGTTGGGGAGGATGTGGAGAAAAAGGAACCCTCCTACACTGTTGGTGGGAATATAAATTGGTGCAGTCACTGTGGAAAAAAGTATGCAGGTTTCTCAAAAAAAACTAGAAATAGAACTGCCGTGTGACTCAGCGTTTCCACTCCTAGTATATCCAAAAAAAAAAAAACAAAGTCACTAATTTGAAAAGATACATGCATACCAGTGTTCATTGTAGCATTATTTACAATAGCCACGGTAAGGAGGCAACCTCAGTGTCCATCAGCAGATAAATGGATAAAGATGTTTAAGATCTTCAATTGCATTCCACACAATGGAATACAACTCAGCCGTAAAATAGAATAAAATTTTGCCATTTGCAGCAACATGGATGGATTTGGAGAGCATCGCAAAGAGTTGGACATGACTGAGCGACTGAACTGAGCCGAACTGAATTGATGCTGAGTGTAATAAGTCAGCCAGAGAAAGACCAATACTATATAATATCACTTATATGTGGAATCTAAGAAATACAACAAACTAGTGAATATATCAAAAAAGAACACACTCACAGATTAAGAGAACAAACTAGAGATTACCAGAGGGGAAAGGAATAGGAATAGTAGCTTAAGAGGTACAAATTATTAGCTACAAAACAAACTACCAATACAAGGATATGTTGTATAACCATATATAGCCAATATTTTATAATAACTATAAATGGAGTATAACCTTTAAAAATTGTGAATCGCTATATTGTATGCCTGTAAAATATACTATTACATGGCAACTGAACATCAATAAAAATGCACTTAATTAAAGAATAAGATTAACGTCTAAAAAATTGCTTTGTAGGCATGTTTTATCTGGCACATAGTAGGTAAGCACTCATTAAATGTTAGTATCCAAACTACCATCTTATAGAAGAGAAAAGTAAAACTTACGTATCTAAAGGGTGACCTCCGTTTCCCAGACTGATTCTACAAAATGAACGTTTGGTTCTCATTCTCTCATCATCCATCTCTGTGTCTGTCTGTTCATCTGCCTGTCCAACACTTCTTTGGCCTTTACCATGTAGCTATGTGGGGCTTCTTAGGTGGCGCTATTGGTAAAGAATCTGCCTGCCAGTGGAGGAGATGGAAGAGACATGGGTTCAGTCCCTGGGTTGGGAAGATTCCCTGGAGTAGGAAATGGTAACCTGCTCTGGTATTCTTGCCTGGAACATCCCATGGACAGAGGAGCCAGGCAGGCTATAGTCCATGGGGCCACAGAGAGTCAAACACAACTGAGTGACTATGCGTACACACACACATATAGGTATATGGCCCTGGACTCCGTGCTGAGGATAGAAAGATGGTTAAGTCAAGTGTTGCCCTTGGGTCCCTCACAGGGACCACAAGGTGGGTGGAGTTGGCCGAGAAACCATGGGCTGAGGGTGGAGTTAGGGGCACACTGGGAGCAGCTCCCATTGCTCCAGGCCCCTGTGCTGGACTGTTGGCAACTGCTTTTCACAGCACCCTTCAAGATGTGTCATGGCGTGACGCAGAGTGGGATGAATGGTGTCCTGGAAGAGGTGACAGCTGAACTGAGGCCAATAAGATGAGTAGAACTGGTAAGTGAAGGCTGAAGAAGGTGAGACATTCCAGGGAATCTTATGAAGAAAGAATAAGCCTTGAGGGTCTTCCTAACCCCTGAGAAATGCAGGGTAACCAGCCAACCACATTGCCCTCACAAGAGGTTAGATGACAACATTAGATTTATAAATCNTGGAAGAGGTGACAGCTGAACTGAGGCCAATAAGATGAGTAGAACTGGTAAGTGAAGGCTGAAGAAGGTGAGACATTCCAGGGAATCTTATGAAGAAAGAATAAGCCTTGAGGGTCTTCCTAACCCCTGAGAAATGCAGGGTAACCAGCCAACCACATTGCCCTCACAAGAGGTTAGATGACAACATTAGATTTATAAATCAATGTTAACAAGTAATGAGACTTCCCTGGTGGTCCAGTGGATAAGAATCCACCTGTCAATGCAGAAGACGCAAGTTCGATCTCTGGACTGGGAAGATTTCACGTGCTGCCGTAACTAAACCTGTTTGCCACAACTACTGAGCAGGCATGCTGCAACTGCTGAAGCCGGCACACCTAGAGCCTGTGCTCTGCAACAAGAGAAGCCACCCAGTAAGAAGCCTGAGCCCCACAACAGAGAGCCACCAACACTAGAGAGTGCCCGAATGTGTAGCATTGAAGACCCAGCTCAGCCAAAAATAAAAAAACAAGTGATGATACAACGTGATACATCAGGATAGCAGTATCATACCCATGTTCATGACAGCATTATTCACAGTGGCAACCCAGGTACCCATCAGTGGATGAGTGCATGCACAAAATATGGTATGTACACACTAGAATATTATTCAGCCTTAAAAAGGAAGGAAATTCTGACACATGCTACAGTGGGGATGAACCTTGAGGACATTATGCTAAGTGAAGTAAGCTGGTCACAAAAGGACAAATTCCACTTTTATGAGATACCTAGAGTCACCACATTCATAGCGACAGAACAGTGGTTGCCAGAGCCTGGGGAAGGGAGTTGCTTAGTGAGTGAGGGGTTTCCCTTTGGAAAGAAGAAAAAGTTATAGAGGTAGATGGTGGTAGTAATTGCATAACCATAAGAATGTACTTAATGCTACTGAACCATATACTTAAAAAAGATCAGTTTTCTGCATTGTATATTTCAACACACAAGCACACATAGATAGCAGTACAAACTGTGTCACAAAACAGTGTTCTGAGGGACTAGATATCCCTGTGGACTGCCTGATCAGGGAAGATTGCCTCCAGGAAGGGCTTCTGAACCCTATGCGTGATGACATTGGTCGATCTAACCACTGAATCTTCCTAAGCATGTAATGTGCAATATCACAGTGAATCCTCATAGTCATCCTAGGAATGAGGTAGGTTACTGTCCCCATTTTATAGATGAGAAAACTCAGTGAGGTTAGGCGTCTGGACCAGCATCCACTCCCCTCCTCACTCCCGTCGCTGTGCTGCATCCCTGTGAGCCCTGTTATAGTCCCTTAGGAGGAAGGAGGAAGATACTGCAGATGTGGGCCAGGCGAGTGGCCTGTGAAGGGACGCTGCAGTACTCCTTGCGCTTGCTGTCTCTTCTCTTAGTTCCACTTGCCTTCTGAGAAGGGGACTGGCCATAGCCAGCCAGAAGCCCGGCAGCTCCTCCCTCTGCAAGTGCCATGAGAGAGTGTGTGTCACGGGCAGGACCCATGTTACTCTCTTCTGCAGACGCCAGTGCAAAGCAATTGTTTTACTTGTGCCTGGAATCGTCTGAAAGTTTTACACTGGCAGTTATCATCACTGGGTAAACACATTAAGCTAGCAAATAAATCTTTGTGAGGGTAGCACATTAAATGGTTCCCTGCGTAATAGTTATTAATACGTTACTATAATTGCTTTGCACATTTTGCAGTGAATTAAAAAAAATGACTTATTAGTGCTTGGGTACTCGGCAGCAGTATGTTCAATGGCAGCATCACTTTTCTGAATTTGCCAACACATTTTGTGTGTATTCCTATTTTGGAATTAGACCAAATGGATTTTTTTTAAAGATCAGATAGGTTCATAAAACCTTCTATTTATATAGTTGCTTTCTTCAGGTTACTGTACTGGGCCTTGGCCACTTTCCCCCTTCTTTCTCACAGCCTCCCTTTAAGAATGTTATGGCTGGATGTAGGGTGTTGAGTGTTTTTTGCTTAGTTGTGTCTCACTCTCTGTGATGCCATGGACTGTATTCCTGCCAGACTTCTCTGTGTATGGGATTCTCCAGGTAAGAATACTGGAGTGGATTGCCATTTCCTTCTCCAAGGGATCCTTCTGACCCAGACAGGGATCGAACACCGGACTCCCACACCGCAGACAAATTCTTTACCATCTGAGCCTCCAGGGAAGGATATAAGATAGTCTGTCTTAAATTCATTTAACAGGTGAAAGAGAGAACAAGACGTTCCCCCCGTCCCCACCCCGCTTCCCGTTCATTCAGCAGCTGTTAACACTGCATCTGCTCTTTGCTGGTCACTGTTCTAGCCCTGGACTCTTGATCAATGTCACCCAGGAGTTTAGGTCAGGCCTAAGACTGCTTTTCTGAAGCACTGCTGCTCTGAGCTTATGGAATTCCAGAGGTTATTGAAATTTCTGCCTTTTTACAAGTGTCTGACACTTTGTAGGTTGAGAAAAGGGAATTTTACCAAAGTATAACATTCCCGGTGACTGTACCCATAGATGACGTGACACAGCCATCAGGCCGTAAAGCATCAAAGCTTTTCTTGCAGAGGGCTCCTTCAAACCATTCTTATGGACTCTGGCTAACTGGGAGTTTCTTTCGGGAGCCCATTTCTCATTCCTTTCTGCCTTTCCTAGTTGAGGCTTTCCACAAGAATGAAAAGCTGTTAACAGTGGCTTTTGTCTTAAGCAAGGCCATAGACAGTACAGTAACTGCTTTCAGATGCTGCTGTTGTGACCCAGATTCGGTCCTATGACCCAGAGGTGAAAGGCTACATATTCCATTACATCTTGGAGCCAATCAGACTCCAGACTCCAGTGTATTTCAGCAGGGAAAGGAAGCAGGATAGGGTGATGTATACACCAGATAGCAGCTCGAAATAGGTATGGGAAAATCCAGGAATGGAGCTTCCATTTCTGCACATGTTTTTGTAAAAGGCACCACCTATGTTAATACAAAAATACCAATGATGTAATCCTGTATTCCTGGAATATAGGCTGCATATGGCTACAATCTCTGTGCATATTACATGTGAACAAACAGAGTGGGCATATATATGAATTATAGAGTAGTTAGGTTCAGATTCATTTTTTTTCCCCTTTCCCTGGTGCAGTTTTGAGAAAGGATGAAATCTTAGTTAATATTGTCTAGCTACACCAAAGAATGAGTATATAGGTCTGGAATAAGAATCTCAGAAGGTTGAAACCCATTTCCTTTCCAAGCCTTAGGGCCCTGTATTCAGGCGCATTCACTGTGGATGGCTGGTAGGTCACCTGTGCTGTGAGTTCTGTTGCGTGACTCAGCTGAGGTGGTGACATGATCACAGGGCAGGGAGCTTAGAAGAGGGAAAGTGGACAGGAGGCAGGGCCACCTTTTTATTTTGAGGTACTAGGTGGTTCTTTGTACAAATGCCAGCCAAGGGCAAGTTTCCTTCAGCTGAGATCATTTGAGACTCTGTTGAGACTTGAAAAAAAAAAAAAAAAGGTACAGGAATTAGAAGACGTAATTTTGTGGCAAAGTGTAGAAAGTCACTGAATCCAGCCATGATTTGAAAATAACAAAGAAGCCATGATCCAAGTTTGAAGATCTTTTTTATTGTATTAATGTTTCATCAGAAGCCTCTTTTTACTTGTTCCATTTCTGAAAGCTTTCTCTTCCAGCCTAGAGTTAAAGGGGAGAGCTGGAAGCATGGAAGCATGACTTTATTTAAAAGTGGTGAAATTTTATCCTGAGAAATTTTTCCTCAATATTTATTCTGTGAGATGCTGGCATTCTTTTTTTTGTTTTGTTTGGAAAGAAGTAGTTTCAGATCCATGAAGGTCATATGAGGATTAATTAGTAAGTGGAGTGTCATATACTATGGAAGGGGACCAGAGGGTTAAGGAAAGATGCTTCCTTTGGGTGTATATGTATGTATGTATGTGTGTGTATGTATGTGTATATATGCATGTGTATATATATATTCTTTTTCATATTCTTTTCCATTATGGTATATTATAAGATATTTAATATAGTTTCCTGTGCTATACAGTAGAACCTTGTTGTTTATCCATTTTATATAGAGTAGTTTGTATCTTAAGCTGCACACTCCTTTCTAAACTTTTTTGGCTGCACCACGAGGCATGTGGGATTTTGGTTCCCCAACCAGGGATCAAACCCATACCTCCTGCATTGCCAGTGCAGACTCTCTAGCACTGGACCACGATGGAAGTCCCTTAAACTGCACACACTTGATGCGAGGCTGGCACTTGAAGGCCTAGAAGGTGGGGAAGGTTCTGAAAGTTCTTGTAGAATGAGTCATATGCTAGCTACCCCAACAGAGACATGAGATAGGCAGGGGGAGTCTAGCTTAGTTCTTTTATGCTCAGTATAAGGGCTTTGGGCTTCTCAGATGGCGCTAGTGGTAAAGAACCTGCCTGCCAATACAGGAGATATAGGAGATGTGGGTTTGATCCCTGGGTGGGGAAGATGCACTGGAGAAGGGAATGGCAACCCTCTCCCGTATTCTTGCCTGGAGAATCCCAAAGACAGAGGAGCCTGGTGGGTTACAGTCCATGGGATCACAAAGAGTTGCACACGACTGAAGTGACTTAGCATGGACGCACGCATAAGGGCTTGAGGCACACCTGGTGTGTCCATTCTTCCTTTAACGGTACCTTCAGCTGCAGTGAAAGAAGTGTGGCTGACTGGATGGGTTGGCAGGTCCTCGGGGCCCCCTGAATTTCAGATGATTCTCCCTATGACTTTTGTAGGTGATGTCTACTTCTGAACAGAGCCAGGTCTGAAGCATTTGCCTCTCGCTGGTGCTCTTGTGACTAGGTGGCTTGCAGAGAGCTCTGTGGCCGCTTTTGCAGGGACACACAGGGGTGTGGGCACTCCCTCTGTTTTTTAAAGATAACCCTGTGTTTATTGATCCCTAAGTCCCTCTAAGATAACACTATCTCTTAATAAACTAACATTGCTAAGAAACCCTATTTAGGGCTTCTTTTGAGGCTTCCTTTGGGGGAGAAGACTGTGGGATGAAATGCTTGTAAAGATCCTGGGCTGCTGTGGGTATGTTTTAACATGACAATGCAGATGGCTGACACTGATGAATGTCCTGTGAGCAGGGGAGGAGCCAGACCAGCCTCCTCCTCTGCACTCTGTGTGAATGCCATCTCACTCCCTGTGACATGAGGGGTAGGACCCACAACCTTTTGGTTTTGATTTGCTTGCCTTGGCGCACGCGTGCGTGCTTCTTGCTGTCTGGTGAGGGCTATGGCGGTGGCTGGGCCTGTTTCTATTAGCACAGCCACCCTTCAGTGAGACAGGGAGAAAATCGCTCTCTGGAACTGAGGAACCCACAAGCTTGATGGCCTCGGGTCCCGTAGGAGTCCTTAAAGGTGAGGCTCAGGCAGCAAGGAGAGCTGTCTCTTGTGGGGGACCAAGGAGCCAGGCCCTCGCTGGAGTGTCTGGGCAGAGACTGTCTTCTCTGAAGGGAGTCCCACATGGAAGTCAAATCTCCCCACCCCTGTGCTGCCCCAGAAAGGAGGCCTCTGCCCTAGAACCATTTCTTGAGCCGCTTATTCAAACGGTTCTAAGAACATTCAGGAAATATTTAGAGTACCTACTATGTGCTGGGCATTTCAGTAGGAGCTTGGAACTTGCAGGTACTGACTTTGACCCGGGACATGTTATCATGGATATGGGGGTGAGTTGAAAATTAAGGGGAGCTGTCCTTACAGCTTTGGTTTCTGTCCAAGGGCTTTCTTCGTCCTTTCAGTGAGCAGATCTCAGGCCGTCCTTTCAGTGAGCAGATCTCAGGCCGTCCCTTTAGTCAACAGTCTCCTGGTGCAATTTATTCCGAGCTCTTTCTTTCTTTTTTCTTTTCTCTCTTTTGGCCATGCCTGTGCCATTCGGAATCTAGTTACTTGACCAGGGATTGAACCAGGGCTCCCTGTGTTGGGGGTGCAGAGTCTTAACCACTGAACCTCCAGGGAAGTCCCTATGTTGTTTCTTTTTTAATTATGGTAAAATGCACATGACATAGAATTTACCATCTCAGCCATTTTTAAGTGTACAATTCAGTAGCATTAAGTGTATTCATTTATGCAACCATTACCATCATCCATGTCCAGAGCTTTTTCATCTTTCCAGACTAAAACTCCAAACCCATCAAACAACTACTTCCCATCCCCCACTCCCTGCTCTAAGTTATTTTGGAACAAAATAGTGTTTAGTACACTCCAAAGAATGTTCTAAGGCAGAGGTCCCCAACCTCCAGGATCTGAGGTTGATCAGAGGTAGAGTTGATGTCGGGCTTCCCTTGTGGCTTAGCTGGTAAAGAATCCACCTGCAATGAGGGAAACCTGGGTTCGTATCCCTGGATTGGGAAGATCCCCTGGAGAATGGAAAGGCTACCCACTCCAGAGCTGATGTAATAATAATAGAAAAAGAGTGCACAGTAAATGTAATACCTGTGAGTCATCCCCAAACCCTCGCCCCACCCCAGTCCATGGAGAAATTTGTCTTCCATTAAATCAATCCCTGGTGTGAAAAAGCCTGGGGACCGCTGCTCCAAGGAGAGAGACCCAAATAACATCATTAAAACTCGTATTCACATAATCACTCCTCAAACATCTATTAAACTCCTCATGTGTGCCCCGCACCATGTGTTACATGCTACAGATGCAGAAACAAATGAGATTCAGACTTTGGTCCCAAGAGGTTTACCAACTGGTAGGGGAGACAAGCATGTAAATAAACAAGCCCCCAGCCTCTTATGACGGCTGCAGGGCAGGTGTGGAGGGGAGAGGGGAACAGCTGAGGCAGTGTCAGGAGGATCAGGGTGGACCCTCCTCTGAGCCTTGATGGACAAGCAGGGGTTGGCCTTGACAGCAGATGGGGAGGAGGGCATTCCGGAGAGCGGCAGCTGTGAGAGCCAAGGTCTGGAGCACCTGGAGCTTGTGTGTGCAAGTGTAGTGGGATGGGAGGTGAGCACTAGGTGCAGGGTCTCGTGGGTCTGGCCGAGGACCACACTGCGTTGTAAACGGGATCAGATCTGTGCTCTAGGATAATTGGTGGTAGCCGCAAAGAGAAGAATTAGAGGGATGCCAGACACACCTGGCAAGAGACTCTCTGGTAAAGAATCTGCCTGCCAGAGCAGGAGACACGGATTGGATCTCTGGTCCGGGAGGATCCCACTTGCCACAGAGCACCTAAGCCCGTGTGCCACAACTACTGAGCCTATGCTCTAGAACCCGGGGATCACAACTACTGAAGCCTGAATGCCCTAGAGCCCTTGCTCTGCAACAAGAGAAGCCACGGTAGTGAGCAGCCTGTGAACTGCAACTAGAGAGTTGCCCCCTCTCATCCCAGCTAGAGAAAAAAGCCTGCACAGCAGTCTAGACCCAGAAGAGCCAAAACAAATCAAATTCATATAAAAAATTAGATTTATGTATAAAAACGACTATTGTGAGATTTTAAAGGAATTTGGTTTCACTGGAACTTTTGTTTCCCTGCGAAGTATTTTGAGGATGTCAGAGTCTCCCCATGTCTAAGTGTGGGAGGGACGCGTGTCTCTCCTGGGTTTGAACATTCAACCTCAGAAGCTGGAGGTTGTCAAGGAATGGCTAAGAGGGTGTAGTCACTTTTAAAACGTACCGATCTGCTCGTGCAGTCCTGAGGACTGTGTTCATTTTTCTGCCCGAGGTAGGTGTACAGTTCCTGGGCCAGTGTTCACCATAGACATGGTGAGAGACGGGAAGCAGAGAGAACCACACCACAGAAACAGTCACTCACTTGCTGCTGGCCAGAGCAGCATTTGGGGTCCTTTGGAGTCAATGAGCAGATCCTTTCCTCTATCGTGGGGAAGACCATGGTTGGGGGGTGTGGAGGGAGGGGTGCTTTCCCCTCCCCAACCCCCGCTGGTCTGACAAAGGCCTGAGAGCTGCAACAGTGATCTTGCCAGAGAGGAATTTGCCAGAGCTCTCAGCCATCTTTCCACATGAAAGTTTCTTTATCTCTTTCACACACAAATTCAAACCCTTTCTTTCCTTTAAATCACTTTTGTGCTGTTTAACCTCTTTACCCTGATTTTCTCCCCCTCCTGTCTTGCTCCTTTTATAGTAGTTTCCTGCTAATGGATCACCTGGATAAGATTGCCCCTGGCTTTGTGAGAGTGGCAATTAGCGCTCACCCAGAGAAGGCTGCTGGTTGCTCGGCGGCCTTGGTGTGGAGGATGGATTGGGCCTGGCTCCTTTCATCTGAAAGTGGGTTATCGATTAGCACGGATGCCAATTTACTGCACAAGCTCTTGCCAACCCCTCTTGATCTCATTATGGTGTAAATTTTCAAGATTGTATCACATTAGCTCAGGAGAATTCAGGAGAGAATAGCAGTAAAGTAAAAAATAAAAAGGCCATAAGAGAAGAATATTTCTTTTGCTACAGTCCAGATAAAAATAAACATGGCTTCACCCAGTGATGCTCTGGGACTGGTGTGTGCGTATGTGTGTGTTTATGGAGGTGGGTTGTTTATAAGGCATGGTTACACCCAGCAACAGGTTTTAAAGTACTTTACGTCTTTAACTGATGGGGACCTATTGTATAGTACAGGGAATTCTACTTAATGCTCTGTGGTGACCTAAATGGGAAGGAAATCTAAAAAAGAGATATATGAATATGTGTGACTGATTCATTTTGCTGTGCAGTAGAAGCAAACACAACATTGTAAAGCAATTTTCCCGCACTGAAAATTAACTAAGAAGAAAGTACTTGATGTCTTTAATCTCTTCTTTTGATTCCCTTTAGGACTGATTTTCTTGGGAAATTATGATTTTAGGGAAGAGATGAGACCATTAGGTGTATTTGCCATGGCAAGATTCCCCTAGTCTCAGCTGAAGACCCTGGGATGGCAGAGGAGGGAGTGCTGGCCACCATGGGCTGGCTTTTGTAGGTTGTGATGATTTTGTAGGCCAGACAGTTTGTGTGTAGGCCAGACTGTTGGACAAGTAGAAACGTGAGATTATTCTTTCCTGTTTCTAAATAGCTTTATTAAGATACCATTCACTTGTCGTATAACTCACCAGTTTTAAATATATAGATCAGTGGATTTTAATGCTACTTCCAAATTTTTGTTGCCATCAAATTTTAGAATATTTCTGTCATTCCAAAAATAAATGTATCCATTGTCAGTCACTCTCTGTTGTCTTCACCCCCACCCCCACCCCTCCCCCACCCCGCCA